>JACVVK020000206.1:965000-1065000 GCA_018292915.2 Batillaria attramentaria
CAGACAGACGGACACACGGACAGATAGACGGACTGACAGACGGACAAAGATATTCACCTGAGACTGCCACTGACGACACAGGACACAAAAATTCCCGGGACGCCATCCAAATGGCCTAAAATGTCCATCACAAAAAGCGGCATTAGCTGAAAGGAAAAAAAAAAACCCACTCGAAAGATGTACAAAAACCATTGCTTTGTATAGACAACTGGATTAACTTTCACTACTACTACTACTACTACTACTACTACTACTACTACTACTACTGCAATAATAATAATAATAATAAATAGTCATGAACCAATTACCGCCACGTGGCTGAGGAGGATGAAACGACAAAAAGATACGACGTACACAAACATCAAAATAGTACACATCTATATGCACACAGGGGAGAGACCAGCCACACATCATTCGTGTGAGGAACCCGCTGAAACGAATGGACCATGTACAACTAATTCTGTTATACCTGGTCCGTTTTGGTGACGAGTCCAAAGCTGATGGGATGACAGTCGGCGTAGAAGGCGAACATGACGACGCCGATCATGCAACACAGGCTGACAATCAGAATCAAACCGGGTAGGTTCACGAACACGGCGCTGCAAATCATTCACAGCAACACGTTATGTCTTTCTGGTGATTGTGAGGTATACTCATTTAACGATAATAATAATAATGATAATAATAATTAAATTCATTTGAATGTGACGCCTGTCCCTCTCTGTCAAAGAGAAACTTGACAAGGTATTAAAACACATTCTAATGAACATTTTGAGGCATGTGCGCGCACGCACGCGCACGCACGCACACACACACACACACACACACACACACACACACACACACACACACACACACACACACACACACACACACACATCTATAAATTCTGCAACCAAAGCAAGAACCACAAGAGAACAATACAGATTACTAAAACAACAAAAATAGACAGTACAAACAAAGCACCCAACATGGTCCACCCCTTGTCGTGGGGTAGTGGCTTGTGTACCTCAGTGACCCAGAGAACTATGCCAGCAGGAGCACATGCTCCTGGCAGGGTCACCCAAGCTGGACAGGTCGAAGGGTAGAGGTCAGACGAATGTGGACCACCTCTCCAAGAGGCTAAACGGGTTTGCGTAGGGTTAACAGCCCTACCTGTAAAAAAGATGGCCACTGACCAGCCCAATATGTTGTTTCCATTTAATCACCTGCTGTCGTCACGGTCGTTCTTTTGTAATGCCATGTATACGGGAGGACACACACACACACACACACACACACACACACACACACACACACACACACACACACACACACACTACACACACTCTCTCTCTCTCTCTCTCTCTCTCTCTCTCTCAATGGAAACAACTGACCGGGCTTGTCAGACCAATCTTGGTTTTGGAAGAGAGACGTCAAGTTGTTTTCTTTGAAATCTATGACGTTTTCCTCATTGGGATGACGCATAATACATTTGACGTAATAACTTTGACTCGGATACAATTCTTGCAATGAAAGCAGCCCCATGAAAATTGAAGTGTTGCTGCTGCGCAGTGTAAAGATCGAATTTATACCGGCTCAATGTGTTTAACAGACAAGTCTGCGCGGCGAACGTTTTTTCACTATGTGTTATGTCTGCTGCGCGCGCGCGCACACAGACACACACAGACATACGCGCGCGCGCACGCACGCACGCACGCACGCACGCAGACTTGCGCGAGCCGCGTTTGTGCATGTGCTCCATTGAGACCTATGTGGTGTTCTCTCACTCTACTATGCTATTGAGTGAGAGTCAGTGGGAAAAACAAAGCTCACTACATCAATGAAACTCCCGCTTTCCCCGTCTACAAATAGAGAACTTCCGAAAAGTGACGACACACCCCCACGTCAATCAAACATGACGTCGGCAAAATGACGCTGATACAGTTTTGCGTCAGTGCGCGTGTGCCTTTTCTGCGATGTTTGTGAGGCGTGTGGCTTGTGTACAGGAAATGTGCTTCGAGTACAAATTTTCGAGTCAACTGACGACAACGGCTGCAGTGAATTTTTCTAATTTTTTTGTATATTTTTTATGGCACCCCAGGCTCATTATCTGTGTATAGTAGGAGCGATTTTGAGATCTAAAGTGTGTTCACCAGCACTTTCATCAGGTACGGTTTACGCCAAAAGTATAAAAGCGACAACCTCCAAAATTCACTCAGTTGAGAGTCCGTATTCACGCTATCTATGTCAAAAAAATGGAGTGGTTTAGGTAAATATTACGCCTTTAAACGCCAGAAAGCCACTTTTTCTGAAAAGGGCGATAACTCGCAAATCATGTGTGCAATCGTATCTGGATCGGGCCTTCTATTCAACAATCTTGATTCATTTAGAAACCCCAAATTTGAAATCGATCGGTTCAGTATTTTCGGAGAAATAGGCATCTGAACTGGGTTCACATGCAATGTCAACTCAGGCTCGGTTTACATGAAAACTATAAGAGCGACCATTTTCTAGTAGTGAGTCAATTCAGAGTCCGTATTCAAGCTATCTACTGCCCAAAAATTGAGTGATTTAAATCAATATTACGCCTGTACACGAAAGACAACCAACTTGTCTCAAAAGGGCGATAACTCCCAAATCACTTAAGCAATCATCACACGCTTGAATCGTCTAATGTAACATTTTGATAAATTTGGATACCCCAAATTTGAAGCCATTCGGTTAAGTATCTTCGAAGAAACGGGCCCGGACACAATTCACACACACACACACACACACACACACACACACACACACACACACACACACACACACACACACACACACACACACGCACATCCACACAGACGGCACTCAGTGAGGAGGAGAAGCGCGTTCGGAACAGCATACATGCCAGCATCGATGACGCAGGTTTTCTCACGTCATTGTCAGAGTTACACTTGCATAATCGTCTCTGCGGGAGATCGGCAGTGACGTGCGTTTGTACCACAGATGCTTGCCTATGAACGTGGAAATTTTAGCCCGTCCTATTATGTTGTTTCCATTACTATGGAAACAACATAAAAACACTAAGTTACTGAAGCATCGACAGCAACAAACCGAGACATTCACCTGGGCGAGGAAGGGTCTCCATCCCGGAGACCTATGACGCATTGCAGTGAAAGCCGAAAGGAAGCTGCAAGGCCGACCCCCCTTCTAACACCCAGGACAACAACAAGAGTAGCCACATGGAACATCAGAACAATGTATGAAGTAGGAAGGACCATACAAGTAGCAAGAGAGATGAAGAACTACAAGATAGGAGTACTGGGACTGAGTGAGACAAGGTGGCTACAGACAGGACAGCTGAGATTTTCATCGGGAGAGCAATTGCTGTACTCTGGACACACAGAGGGTGGAGCCCCCCACACTGAGGGCGTGGCCCTGATGCTGGCACCGGAGGCACAGCGGGCACTCATCGGCTGGGAACCTGTCAACTCCCGCATCATCACAGCCAAATTCATCACCAAGAAAAAAGACATCAAGCTGAACATCATCCAGTGCTACGCTCCCACCAATGATGCGGAAGAGGAGAAAAAAGATGACTTCTACCAACAACTGCAGACAGTGATAGATAGAGGAGGAGCCAAGGACATGACCATACTGATGGGAGACTTCAACGCCAAGACTGGATCAGACAACACAGGCTATGAGGACACCATGGGAACACACGGACTGGGACAGATGAACGAAAATGGCGAGCGCTTTGCAGACCTTTGTGCCCTGAACCAGCTAGTGATAGGAGGCAGCATCTTCCCACACAAGCGCATCCACAAGGCCACATGGAGATCGCCGGACCATGTCACGGAGAACCAGATTGATCACATCTGCATCAGCCGGAAGTTCAGGAGATCGTGGCGGGATGTGCGCGTGATGAGGGGTGCCGATGTATCATCAGACCACCACCTTCTTGCAACAACATTGAGACTTCGGCTTAAGAGGCACACCAACGCCAACAGCACACGGACCAGGTACAACGTTGGACTTCTCGGGAACACAGACACACAAGCAGCATTCCGGATCAGCCTTTCCAACAGGTTCCAGCCACTGCAAGACCTGATAGAAGACAGTGAAATGGACATCGAGACACAGTGGGAACACAGCAAGAAACTCTGGCACGACACATGCGAAGAGGTCCTTGGCAAGAGAAAGACCCAACATAAGGAATGGATCTCTGCTGATACCATCCAGAAGCTGGAAGTTAGGAAAGAGAAGAAAACTGCACTGAACACGAGCCGAACAAGAAGAGCTAAGGCAAAGGCACAAGAGGAATACACAGCAGCTGACAGAGAAGTGAAGAGGAGCACCAGGAAGGACAAGAGGGACTACATCGACAACCTGGCCAGTCAAGCAGAGGAAGCAGCCCGACAAGGGAATCTAAAAGACCTGTACCAGGTGACCAAGAAGCTCGCGGGCAAATTTCAGCAGACAGACAAACCAGTGAAGGACAAGAACGGGCACCCACTGACAACAACTGAGGAACAGCTGAAGCGATGGGCAGAACACTTCAGGGAGCTGTTAAATCGCCCCATCCCTGAAACACCACCAGACATCCCACCAGCTGAGACAGAACTACCCATCAACTGCGACAAGCCCTCTAAGGCGGAGATCAGGAAAGCCATCATGACACTGAGAAATGGGAAAGCTGCAGGGCCGGACGAGATACCAGCAGAAGCCATTAAAGCAGACACAGAGACAGCCGTCAACATGCTGCACAGCCTGTTCAGCAAGATCTGGGAGAAGGAAGAGGTGCCAGCCCAGTGGAAAGAAGGGATCGTCATCAAGCTGCCAAAGAAAGGGGACCTCAGGGACTGCAGCAACTACCGAGGGATCATGCTCCTGTCAGTGCCAGGCAAGGTTCTCAACAGAATTCTACTGGAGAGGATGAGAGAGGCAGTCGACCCCATGCTCCGAGACCAGCAGGCAGGCTTTCGCAGGAACAGGTCCTGCGCTGACCAGATTGCCAGCCTACGCATCATTGTTGAGCAGTCACTGGAGTGGAACTCCCCCCTCTACATCAACTTCATAGACTATGAGAAGGCCTTCGACAGTGTAGACAGAGAGGCACTGTGGAAGCTGCTAAGGCACTATGGAGTTCCCGGGAAGATCATCTCCCTGATCCAGTGCACCTACCAAGACATGAGCTGCAGGATTGCCCATGCCGGCCAGTTGTCAGAAAGCTTCGAGGTGAAGACCGGAGTCCGCCAGGGATGCCTGTTGTCCCCGTTTCTCTTCCTCCTGGTCATCGACTGGATCATGAAGACCACTACAGCAGGCAGGAAAAACGGGATACAGTGGACACTCAGGACGCAGCTGGATGACCTCGACTTCGCGGACGACCTGGCGCTCCTGTCTCACAGCCACAGCCAGATGCAGGACAAGACTACGTGCCTGGAAGCCACATCAGCCGGAACAGGGCTCAAGATCAACAGGAAGAAAACCGAGCTGATGAAGATCAACACCACTGCCAACACACCAGTCACAGTCGGTGGAGAGCCCATCAGGGAGGTGGAGTCTTTTGTCTACCTGGGGAGTGTGGTTGATGGACAGGGAGGCACAGACCGAGACGTCACAGCCAGAATCGGCAAGGCAAGGGCAGCAATGGTCATGCTGAAGAACGTCTGGAAATCCAAAGTTGTCAGCATAAGAACCAAACTTCGCATCTTCAACTCCAACGTGAAGTCAGTTCTGCTCTACGGATGCGAAACATGGAGGACAACGAAGACGATGCAGCAGAAGATCCAGACATTTCTCAACACCTGTCTGAGGCGCATCTTCAACATCCGATGGCCAGAGAAGATCCGGAATGAAGAGCTGTGGGAGCGAGCGGGGCAGGAACCAGTGGCCAAGCAGATCCTGCGGAGGAAGTGGGGCTGGATTGGACACACCCTCAGGAAGCCAGCATCCAGCACCACACGCCAAGTCCTGACATGGAACCCGCAGGGGAAAAGGAAGAGAGGCCGGCCTCGCAACAGCTGGAGGCGGGACACTGAGGCAGAGCTATGTAAGCAGGGGACCAACTGGACTGGAGTGGCAAGACTAGCCCAGAACAGAGTGCGATGGCGAAGGGTTGTCGATGGCCTATGCTCCACGTGGAGCCAAGGGCCTAAGTAAGTAAGTACAAACAAAGCAGCACTCAGTCTGTCTCTTAGGTGAGAGCGAAAAAGATGGGTCTTGAGACCCACCTTGAAATCTGGCAGGGTTGGGGAATCGCGAAGAATTTGGGGCAGGGTGTTGAAGACAGTCGGAGCGTCAATAAGCCAGTTTGTTGGAGTGGTACGTGCTTGTGCGTGTGTGCGTGTATGCGTGTGTGCGTGTGTGCGTGCGTGCGTGCGGGCGTGTTCCACACGACGAAACCGTAGGAACCGTATGTGTACGTGCAAGTGGGTTGTCCAGTGTATCCGTGGTTGTATAAAACTACCACCAAAACTTTCCTTTAAAAATGGATGCGACATACACGACCAACTGAATACAAATGCTATGCTCAACAACGTCATTTACTCATTCTACCCGAGCGAGAACTATCGTCGTAACAGTTTACGTTTTACCTTCCTTTCCAGCAAGTCTGCTGCTTGGCAACCCGCTCAGTAAAGGTGATGTCAAAGTCAAGTAAACATCTAAGCAACACTTTACCCTATATATATAAACTCATTTGACTCACATTTACATGGTGAAATGTCACCAATGACTGCAGGCAGCTGCATAGTGCTGGGCATTTGATAGTAGCGTCAGTATAGAACGAGTTAAATAACTGCACTTTTAAAGCTCTGACAGGAAGCTACTATGTAACAGACTGTCGAGGAACTCACAGTTGCGACTTCCTGACCGTGGGGCAGGAGAGACAGCGCTGTACCTGGGCCTGGTTGATGCCGTAAAGATAGACCCAGAAACAAAAGCCGCCGATGACCATGGACCACACAGAGTGGCGAGTCTTCGGGTCAGCACTGAAACTGTATTCAGGAATAGTCAGGTGTTAGTCAATAGTCGATGTTACAAGATGTTTCATACACATGCATGCAAATCCAAAATTACGAGAGGATAACTTCAATACACAATGGGAGGGAAAAACCAACGACATGTGACCTTTTTGTTTGCTTCTTCCACTCTGAACTGTGGCAACTGACATCTCGTCGACTCTCGAATAAACAATGTTCAAATGGTGTGGCATGCCAGTGACAGACTTTTTCTTTGGCCCACTCAATTCATCTATTTCATGATTTTTTTCATGCCCACGGCGCCGCAGCTCTGGAGAGAGACGTATTGAAAGCCTGCTGCTGCTAATATAAGCGCTAATCTACGTGCACCCCCCTCCACCCCCCCAACCCACCTTGCTGTTCACTCTGGTGCGTGCGAAGTATATTGTAGTCTAGCCAACGGCCACAGCTTGTATTACCCCCCCAAAAAACAAACAAACAAACAAACCCCGAAAACCAAAAAACCCAATAACAACAATAACAACACACACACACACGCACACACACACACACACACACACACACACACACACACACACACACACACACACACGCACGCACACACACACACACACACACACACACACACACACACACACACACACACACACACACACACACACACACACACACAACAACAATAACAACAACAAACAAACAAACCAAAAACAAGCAAACAAATAAACAACAACAACAACAAAAACAAACAAACAACAAGAAAAGAAACAAAAACCAAAACAAAAACTAACATGCAGGTAGCTTAGCCAGTAAGTATCATTTTGAAGGGTTTATGACCAGTGACGGAACCTGCGAATGGAGACGGTCACTGAATAACGCTATGGAATGATCACACGTACTCATCAAACAGAATCCTGGATCTGTTGTTGGCGATGTCCCAGGCGTTGCCAAACCCTCCCTGGACCATGGAACCCTTGATGAGAACGGCCAGCAGACCAGCGTAGATCACACCCGCCTGGAACGTGTCCGTCCACAGCACTGCCTTCATGCCGCCCTGTCGTACACATACTGCACGTGACACTCGACACTACTACCGTCAAATGATAAAAAGGGCGTAAGTGCTTAACAAATCAACGGCGCTTAGGCTCTTTTATAATAATAATAATAATAATAATAATAATTGAGTATTGTGTAGGCGCTTCACCCAATTTATTTAACTGGCTCAAAGAGCCGCGAGCTGAACCCAACACGCACGCTCACGTGAACCACACGCATTCTCTCACACACTGGACAGGAACACATTACAGTCACGTCAGTGGTGCGAAGGGTCAGCTCAGCAATTTAAGATTCGGAATTTAGAGTTGCATTTATCTTCAAATTTTGTGGGCTGAATATTTCCAAAGCAGAGGGAATGGGGGGGGGGGGGGGAGGCCGGAGTACCCGAAGAGAACCCCCTCGACGATCGGCCCGAATGAATAGTGTCACGTACGAGAAGGAAAAATTCTTTGCCCTGTGAGGTACTCAAACCTGACCTCTCGCATTGGTGACGAAGTCTCTTAACAACTAGACCACCGACCGCCCCACTAGACCGGGAACGTTCAAACAGCCAGCATGCACTCAAATACACTTAAACCATTTCCCGCGCATAAAAGTGCCCGTGAATCTCGTGTCTGACAGTTTTAATAAACACACATTAAAGTGCAGCTCGGTGCAACATTTGTAAGAAAATCGAAGGACACAGTCACTGCGGAGCGGCAGGAGGTGCATGTATACGTACGTACCAGTGTTGTGTAAAACGTCACCACGAAACCCATGCCCACCACAGAACCCCACAGGTTGATGCCAGTGACTGAAAAATAGCGCACAAAAAGTCGACAAACAGGTACATAATACGATTGATGACACATATTCAAAAGTAAACAATATATGCATTTAAGCGCGCAAACGCGCGCAAGAGAGAGCTAGCTGAGAGAGCCAGAAAGAGAAAACGAGAGAGAGAGAGAGAGAGAGAGAGAGAGAGAGAGATAACAATAACGATAACGATCCTTTATTTTACAACGGAAGAAGTTATAGGCACACAAAGACCATTTTCAAACTTGCCGTTGCTACACTACCGTGGAGAGGTGGAGAGAGAGAGAGAGAGAACGAACGAACGAACGAAACTTTATTTTCCAAGGATAAAAGATTAGGTACGCAGACCTGTCTTACATCTTGTCCTTACTAAGCTACACACACACACACACACACACACACACACACACACACACACACACACACACACACACACACACACACGACTATGCTACTACATACATATATCAAGCAATACTTAAAAAATGACCAATGTGTAAGGAACGATATGGGGAAAAACAAAGGATGTGATAAGTGAGCAATGCAAATAAACCTTGAGGAGATGTTTTTACAGTTTTAAAAGAAAAACAAACAAAAACAATAACACGTGATGTGAATAAGTACTGTGATTTTCTTTGCCCCACGTACAAAATCATACAGAGTACATGTACTGTCAAGCCCATTACGGGCTGTCCACCAGATGTTTTATTAGTCTGGCCTTGAAAGATCCAACCGAGGGTGCTGATGTGATGTTTTTTGGAAGAGAGAGAGAGAGAGAGAGACAGAGAGAGAGACAGCCAGCCAGACAGACAGACAGAGACAGACAGACAGACAGACAGACAGACAGACAGACAGACAGACAGACAGAGACAGACACAGACACAGACAGACAGACAGACAGAGCTAAACTTCAGCAGAGAAGTTCCACATAGATGAGTCACACGGAGATTGAGTGGTTTTTCCCCCCTTATTTTTCCGTTTTCCTTTTTAATTTGTGCTTTGTAGCTCCTTTTCACAAAGATCTAAAATCAACATGTAAGCTCGAATATTTCACTGCCGGATCCGTGCCTCAAC
The DNA here is from genome assembly GCA_018292915.2 of Batillaria attramentaria. Classification (NCBI taxonomy): domain Eukaryota; kingdom Metazoa; phylum Mollusca; class Gastropoda; family Batillariidae; genus Batillaria; species Batillaria attramentaria. The sequence continues at coordinate 974,879 of JACVVK020000206.1, forward strand.
ATGGCGATGAAAGGTGATATAAAATAGCACTTAGCCTACTGTACATACAGCAGAAGGTTTAATGTACCAAGCATGAAAAGGCCACAAGAAAGCAGAAACGTCGTACTTAAGGGGCCCAGGGAGCCCCCTTTTTTCACAAAGATCTAAAATATCAGCATGCAAGCTCGAATATTTCGCTGATCCCTGTAGCAACATGGACATGAATGGTAATATAAAATAGCACTTAGCCTGCTGTACAGACAGCAGAAAGTTTAATGAACCAAGCATGAAACTGCTGTGTGGGAAGGGAAGCGTCCTACATAAGGCTCTCTAGCTCTGTTTACTGAAGCAAAAGCCGGAACAAATGAATTTGTAAATTCGTGTGCCTAACCATTGCTAGCATATTTGCGACAGAAAAGTAGGACAGCATATGACTATAGTTATTAACATGGAGTAGTTATTACATACTCACCAGCGTTCAGCGCAAGTGAAGGCGCATACAGGAGGAAGGCCATGTAAAGCAGCTAAAACAGAAACAATACGGAAACACGTTTTCATTCCTACAACCTGGAGAACAAACAGACCACCAGAAGCAACAAAAACAAAGAAAGCAGGAAGCAGAGAAGGGTGGGTGGGTTTCTGAGGGTTTAACGTCCTTTTCATTCCTACAACCTGGAGAACAAACAGACCACCAGAAGCAACAAAAACAAAGAAAGCAGGAAGCAGAGAAGGGTGGGTGGGTTTCTGAGGGTTTAACGTCCTTTTCATTCCTACAACCTGGAGAACAAACAGACCACCAGAAGCAACAAAAACAAAGAAAGCAGGAAGCAGAGAAGGGTGGGTGGGTTTCTGAGGGTTTAACGTCCTTTTCATTCCTACAACCTGGAGAACAAACAGACCACCAGAAGCAACAAAAACAAAGAAAGCAGGAAGCAGAGAAGGGTGGGTGGGTTTCTGAGGGTTTAACGTCCTTTTCATTCCTACAACCTGGAGAACAAACAGACCACCAGAAGCAACAAAAACAAAGAAAGAAGGAAGCAGTGAAGGGTGGGTGGGTTTCTGAGGGTTTAACGTCCTTTTCATTCCTACAACCTGGAGAACAGACCACCAGAAGCAACAAAAACAAAGAAAGAAGGAAGCAGTGAAGGGTGGGTGGGTTTCTGAGGGTTTAACGTCCTTTACATTCCTACAACCTGGAGAACAAACAGACCACCAGAAGCAACAAAAACAAAGAAAGCAGGAAGCAGAGAAGGGTGGGTGGGTTTCTGAGGGTTTAACGTCCTTTCCCAAGAAATAATGGGTGATGTCAAATACGGGGGCAACGAGAAAAAGGTCAGCACAAATATTTGACCCAAGTCGGGATTCGAACTCAGGGTCCGAGCATTAAAAGTCCAGCGCCATAGCGTCGCTCGGCTGTAGCTAGCGGATCCATTGTCTTTGGTAGGTGTGACAGATTTGAAGAGAGAAAGTAAACGAAGAAGAAAAAAACCAACAACAAAACACAAGCAACAGCAACAACAAAACACAAGCAACAGCAACAACAAAACACAAGCAACAGCAACAACAAAACACAAGCAACAGCAACAACAAAACACAAGCAACAGCAACAACAAAACACAAGCAACAGCAACAACAAAACACAAGCAACAGCAACAACAAAACACAAGCAACAGCAACAACAAAACACAAGCAACAGCAACAACAAAACACAAGCAACAGCAACAACAAAACACAAGCAACAGCAACAACAAAACACAAGCAACAGCAACAACAAAACACAAGCAACAGCAACAACAAAACACAAGCAACAGCAACAACAAAACACAAGCAACAGCAACAACAAAACACAAGCAACAGCAACAACAAAACACAAGCAACAGCAACAACAAAAAACAGACAAAACACCATGAAATCTGGAGAAAAAAAAGGAAAAAAAAACACTTCATGGGATGGGTCCATTCCTCCTTGTTATTTTTGTTTTGTTTTGTTTTCTTCTGTTCGTTATTCCTCCCAGCTGTATAAATCTCAGGGGGTCATTAGGGCGTCCTGAATAAAATTCTTCACTTCTTGACTTGAACCTGGACGAAAGCCGGTCGTCAACGCACTGAACAATGAATCAGTAATCAGACCTCTGCACGCGTGATAGCTTTTGATGCTTTTTATGTGTGTGTGTATCTGCATGTGGAGGTTGTGATATCAGAGACGTGACTTGTTTTCTTTGGCTTTCTTCGTTATTTATTCAGTGACGATGGTAGGTGTTGTTAACTATTATAGCATTTGTAGATGTGTGCGTGTGTGTGTGTGTGTGTGTGTGTGTGTGTGTGTGTGTGTGTGTGTGTGTGTGTGTGTGTGTGTGTGTGTGTGTGTGTGTGTGTGTGTGTGTGTTTCAGCACAACGCTCACTCACTATGTCAACACACAAGTATATTAAATGAAAACAGTTAGTGTCTTCTTAAACACACCGAGCTAAAATGGAGGTAGAAAACAGGGTGAAGGGGTAGAGGTATTTACGTGGGGGGGGGGGGGGAGTTCAGACTTCACTGCCCCCCCCCCCCCTCCCTATAAATCACATCTGAAGACCTTTCTCTTCCGCCAAGCCTTTGATAGTTAAACCTCTGCTAAGCCTCTGTGTGTGTGTGTGTGTGTGTGTGTGTGTGTGTGTGTGTGTGTGTGTGTGTGTGTGTGTGTGTGTGTGTGTGTGTGTGTGTGCTTTAAGCACAGCGAGTCCTTGGACTTTGGAGAGCAGCGCTCTATAAAAACTATGTATTATTATTATTATTATTATTGTGTTGGAGAGGGGAGGTGGGGAAGAAATTGCATAATATTATAATAGATCGTAAGAAACACAAGCAGCCGACACACAATATGCTGATGCTTACCGTTTGGAGAATGAGCAGGCTGGAACTCAGTAGTCGCACGGGCTTGTTGAACCGCATTTCCAAGTACTGGAGCAGACAGACAAAGATCAACGCCGGGAAAATTAATCGTTGGTGACAGAATCAGTCACACGTACAAACGACAGAAACATATACAACAGTCAACGAGCCTTACAATACGCAGGACATTACAGATTGAAGCGATTCTGTGTGTATAAGAACTGCCGTATTGTTCTGTGCGATGAAAAGAAACGAAGAAAACGTAGGGAGCTAAACTGAATCCGGTGGGGGGGGGGGGGGGGGGGGGGGGGGGAGGGATGGCATTCCTGCGGGCGTCATTTGTGTGTCCTGTGTGTGTGTGTGTGTGTGTGTGTGTGTGCGCGCGCGCGCGTGCGTGCGTGCGTGCGTGCGTGCGTGCGTGCGTGCGTGTGTGTGTGTGTGTGTGTGTGTGTGTGTGTGTGTGTGTGTGTGTGTGTGTGTGTGTGTGTGTGTTTCAAATCGTTCTTCGATTGCTTTATTTCCATGGAAACAACATTAAAAACATCACATCGTTTCTCAGTAACACGTCGTGTGTGTGCGTGCGTGCGTGCTTGCGTGCATGCGTGAGTGTGTGTTTCTAATCATTCTTCGAATACTTTATTTCCATGGAAACACATCAAAACAACCACACCGTTTCTCAGCAACACGTCGTCTCCAAACATTGCATACTTGACAAGAAATGCCCTAAATGACGGTCACACTGACATAATCGTGTGTATACTCCCTGCTCGTATGATTTATGTACACTTCGTGTCCTGACGCCGCAAAATGCGTGACATAAGCGAGGAGCACGCCGTTAAGTGTTGTTAATACTTTTTCACCTCTAGAAAGGAAACCTTAAAGAACAGATTTTTTTGTGTGGTATGTACGACGTAATGTTGCCCTGAACACACACACACACACACACACACACACACACACACACACACACACACACACACACACACACACACACGAAAACACGGATGCTATACTTTTACGAAGATTGATAATTTTCAAACAACAACCAAACAAACCAAAAACAAACAAACAAACATCACTTTCATCCACACGGAGCTGGACACAACTGAAACCGCTGCTAGAAACCCCGAAAGCCCGGTTATGTAGAGCGCTACTCCGCTAGTCTGTGACTTCTTTTCTTAGTTTTCTTTCCTATGTCCCCACATGGTGGGTTAACTTTCTTGACCTTGACTGCTTTCAAATTCTCCAAGCGCTAGCTCTGAACTTCTTTCCCCGACCGTGTTTACTAGCCGTCCGCTACGTGAACGCGCGTTCAATAGCACGATCACTCCCACAAAGAGTGACTGAAATACGAAATACGGTCGTAAACACATCCGCCTTGGCCTTGGCGTGTTACGAAAGCAGTATACGCCAGTTTTTGAACCCTACACGTTTCAAAGCTTTCTAAGTTTCTAAGAGTGCACGGACCCACAAGACTGAGGTGAGAAAATGAATTTAAGTATGTCACCCATCACATCAGCTGGCATTGTGCATGCATGCGCGTCGGACACACTGATGCGTGGCAATGTTACGGTCGAGCACCATCGTCTTCCGTCGGCGGCCGGCATGGCGTCGCAAAGGCGATAACTCATCCCTTTATCCTTCACTGAGCTGTTACCATCCACTATCCCCCCCCCCCCCCCACCGCTTCCCCACATCCCGTCCCCTTACCTTCCACCCCACTTTGACCGCATTTTCCTTCAGTCAACATGACACTGAGTTGGGGTTAATTTGGTCGTTGACACCAAAACTGTTGTATACCGTGTGAGACTGAAAGGAGTGTCGGTGTGCATAACTGAGTCAACTTCCACACGGAATGTCTCTGAATGTCACGCATTCATACTCTTCGATCAATGACCTCGGTTTTTGTTGTTAACTTGTTATGTTGAAGCGTCGAACGCACCGTGTACGATAGTGACTGAGCATAAAATCTGTTGTATAGAACTCTCTCTCTCTCTCTCTAACAGAGGCGATTCTGTATTAAGCGCTCTCTCTCTCTGTACCCCCCCCCCCCCAAAAAAAAAAAAAAAAAAGAAGAAGCAAAAACAAGAAGAAGAAGAACAAAAACAAAAACACACATCTGAACCTGTCTCTACCTCCGCTCACCCCCATCCCACCCCCCCACCCCCAAACGACCACTCGCCTCCCCCCTCTTCCACGAACTGAACCACCTCAAAGATCCCACAACCCTATCTTAGGAATACAGGATCGTTGACCATCTCCACTCCCGCCCACACCCCCTCAGACACACACAGCCAGCCACTGGGACTGCTGCACGCGAAACGTTTTGTCACAAAAAGCTGAAGAAATATACGGCCATGCCCTTGTGCACCAAGTGGCCTCATAACTCTCCTTTTTTTAAAACTCCGTTTCCTTATGGTTTCCCTTTCTCAGGAAAAAACGATTTACAAAACAAGTAGGCAACAAGAGCCTGAAGTAAGTCCATACGAAAAAGAGGCGCTCTGTCATCCTCGCAACAACAAGCAGCTATATTATTTGTCAGATATCCTGCTCGTGAAGGAAAAACCTCGGTTCCTGGAAAATATGTTGGTCTACATGCAGTCGGCTTTACTGGAACTCCGTTGGGTTTTATGGCTTCCTGCCAGACCACACTACTACCTCCACGGCGAAACAGTTACAACTCCTGCAGGCACGCATGGGGATTCCCACGAATTTGTAACCGTGTGGTATAATATACTGAACTGTGTGAATGAAAGGAAACTGTTCGATTTTTTGGCTCTGATAGTTATTCTTGGATAATTAACGTAAAAAGAACTCCAGCAAACATTACACCACACACACACACACACACACACACACACACACACACACACACACACACACGCGCGCGCGCGCGCGCGCACGCAAACATACACACACAAACTGTAAACTAAATATCCTTTTATAAGAACTAATTTTATTAGGTCCTAATAAAACTGATTGATTGATTGATTGATTGATTGATTGATTGATTGATTGATTGATTGATTGATTGATTGATTACTGTGACACAAAAGTTAGCACGAGCAGACGTTGATTGTCGTAAGAAAGGCCCGTACATGGTTGATAGTTAATTTCTATACTGAAACCCAACCGCCTGGCCATGTGAACACAAGATGCCAGCTGAACTGCTGCCAACAAGATGATCACGATGCGCGTTTGTGATCATGACCACGTGTAGCAGTCCAGATTATACCCCGCCTGGAGTATACCCCCGTATAAACTGGCCTAGCCCAGACTATACCCCTGTATAAACTGGCCTAGCCCAGACCCCCCCCCCCCCCCCCCCCCGTATAAACTGGCCTAGCCCAGACTATCCCCCCGTATAAACTGGCCTAGCCCAGACTACACCCCGGGGTGTACTCTGAATCCGGCCTGGGCTGATCTGTACCCAGGAGGTTGAACCGGCTTAGGCTACTTTATACCCGAGGGTATAAAGTAGCCAGGGGTATACTCCGGCCTGTTACACCGGCAAATCAGTATTTGCGCTCTCTCATAAAGTGAGTGTCTCGTCAGTGTTTGGACTGTGCGACCTCGGTGGGTTTACCATAACTTGGAGCGTGGTGTGTAAATGAACGTTTATCTGTTTGCATTTATATACGATGTTTACCCATCACTGGAAGTGGCCGGACATATACTTGATCACCGACTGAAGGAGCAAACAAGTGAACAGGGACTGCGATAAGCTGTAAATCGTATTCACAGACAGGTTGTATGGCGGACTGTAAGTAGGGCTCAGTCGGTATAGTTCGCCCGTTAGGGGATGCAAATGTACACCAGTCTTTCGCAGGAGGGGCAAATAAACTCCAGTCGTCCACTAACGGGGGCGACTGTATCCCCACAACGCGGGTGGGGGTGAAAATGTACTCCAGTGTCTGGCGAGGTGAAGTCACGTGGCCGCTGACTTCGTTCTACGACTTGACTTTATACGAAATATCGACGGAATTGACTGGTATACATTTGCACCCCCTAGCGGGCGAACTATACCAACTGAGCGTAAGGAGGTGGTACAGTTTATATCGGATCAGTTGCGCTACATAAAACACTTCAGCAAGTCACCACTGAGTCGAATTTAACTCTTTAAACCATTGTCAAGTGCAAACATTTAAAGGTGATAGCTGAGTCAGTATCAACCAACACTGACACGATTCAGGAAAGTAAGGTTAAAGATCTAAGCTCCCAACAAAAAGCTTTCCGGTGTGAAAAAATCTTACAGAGTCGACCGTGCAAGCACAGTCAACTCTGTCACAGCTGCAGAGTTTTCAGCGTCCCTGAAACCCCAATAAAAGCCAAGAGCAGCCTGATTTCACAGCTCAGTTTGCGGTTTGACACTGAGCGAAAAAGATCGTGCAGCACTCAACATCCGCTAGACACTGTAGCGATGTGTCTCACTCACTGACCAAAAGCCAAATAATGTCACGGCAAACTCGTGCTCTGGTTTTATAAGGGTCCCCGAAGCGCTGAAAAGTCTGCAACTGTGACAGAGTTGCCTGGATTATGCACAGTCGAAGGAGTCGCAGTTTTAAAAAACACAATGTTTGCGGCTTTTTGCTGAGATTGCAGATCTTTAAGTAGTGCTCAGCTGAGTAGTTTTCTTTGCTTAGCGATTATTATACGTCTCCTGTTCTGCTTAAATCACGGGGTTTTTTTTTTGTTGTTGTTGTTTGTTTTTTAAAAGAGGCTAATGCTACCATTTTGTTGCTCACAGATCGTTCTAATTGCCGGTAGCAATTTTCTTCGCGCCGGCCTCGGGGCAAGGCTAAGGTGGTGCTTGGATTTTGCGCATTTTTTTGGAAAAACTTTTCATACTTGAGGGGTCCAGTCCTCAGCGATAAGCCCCCGGTGGTGACTGGCTGAGTCGTGGCGGTTAAGGCCCGGTGTCACAGGATATTCCGGAACCGGACGAATGGGAACCATTCCGATTTATCCTGGCCCTGGTGGCAGGATTTTTCGGAACCATTCCGATTTATCCTGACGCGCGATTCGAACCTAACCTCTCACATAGGTGACGAAGTCTCTTAACCACTGGACCACCGACCACCCCATTTTGACAGGAGGCATTCCCACATGCAAACAGTCTATGCCGTAAAGTCTCCAAAAACGCATCCTTACCTCAAACGTGCTGGTGACTCCCAGCTTGTAGTAGAACGGGATGAAGATGAAAGCCGCTCCGGGCATGGCCACCATAAAGGCGACGATCAGCCACCAGAACATGGTGTTGTAGTTGTAGATCTCCGCAGGGTTGCCCAGCAACGTCAGCGCCGACATGAAGGTCACCATCAAGGACATGGCGACGGGGAAGATGTTCATCTTCTTCCCGCCCAGCAGAAACTCCTGGGTGGTGTTGCGTTTCCGGTCCCAGATGGCGTAGAAGACCCCGATTCCCGCTGAGATGAGGAGCGTGAGGACGAAGAGGACGTAATCCACGGTGCCGAACTTGCGGACCACGCCCGTGTTGATGCTGTACTCTCCTTCTGTCCGACTCATCTTGGCGTTCGTCTGGGGAAAGACACTGTCCACGTGAGGTACAAAAAAGCGGCAATAAGGAAGAGCTAGTTAGGTCTTGTTCGCCTAAATAGAGGGGAGCCGGGATGGTAGAGCGTTGGGTTGTCAATGCTCGGGTCGTGGGTTCCAGTCCTGGCTTGGAGCCAAGCACATGTGCTGGATTCCCTCCCCCCCTCTCGTTGTTCCGTCTTTCATATCACCCTTACATGGTAGAAAAGGACGCTAAAACCTTGAACAACCAAAAACAAACGCGTCCTTAGGTGATCCGTTTCGCGGAGCAGGAATATATGCGTGAGCGTGAATTAACAGCCTTGGCCTTGGGCCGCGCCGGTCCGGCCTTTGGCGCGGATACGCTTGGCTAGTGAACCCTGATTCTCGAGATTTCCCGAGCCGCGATAACTGGAAACGGGACTCGAAAACCACAGGAAAGATCGCCAGTCAGGCGAACACTGACCTAATGCAGGCTGTGACTGACTCTTCCTTTGTGATTCTTGGATACGTGTGTACCAACATCCGGTAAACCGGGTGCCTCAGCTAACGCAAAACGTACATGAGCTGAGAGATTTGGTTGGCTGGTTGTTTTGGTTGCTCAACATTCACCTTTTCCACCTCCAAGTAAGGCTGATATCATGAACGACGGGACAACGAGAGAAAAGCCGAGACACATGTCTGGCCTCTAGCAGGGAATCGAACTCGTCTGAGCACTGACAGTGCAGCGCTGTACCAGATCGGTCATCCCGACGGTCCCACGAGGCGAAGGAAACCAAACAAACAAGCTAAGAAATAAACAAACAAACAACCTCGAAATCCACGATTAACGAATAATAATAATAATAATGGAAGAATCTTGAAAATTGTTAACTGCGTCTTGTTCAATAGTAGTCATGGTTTCCCCTCTCCTGTAATCGAGGGTCATGGCTCTTCGCGTAGGAAAAAATTTAACACATTAATATCTCTGTGGTGGCTGGACCAATATTTAAATAATGATAGGATACAAGTGACGCTGAATAACGCTCCATGAAAATATACACTTTGGCCTTACAAGCTACCGTGTATGATTGTCTGAGTGGAAAATGCCCAACTCTAACACTGCGAGCTGAGGTTCGTCTGCTTGGCAGCCATTTGCAAGGTGTCGGCGCATGCGTGCCTGAATAGAAAACCGCGGGAAAAGTCGGAGATTTCTAAAGGTGGGCAGATCAGACAAAAGCTGACAGAATAACAGGAATTGGTGTAATATCTATTTGTCAGTCTCAAAAACAGTTGGCTGAAAAATCTCACAGGTCCTGTACTGCTTTCTACAGGCTTTTCTTAATAAAAAAAAATTCACTGACTCAGCGAAAAGATCTTTCAACTAAAACGTAAGTCAGTTCAAGATCCCTCGAATCTGACAGGCCGGCATGCTGATTCCTCCCAACCGCATAGCAGAAAGATCTACACAAACACACGAGATTTTTCTTTGATGACTGAACAAAATTTCTGATTACCACTGATTTGATGTGATCACTGATGTGTGAGTGTCAGTTTTTGTCACTTATGTCTCTCTAGATCTAGATTGTGAGCCGACAAGCATATTCACGTGGAAGGATGGTAGTGAGGAGAAAAAATAAAAGGAAAAAAGGGGGCGGAGCGTAAAATACGGCAGGCACTATTACACAGCTGCTGTACTTTTTAAACTTTACAAAATCACCGTCACATAATCCAGTGTGTTAAATTGTACGTGCAGTTTTGCTTTCCAGGGACAAGGTCGGTGTAAACTAGCATGCATAATCAAACGCAAAACAGTAATTAATAATGGAAAACGTTGAATCTGAACAGATGATTTAAGTCCATCCTATACAAATCAAGACTCTCATCTTTTTAAGTTGTTTGTTCTGTAATGTACCAAGAGCATTACATGTTTGGCAGCGAGCGGGGAAAACAGCAACATGGTTCAAACTGTTCGCATTGTCAGACTCTTGACGTCAATGGCACCATGCGCATCACGTTTGTATGTGGGCACTTGTTTTCAAATGTTTTTTCCTTTGGAGCGAAATGATCCAGTTTGCTGAAGATGAATAATATTGTATTGATGATCTTTGGTTTTCCCTCTGTTGTATGTTTCTAAAAAGCATTCATGTCTGTGCTTGGGACTGCTGATAAGACAGCCGAAACATGCTTGGTGTAGTGGATGAGGATCTTTGTAAACTAGGCTTTTGGTTGTCCTTTGAGTTGGTCAGACCAGACACAGCGAATGGTCAGACATCAGATTCCTGACGGGCGAAGGTTGTCCGATTTCATTTAAGACTTTTTTTTAAATGTTTGGCAGATAGTACACATTGTATATTTTAATTCATATACAACTAGGTCTGTTGTACTGCAAACAAAAATGCATACATGGGCACACCAACCGTATTTATTTATATTTTAGTATTACTTGTACTGTTTAATTTTCACACACACACACACACACACACACACACACACACACACACACACACACACACTGAATGAGAAACATCGAAAGACTTAATGTTCAGGTAGTGTATGTTGAAATTTATCAGCCTTGTGATTAGGACATCACTTGGAAGGTCACACATTATCAAACGTTTCCTTTTGTACATTTATTTCTAGACACATGTTGATCAGTTACAACACAAACATTTTGGCCAGTGGGGACAAAGTTTACCATTCAGGCTGGAAACATGACAGCACATGGAAACTGATCAGATTTAGGAGTCGGACTGACCATACAGTAATGTGTCATGGTAAAAACAAAAACAAAACTAAATACTATTTCTTTCAAATGTTACAACAGTGAAACAAGTGCTTGGACAACTAATCAATCAATCAATCAATCAATCAATCAATACTTTATTAATCCCTTCCGGGAAATTAAATGTCTGCCGGTAACATACAAACAGGACATAAAAGAGTTCTTAAAAGAGACATAAAACATAAAAAACAAATTATCACCATAACACACATCACATTAATTATCACGTATATCACAGACTATATATATTATACACCCCCCCCCCCCTCAACACACACACACACACACACACACACATACACACACACACACACACACACACACACACACACACACACACCGCAGTCACAGACTATCTGTATGATGTCCGACTCTTGCTGTTGATCGAGCGAACGGCCGAGGGTATAAAAGAGTTCGCATAACGAGTGGTTTTAACTAGGGGGCCCCTGAGGCGGCCGCTTCGCTCTATCACCAGCGCGTCGAAAACGTGCCAGAGCGGATGACTGCAGTCCGTCATAATCTTTGCTGCCTTTTTTTGTACCGATTTCTCAAGACTGTCCGCAAAACTCTTCTGACCCCTCCCCACCACCCCGCCTGCTTTCTTGATAATCTTCTCCAGTTTGTTCCTGTCTGTGTCACACAGGTTCCCACCCCAACACACAGATGAGAAAGTAACGACACTGAAGATGGTAGCGGTGTAAAAAGTCTGTAAAATATCTGAGTTCACATTAAAAGATTTCAGCTTGCTAGCAAACTACAGATAACAGAAAATGTATTCTTTAGATTCTCACTGTTCCTTCAGCCCTAGCCAAGTCAGATTCACAGTATACTGTGTCTACTTTGCTTCAGTGTTATAACCTTCAAAATGAAAATGTAGCAGTACAAACAAACATACAACCAACCAGCACACCTACAAACATTTCAAACAGAGTTTAGTACTAAATTTATTTCAAAAAGGTGGGGGCGGGGGTATGGCAGTTTGAATTTAGCGTCAAGTGTCCGATTAGATGAAGGAAATTTGGGACTGAATTTCACTAGTGTCAATACTGGAAAAGGTCTTGTCCTATTACAACCGGCTTTGACATCACCATTATGGTAACAAAAGATAATTTTAATGAGGGAATTTTAGTGTCCAAGATGCCCGGTCTGTAGATCCTGCAACAGGTTTAAATCCCATGGTAGGCAGGGATATCACTGGCGATTGCTTTCTGAGGGGATTTCATATCGGTTAAACACAGACTTAGGCCAGTTTAAGAATATGTAATCTTTGCTCTTAGTTTGTAGTACATGTACATGGATTCGACACAATAGAGGTTGTCTGGTACGCTTGTTGCTAACTTTAACATTAAAACAAAAAAGCAAAAGTGGACCTAACTAAACTTACCACTTGGTGTTGACTTGAATAATCGCCATGTTGAACATGATATCAGAGGATGACAATGAGGGAATTTTAGTGTCCAAGATGCCCGGTCTGTAGATCCTGCAACAGGTTTAAATCCCATGGTAGGCAGGGATATCACTGGCGATTGCTTTCTGAGGGGATTTCATATCGGTTAAACACAGACTTAGGCCAGTTTAAGAATATGTAATCTTTGCTCTTAGTTTGTAGTACATGTACATGGATTCGACACAATAGAGGTTGTCTGGTACGCTTGTTGCTAACTTTAACATTAAAACAAAAAAGCAAAAGTGGACCTAACTAAACTTACCACTTGGTGTTGACTTGAATAATCGCCATGTTGAACATGATATCAGAGGATGACACATTTGTAAACATATTTGCAGGAGCTGGTTGTTTTGAGCAGGAGCTGGGCCTGAAATAAATGCATACATGCAGATCAAAGTGATGTTGTAACACACACACACACACACACACACACACACACACATACCCCACAGATCTGTAAAAAAAAATTAAAATTAAATTTTTTTTTATAAAATTGTGATGGTGTGCATGGTTTCTCTTCAGTCCTCATTTGTACTGATCTTGCATGATACATGTACTTCATAGACTGTTCAAACACACACAAAACACTTTAGTATACAGCTGACTTGTACTGCAGGCTTACTGAAATAGCTGCTGGTGAGTCTGACATGAGATCTATCTGTACACTGCCTGAGATCATACTTGCAATACCTATGTACAGACCAATGCCACAGCAAAATGCACAGTGTGCCCTGCTTTTCAGTCCCCCCCCCCCCCACACACACACACTTCCTGCTGCACCAATGCACACCTATCTGTCTAGCATACTGGTTTGTTCAGTGCTCTGCAATAACATGACAAAGTCCAGGGAAAAGAATATCCCAAGTGTCTATCATGTCACAGTCAGCAGGGGGAAAACACAGTAGGACCATGCTCACCTTCGTAGAATGGATACTGTCTGTGTATGTGATTATTAAAACTGCTGTGAGAGTCAGAATCTAATGTAGCACTCCCTCCAGTTTTACTCCGTTGCCTCCCAGTACTGCCTACTCATCCCTCTCCAACTTTCCTGGACTCCCTTCACAGTACACATCTTCCACACCCACCGGAACTCGACTGATTAGTGTAGATTGATCACCTCCTCCTTCCCATCATCAGAGTCATTTTCTTCCAATTCTTCTACATGCCCAAAGGAATCAGGAAAACCGCCGTCCAAATCTACGAATCTTGCCACACTCTAATCTTCACTTTCTGCACCATTCCCCGGAATATTGAACAAAATTCCACGATTATCCCCATTACGTAATGATCGCGCCGCCATCTTGTTGATACGAAAATCTAAAGTAGATTTTCACACGAACATTTATAGAAACTTAAAACCACTAGTAGATAAATATTGCTGTTTGATGTGAGGAGCGAAACCGCGTCCTTCGACTTTGCGAAACTATTCAGAATATCCCAGGTCAGTAAACCACTGAATATTTCGCCAACGTCATATTTTGAGAAAATTGAATCTCGCCTGCCAAAGTCGCTGACGTGTTCTACACGGTTGCTGAGGGAGCAATAGACAAGAAATGCAGTAATTCTGAGTTATACAAACGCCACCAGCGACATTGTGAAGTACAATCCGGGAGCAGTATGTTACTGGTATGAGTGATCGAGTGAGTGCGAACATTTCAAGATAATAGATAGATCTGGTTCCTGCCTGGTCTGTACAATTTAGTAACTGCAGACATGTATCCGTAAAGGCTTTCTTTGAAACTTGAAGCAGGCTTTTCAGTTCTAGCATTTAAAGATCTAAAACCACTCTAGTCAATGTCCTAAAATAGTCGGCTGCTAAGACAAAGGTATCAGTGACGCGACGTTACTTTGCTTGTAGGCTCACACGCTTCCTTGTCAGACTCAGACGACAATCTCTGTCTAAACTGACAGAGATCATATTGTTTTGAAATAAAGGGGGAAAATGGACGTACACTCAAACACACTGCTTACCTTCAACCACGACGAAGAAATCACAACGCGGATTGAGACTGATTGAGGAAGTATCCGTGTTAGTATCCTTTCGTGAAAAATGTCGCAGGAAAGTGCGCGCGGGTTGGTGTGAGGGCAAATGGGAGATAACTCTGAAATAACAATGAGTTCATTCCCTTCAGTTTTCGCCGTGCGCCATAAGGGATCCCATTCTAACTTCCGCAGACGGCCGGTTGAAGCCGTGAACATTTCAATCAAGTTCAGCTATAAACATCATCGTACAGCTTAGGTACGCTGTCAGTTTTCTTATATTAGCCTGACGTTTTCCTGTGCCATAGCCACCACGAAAAAAATGTATCCACCAAAAAGTTTCTTCGCTTGGATCCCTGACCCAGGATGTGTCTTCCCCGAACACTCATGGGTTAGCCCGGACCAGGATGTGTCTTCCCCGAACACTCATGGGTTAGCCCGGACTAGTTCAATAGCAACTTTCTCGATTTTTCCGTAAGTCTTGAGGGGAGCCGGGATTGCCGAATGGTAGAGCGTTGGACTTCTAATGCTCGGGTCGTGAGTTCGTATCCCGGCTAGTGGCCAAATATTTGTGCTGGCTTTTTCATCGTTGCCCCGTCTTTGATATCACCCGTATGTGGCGGAAAGGGACGTTAAACCCCCCCAAACAACCACCCACCCTCCATAAACCTTGACATTGTGGACTTTCCAACGGTAACTGATATAAAAACTGTAATGTCCCTCAGGGAGAAACTTGACTTTGACACTCCAGTGTAGAACACTAACATCAGCCAAAACAACATAAACATAACTGAACTTACAAAACACAACTGCTCAACGTATGAAACACACCAACAGCCAGCAGGCTACTGCGTCATTCCTTGTCATACAGGTGTAAAATAACATTGCGAATGAAAGAGTTCTCTATAAATTTACAACAGCGATCCCAAAGCCAGTCGAATGTGCATTCCGTGAACTATCTGCACAATAAATATTGCTGAACGGGCACGGCTAAATCGAAATTTGATGACCTGTTTGTGTCTGCGCTATTTTCAAAGGACTCCCGACTCACACCGTTCCACACTGTCCCTAAACTACTTTCAGGGAAAAGCGGAATGTTGTTCGGTGTTGAATTTTCTGTTGTTTTTTTTGTTTGTTTGTTTGTTTTTAATCAGAAAGCGGGTCCATTCCAGCAAGGTGCCTATGCCGTTATAGAAGGATTTTTGTCTTTCTTTTCTTCGCTTCCTTTTTTTATTTAATTTTGTTTTGGGGTTTCTTTTGTCCAGGTCTGGGTTAGGCTCGTAGCCGTGGGTTAAATTAACCTCGAGTTTTACTTACAGGCCCAGGACACCATGGGTAATCACTATGTCTTTGCTTGATAAACTGCTGTTTTGCGTCCGTTCCGAAAGCCTCTGGCTCAGCTTTTCAGTCTAGTGGTTATTTATATTGTTTAGTTTTGCAGCTTTGATTCAATGTGGAGTTAAAATTTACAGGATTTGTGGTCATCTACATCTAAAATCGCTTTTTTTTCCAATTACGTCCAATCTTTGAAAACATTTGATTGATGATCTTAGTTCTTACCCTTTGAGACATTTCTCAGCGACTTCAATGCACTTATTCTGCTTTCCACGATCTTGTGAAATGCAGCTTTCAAACAAAAAGGTGGTTTGTCAAAAGGTTTTTTTTAAATTAATTTATTTTGTTCTGATGTTGTTGACTGCGCCCGTGGTGATGATTCCAAGAGGGATAATATAGGTGGTTTCCATTCTCTTCTGTCCACTGTCTCTGTCACTACTCAGTCGGTTTCTAGTCTCCCCTGTGCACTGTCTCGGCCACTACTCAGTCGGTTTCTGGTCTCCCCTGTCCACTGTCTCTGTCACTACTCAGTCGGTTTTCAGTCTCTCCTGTCAACTGTCTCTACCACTACTCAGTCGGTTTTCAGTCTCCCCTGTCCACTGTCTCGGCCACTACTCAGTCGGTTTCTAGTCTCCCCTGTCCACTGTCTCTGCCTCTACTCAGTCGGTTTCTAGTCTCCCATGTCCACTGTCCCTGCCTCTACTCAGTCGGTTTCTAGTCTCCCCTGTGCACTGTCTCTGCCTCTACTCAGTCGGTTTTTAGTCTCCACTGTCCCTGCCTCTACTCAGTCGGTTTCTAGTCTCCCCTGTCCACTGTCTCGGCCACTACTCAGTCGGTTTCTAGTCTCCCCTGTCCACTGTCTCTGCCACTACTCTGTCGGTTTCAGTCCAGTCTCCACTGTGCACTGTCTCTGCTTCTACTCAGTCGGTTTCTAGTCTCCCCTGTCCACTGTCTCGGCCACTACTCAGTCGGTTTCTAGTCTCCCATGTCCACTGTCTCTGCCACTACTCAGTCGGTTTCAGTCCAATCTCCCCTGCACACTGTCCCTGCTTCTACTCAGTCGGTTTCTAGTCTCCCCTGTCCACTGTCTCTGCCTCTACTCAGTCGGTTTTTAGTCTCCCCTGTCCACTGTCCCTGCCTCTACTCAGTCGGTTTCTAGTCTCCCCTGTCCACTGTCTCTGCCTCTACTCAGTCGGTTTTTAGTCTCCCCTGTCCACTGTCCCTGCCTCTACTCAGTCGGTTTCTAGTCTCCCCTGTCCACTGTCTCTGCCTCTACTCAGTCGGTTTCTAGTCTCCCATGTCCACTGTCCCTGCCTCTACTCAGTCGGTTTCTAGTCTCCCCTGTGCACTGTCCCTGCCTCTATTCAGTCGGTTTCTAGTCTCCCCTGTCCACTGTCTCTGCCACTTCTCAGTCGGTTTCAGTCCAATCTCCCCTGTCCATTGTCTCTGCCACCACTCACCCGTCCAAGTTTATGCGACAGTAGTTGTAAGTTACGACGGGTGTAAACCATCGACGTATAGAGAGCAAACACAGATTCGGCTCATCATAACTTGAACCTTTTCAGAAACGCAGACACCGGTTCGCAAATGATAATCCACGCCGCACACCGGAGCGGCTTACGCGTCGCCAAGCAGCGGGTGGCTCAGTGCAACTCACCCGGTACTGTGACTCAGTCAGTGTCTCAGGTCAATATCAGTGGCATGTCGACATGTCAAAATGACCGAAATTCAAGGCTGTGTTGCGTTGCGTCGTAATTCATTACTGTAACGCCGCCGGTTTATAATTTATAAGTTTTTATACCACTCTACCACTATCACAAGCCAATGTTTAAAATCAATAATTCACCACACGTGGTATAACATTGTACCCATGACAACCACGCGTGAATTATGGCTGTACCTAAAGAGTGCACATTTACTACCCCTAGCAATGTTCCAGCAGTATGTTCTGGTGAAAGGATTTGCGTCACGATATGACGCGAAAAGCGACGAAAGAATAATTTACGTCACGACATGACGTGGTTCGACTTCGTTTTATCAACAAGCGGTCGTGTTTGTGACAAGCGTAAGCCCAGTTCCAGTTCTCTACTAAGACGGAGGCTTCGAAACGGACCTGCTGACCTCTCAAAGCCTATGGACAAAGCGAAGTGAAGCACCTCAGTCAGAGATACCGCGCGAAAGCATTTGGATTGCCGACTGATGTCAGCTTTCAAATCGAAGAAATGCAGGTATGGACGTGGTATAAATAAATTTCCCAATTCGGTGTCCCCGATTACGTAAAACACACCACACTCGTTTGTTGATTTCGACCGTAAAACTGCTCGTTAAAACTCGCAGTTTTACGGTCGAAATCAACAAACTCGGGCGGTGTATTTTCCGTAATCGGGGGCATCGAATTGTGAAATCTCTACTAGTATAGGTTATAATTAGTTTGTTTATTAATTCCTATCAAACAGTTTCTTATTTCACTGGAGTGAAGTGTTAAGTATTGGCCTCCTATATATATATATATATATCCTATATATCCTGGGTCAGTACTCTCTAGATGATCTTTATATAAAGGCCGTCAGGAGGAAGGCCACTACAATTGTCAACGACCCCACCCACCCCCTCCATGATCAGTTCCAAAAACTCCCGTCTGGGCGCCGCTACAGAGTACCGAGAGCGAGGAAAAATTTGTTTAGGAAATCTTTCATTCCCTCAGCAGTATCTATTTTAAACTCATGACTGTGTTTACTGCCCGTCCCCAGTGTGTATAGATTTTATTTGTTGAGATTTTCATAACTGTGCTTGCTCCTCAGCTGTGTCATGTCCGCTATGCCCTTGCCATCTTTTAGTTTAGATTTCTTAGTTTAGTAGCATAGTATTAGACTTGGACATCACACATTACTTTAGGATCTGTGTTTAATATGTATGGATTTATATGTCTAGATAAATTAATGTGTGTGTGTGTGTGTGTGTGTGTGTGTGTGTGTGTGTGTGTGTGTGTGTGTGTGTGTGTGTGTGTGTGTGTGCGAGCCAGAAGAAAATTTTCTGCGATCGACAGACAATAAAGTTATATTGAATTGAAATTGAATTGAATTGAATTGAATATATTTATAGTACTGATGTGCATTGTGTCCTTCCTAACTGATTAGCTGACCGGTCAGTTTACGGTTTGTTCGTCTTAACTATGCGGTCATACACAGTTAAAGCTTTTTTCTAACTTGTTACTTTTTGCCATTTACTTATTTTATGCCCCCTGACAGAAGACAAATTTGAATGTAAAAGGACACAATACTGAAAATTGTCGTTTGACGTCAAGTTTTCACATGGAACAACTGATAGCATGTCAGTGAACTTGAGCCGCTTCGGCTTATTGTACCGACGCCGGGTAGCACTCACTGACTGAACAAACTGACACAATAAACACAAACACTGAGACGCACACAAGTCAGTCCATAATGTAATAACAATAATAATGAGGAGTGTTGCACAGGCGCTTTACGCAATTTCATGAATCGGCTCAAAGCGCCGCGAACTGAACCCAACACGTACGCTCACGTGAATCACACGCATTCTCTCCGGCACACACTGGGCATAAACACATTTACAATCACGTAGTGCGAAGGGTCAGCTCAGCTATTTAAATTTCGGAATTTAGAATTGCATTTATTTTTCAAATGTTGTGGGCTCAGTGAACATTTCCAACGCAGAGGGGGGGGGGGGGGCGGAGTACCCGGAGAGAACCCCCCGACGATCGGCCCGAATGAACGGTGCCACGTACGAGAAGGAAAAGTTCTTTCCCCGAGTGGGACACGCCGAATCCCTCAGTGACCTCTCGCATTGGTAACAAGTCTCTTAATCACTAGACTACCGACCAGTCCGGCCATGCATGAGCGTCAGTCAACTCAGTTGAACTGCGGGTTCCCTATGTCTGCCGAAGTTTCCGACACTGACTGAGCTCGGCTGCCAGTGGTCTGTGTCCAAATAGAAAATAGTTCCGAAAAGCCTCAGTAAGCTGTCTATGCGCTATCGTACTGTATCAGTCGGCACTGTCAGCAAAACTGAAGTGGCCATTCCGGCCACAGTAAACAGTGACTAGAATACCAGTACGTATACTTACACGTGACAGTGGCTAGTATAACAGTGATAATATTATGTACGCAAGAGGCACGTTTTTACCTGTCAGAGGAAGGCAGTGCAACTGAGGAAGAGAACTCAAAGTCTTTGCGTATGTCCGTGACTGAGCAGAATCCTGTCTCGCGCTGGAAATTTTGTGGGCTTTGTGTTCAAGTTGCTCCGTAGCACAGTCTTGCCCGGCAGCAGGCCAAGCGGTGCCGAACCTCAGTCTAATATAACTTGACTCTCACTTGAAACGCGTGGCAAGGCAGTCCCGTTCCCGGGCTGAGCTCTGAAAACACCATTCAACCTTAAAACATTTTAATGTGCGTCCGCTCCAGCGCACTTTCGCCAGTAGGGAGGGTACAGCTAACATAGGGAGAGAGGGTACGACCCGAAACGGCCCCACCACATTCACTGACATCCCTCTCACATTGAGGCGACCACAAACACAGCCCGCGAACAACACAACAAACCTGTTCTGTGGTCGTGCCGTCGCTGATACTACTGAGCGGCCGTCAGTGTGTGTGTGTGTGTGTGTGTGTGTGTGTGTGTGTGTACGGTGTGTATGTGTGTGTATGTGTGTGTAAGTGCATTTGCAGCCAGTTACACACCTCTTTCAAGTTGCTGGCGGTTCGGCTCCCCGGGGAGATCACTAAAACTGCACCTTCACAAGTTCACGTACCACAGTATATTTTGTAGGTTACTCAATTCAGTCCGCAAATTTCCGCGCATCAGGCTCGCCGGCGTGCGTAGTACACGGAACAAGCCCTTGTCTGCATGCTTGCGAACGTTGACCGGCTTTTGGCTGGTTTCACGTATGTGTGTGGCTCACTAGGAAGCTGTGTTTTTCCGAGTTTCAGCCGAACTCTATCGCGTCAGGCGTGCTCAGTAGTGCACTGTGTACGTTGTCAGTCGGCACCACTGAACTGATGTATGAAGAACAATAAAGGAAGGGAAGGGGTATGGGATGTTTCAGTATCACAGCAAAGCTCCGGTTCCGGCCGCCGCAGCACTAGACTGAAGTCAGTCAGTCAAATGATGCTACGCCGGCAGGAACAGAAGCTTCAGTGTTTCTGAGTAAATGACATATTATGGCGACTGACTATGAAAACAGGATGCAAGTTTACACAAACAGCTCCGTAACTGAACCGTTGCTGAACAGATTCTAGTAGTCAGTCTGACCGAACTTACATCAAGTTAATTTTGGTGTCAGTGTCAGCGGTAACCGTTTGTCTTGCCCCCCCACCCTCTCTCTCTCTCTCTCGTTCCGGCTCTAAGCAGCGGCCAGAATCATTAGCAGCGGCGTGACTGAAATGAAAATTGCGCCGCCCAGCCGGCAGTACACTGATGACCAGTTATATCATCAGCCTTCAGGTACGGCCGCCGTAAAGCTAAGGTTCAGCCGGTACCTCAGTATCAGCTTTCGGTCAGTCTCTCTCAGGCCGCTCACTGACCGGCACACATACACTCTGACCGGCATTGACACACACACACACACACACACACACACACACACACACACACCGTCAAGTTGCACACACACTGACACTGACACAGATACACTGACACACCGTGACCGTCCGCGAACGAGCACACAGACCGGCACACACACACACACACCGTCACACACACACACACACACACACACACACGTACACTGTGACGTGTCTCCACACTGAGGATGCTGAGTCAGCCGTACCGGCTCAAAGTCAGTCGCAACGTAGGCTGTCGAGTTTTTCGCGTGTGTTTCTTACTCAGTGAGATCCAAACGGCGACCCAAGGCACAGTGAGCCGCCGTTCCGGCCCCCTTCAGCCACGACAATTCAGTCAGTCTAGCGGACATGTCAGCCGATGTCACTTCAGCAAGCTAATTACAATGACAGCACATTAATCATGTCAGTTCTTACCGGTTTCACGCAAGTACAACGCCGGAACTCGCACGGCAGGGCACTGACTCCGCCGCAGCCAGAAGCACTAAGATTCCAAGTCAAGGTGTGACTAGCCTATATTTGAGTCAGTCTGCCGGCGTCACTGACGGCCGGTATGGGAAAAGTCAGGCTTTGTGCAGTGGCACTGCTCCTGCACTGACTGATCCGGCATTCAATCTTCTTCGGAAGCTGGCCGTGCAGGACAAGATTAAATCGAGCAAATTTATTGATGAAATTCAGTTCATGAACTGAAAGCCAGTTTCGACACAGGCCGCGCGGCGGCCATGGCCGATACACCCGGCCGGCGGCTGAAGATCGGCATCGGTTGGAACCCGGCGGCCACACTCAGTGAACGCTGATGTGCCGTTATTCAGTATTGCGACGGGCGGCTATCAGTGGCGACGCGCCTGTCAGTGCCGGTGCATATGAACGGATAATTTATTTCCTCAGTGTACTAGTAGACTGCTCACACGTCAGTAGAACCGAGTCCATCGGACCGGCTAAGATCCAGCTGAATGACCCACTGACTGAGGCGGCCACTTTCGTCAGGCTACCTCAGCACATGATGATCAGTAGTGACTCGAACATGACTGTACATCGCACTCATCCGTGTTGAATTGTTCAAGATTACTCCGAGTCTGCTTTAGGATTTTGGGACCTGACAATGAATACCGTCTGAAGGGCCGTGACTGACTCAGTCACTGAGTCGGTGAGAGCCGACGGCGATTCAGTCAACTGACCCTGTTCTGGGTCCGTCGCTAACACAGTCTAGGCCCATGCGACGACGCCCAAGTCGGGCTAACCGAGACTGACCGAGCCGAGCTAAGTGATAGCTAAGAAGGAAAAAAAAAAAAATACTCGCATATGGTGACAAGGAAAATGGACAGTTGCGAACAACTTTGAGGTCCCCGTTTTATTTCACAGTGTGCACAGAAGCGGTGAAAACTGTCGCATTCACCAGCACAGTACATTTCCAGCCTCAGTGTTTCGAGATTATTGCCTGCATGTGTCAAGTTGTGAGTTCGTGTCCCGGCCGGCTGGCGGGGCCAAACATGATATTTGTGCTGGCTTTTTCATCGTTGAACCGTCTTTGATATCACCCGTATGTGGTGGAAAAGGACGTTAAACCCCCAAACACCCCCCCACCCCCCCCCCTCCCTTACATACACAGACCCGCAGCATGCATGCCTTGCAGTTACCTGGCAGCTTTGTGCTCTGCCAAAAAAAGGCGTGCTTGTTGCCGCAAGGGAGACAACTCATGCAGGCAATAATCTCGAAACGGTGCCGTGCTGGTGAATGCCCCGTGACTATAGTTCTAGTGGAAGCAAAGATCTTGGAAACATGATTCCAAGGTCTTTGGTGGAAGTCACTCAGAGCATATCTGTAAAGTATGTGTCATGCACAGTTTGCTCCCTTCTTACCGAGGAAGTATAACCTTTACGGCCGGTACTTTGTTCGACAGGCAGGTTAGCGTCGATTTCTGAGTGTTCTCCATTTCTCCACAAATATAACAGATTAACTATTTAACTCAGTTCCTAGCAAGTAAGTTTGGGAATGTGCACTAGTGGCCTCACTAAACAAATCACAGTCAATTTATGTCTGCATGGATTTAAATTCGCGGGCTGTAATGTAATGTCAGTAATGTAATGTCTTTGGTTACACTTTGATTATACTCGTGTTTGCTGCAGCAAGAGCCACCAAGGAACCGTTAATTGCCTGATCGTTTTCGCATACAGGACCAAAACCCAAAAAGAGTCAAAAACGAGGGATACTCGTGCGCGTTACGAAATGTTTTAATATTTCACTGATTGACAACTTCCATTTTTCACAGGCCGGGTATGGGAGGTGGAGATTCAATCCATGCAAATCCGGGCGGATTCTGGCCATGAAATTAGTCATGAACGACCTCTGCCGAAGAAACTGCACCACACTGCTGAAACTTCAGCGGTCTTCAGCAGTTGTACCACACGCTCAGGATCAGGACCCGTATGTAAAAGTCGAGGTTAATTTAACCCACGGCTACTAGGACAAAAGAAACCCAAAAGCAAAATTAAATTTAAAAAAAAAGGAAGCGAAAAAAGGAAGAAAAAAATCCTTCTATAACGGCTTAGGCACCTTGCTGGAATGGGCCCGCTTCTTGATTTAAAACAAAAAAGCAACAGAAAATTTAACCCTAGAGCTAGTTTAGTTCGAGGTTAGACTCCAG
This sequence comes from Batillaria attramentaria, assembly GCA_018292915.2. Taxonomy (NCBI): domain Eukaryota; kingdom Metazoa; phylum Mollusca; class Gastropoda; family Batillariidae; genus Batillaria; species Batillaria attramentaria. The sequence continues at coordinate 999,029 of JACVVK020000206.1, forward strand.
CCCGGGGCTAAAAGCCCTAACCTCGACTTTTACGTACGGGCCCTGGTCACAGTCTAAATTGTTCACAAACAAAAGCCAATCGATACTATCTCCTTCCGATATGGTTTCAAAGCAGCCAGTGATAAGCCTAAGGAAACATACATTGTCAATCTGCATCTCCAGCAGGTTCCGTAAACAAACGTGTCACTTTTTGGCAAGTGCTGTCTCTGTCTCTGGCTATCTCTAGCCAGCTGCATGGCGATATTTGAGTAAGCGATGTGGCAAAGAGCTTTGTGGTGTGGCTAAGAGCTTTGTCCTGAATAATCGTTGCACCTGCTTGTGTGTTTAGTCAACAGGGATGTAGGCTAATCCTTATGACGAACAAAGAGACACGCACACACAGTCAATCTGGCCAAACACAGACCGACCGACCGATACTTACGCATAATGACATAATCACGCAAACAATATTTTGCAGTTCTTACTGTTCTGTTTATTTTTTCAATAAAAAAATCTCAGTGTTGCAATTTGAAAACGTACAGATTCCATTGCCGTAAGATGTAAATGTCATACCGGCACACACACACACACACACACACACACACACACACACACACACACACACACACACACACACACACACACACACACACACGGACATGCATATGCCCAAGAGAGAGAGTGAGAGAGAGTGAGAGAGAGAGAGAGAGAGCCCATGCTGGACTGACCCAGAGGATAATTATGGGCTCGCATCGGGCCGAAACTAAACTTTGTAGTGCCATCGTCTTTTTCGTTGTGTCATATGTACTAAGAAACTTCTGGCTTATGTCTTGACACCTGACAGCGTACCTAATCTGAGCGATGACGTTCACTGCATGAGCTTGACTGAAACGTTAACGGCTCCAACTGATCGAGTGCGGAAGTCGGGGCCCTCATAGTACAGTTGCACTCTTTCAACTGAATGACGCTGTTACTCCCACGTCGAGCGAACGTGAATATGATGCATACGCCATGAAGCGTTATACAGCGACATGCATGGCCTTGAGTCGTATAAATGTTCTTCTTGGCACAAATAAAAATTATTGAAAATAATTAATTTTGTATATGGGCTCTCATCTTTGCACTCACCACACTAGCGGTCATGTGTCAGTAGCAGACGACCTATTTAGCGGCTTACGGTAGTTGTCTCCCCCGCCAGAAGGCACACGTGCCCAGACACAATGGCTGGCCAACGTCTTCTCTCAGTCGTTGCTGTTATCTTGCATATAAATTTTGCCCCTAATACAGCCATGCAAAACTTTCTGACCCCACCTTGATCAGTTGATGGAGAATTTCTTTGCTTTCCATTCCCGGTTTTATCCAGTATTTGCCATGATATCATGCCATGAGTAACAATTGTCATTCAAATAAATGACACTGATTTGCGCATCACTGACTGATTGAGTGCGTTGTCTCTTTTCTGTTCAGCTGTTCCGTCCCACAATCAATGAACTTCAGCGTTAAAGGGTAAGGCAGTCAAGTGCAATGTTGGGTTTAGGGGATAGACAGTGATGGCACTCTGAATATCTGTTTGATTTTTTTCAATTTATGTTTATGTACAGAATCACATAGTCCCATCGTACACGGTGGCAACCGATTTTGACACTTTGTCTTGATTTTTCTGTATATTGTGCAGTGTTCTTTTTTTTCTAGAAACGAACATTTACTGAGCCGTTTTCACTGTTGTCAGACTTGAAAGCTTTATTATCATGACCGTTCGCTCGCTCAGTGCCCGCGTCCTTGTCGTCAAGGGCAAATGAAGGTTTGACGTAACCGTTGCTCAGGATGACGTCATCAGGTTGCTTGTCTTCCAAGGTCGTTTCCATGGTGACGGAGTCTTGTGATTCGGTGTGCATGGAGATGTTGATAGACTGTGAGGATTTCGCAGGAGGAAGGTCGTATTTCTGAAAATAAGTTCGTAATGTGACAGATCAGCTTTTCCAACCAAAAAATAAATAAATAAATAAATAAAATAAAATAAAATAAAATAAATAATAATAAAAAATGAATAGTTACAAACTGTACCAAAACACGTATGATTTACGTGGCTTGCAATCGAGAACAATTTACCTCGGTCATCACACCAAACGCAGTCTGCAGAATAGGATTACAAAAAGTCGGTGGTCGGCGATCGACCCTAAGAGGGTATGGATATAGCTAGTGAAGAGTGGGTGGGTGGGTGCGTGGGTGTTTGGAAGTTTATCGTCCTTTTCCACTACGTATGGGCGATATCAAAGACAGACGGGGCAACGCCAAAAGGCCTTCACAAATATTTGGCCCCAATATTTGATCCCAATCGGGACGAAGAATTGTTTTTCTCGTATGTGGCTTCGAGCTGGACCATCGCAACACGTAATTGATATGTGTTCATGTCCTGTGTCTGAGAGAATGCGTGTGATTCGCATGAGCCTACGTGTTGGGTTTAGCTCGCGGCGCTTTGAGCCAAATATTTGGGATAACTCTATTATTATTATTATGATTATGTGAGAGAGGTGGTAGAGCGTAGGACTTTCAATGCTCGGTCCGTGAGTTCGAATCCCGGCTGGGGCCAAATATTTGTGCTGGCCTTTTTCTCGTTGCCCGGTCTTTGATATCACCCATACGTGGTGGAAAAGGACGTTAAACTCCCAAACACCCACCCACCCCAACCCTGTGACAGAGGCGTACCCGACAGCTCTGAACGTCTCTTGGACAACACCTGCAGTAACCGCTACCAGCAAACACAGATTAGAAATGTCCATTTGGTGTAAGAACCTAATGCGATCGTTTGCTGTGCTTACCCCTTCGTGGATGACGCCAAAGCGAAGAGGTTTCAGGATCCTCTCGGGCAGGTAAGGGAAGAGTTTGTCAAAGATGGGTAAAACCAGGCGAGGGTCCAGCGACGTTGGTTTTACGAAACCTGCAACATACGTCGTGCGCAACACGATAAAACAGACGTTGGAAACAAAATGACGCAGTGCAAGAATGGCCAACACCCGAAGTAAGTCCGGGTTAACTCATTAAAAAAGTATTTCTAAGACACGCTTAAAACTTAGATGCTAGAGGGGTCTGGTCTACCCGGTGGACGCACAGCCGGGGAAGAGGGGATATTGATTTGCCATATTCCTATGATTTTATATTTTATGCTCACAAATCGTTGGGTACCTTTTGGGGGGAGAGGGGCGGGGGGGGGGAGGGAGTAGTGTCTAACATTGTACTACTTAAACATCTCAGTGCACAGTGGCAGGATCTCAGAGGCTTGAACTAAACGAGCAAAAAGACCAGCTGACAGGACAGACTATTTCGAGCGCAGAGGCACACTAACACTGAAGTGCAAATGTTCGAAAACATAAATTGGCCTCTGTGAAGCCTACAGCGATCCTGGATGATGATGATGATGATGACGACGACGACGACGGCGATGATGAAGACGATGACGACGACGACGATGATGATGATGATGACGACGACGATGATGACGACGACGATGACGATGACAATGACAATAACGATGATGAAGATGGTGGCAGTGGTTCTGGTGACTGATGCTATATATACCTGTACACGCGCTGATGGCCATGCCAACTCCCCACACGATGATCATGCCAAGTCCGGTGTACCACATGTACGACATCCGGTACAGAGGCTCCAGCGCTCTGCAAGGTGGACAACAGGGAATGTCTTGAAAGCTAAACTGACAACCATTCTTCCTACTCTCACTTTGTTAGATAAACATTACAATGTCACACAAAAAATATCAGGCGGCCTCAGTTTTTACCGTTTTGTTGTGGTTGTTGGTTTTTTTTTTTTTCACGGGGGGGAGGGGGGAGGGGGGGGGCGTGGTGGAAGCAGTAGCTCTCACTCTCTCTCTCTCTCTCTCTTCTTCTTCTTCTTCTTTCTCCTCCTCCTCCTTCTTTTCCTTTGCCTTTTTCTTCTTCATGTTTCAGCATGGTACGGAGGATGCGTGGGAATGTTCATCTTCCTGATCAAGACACAGATCGTGGACTCGGTGAACAAGTTACCACTATGCACCACTTCAACTCCCTCCAGGATGTCTGCTATTTTTTTTAGTATTCTTTTCTGTTCTTTTCTGGCCCACTTTTTTTTTCACACACAGTCCATGGTCTTCTGTCACCAAAGGATGGGTGTTGTGATATTTTTACTATTGTTTTCTAGTCTTTTTTTTCTTTTTCTTTTTCCGCGCCGTGTATGTCAGTACGTCCGCAGAGTTACCTTTTGTTTGTTTGTTGAAGTTATGTCCCATTTGTTTGTGTCCTGAGGAAGGCGAAAGCCGAAACGTTGACCTGTGCCGTCCTTTGTGAAAGTTAATTGGTTTCTGTCCCTTTTATGTCGCTTTTATTTGCTTAACTTGTAACCACTTCGCAGTCATTACCGTTTCCTTTCCTCATGTACATAGTTTTAACCTTTTATCCTGTTATCTTTGTCCAGCACGTAACACTGCAGAGCTACTTAGGTAGGCCTACATCTTTGAGCCCAACTCTCAAGCAGAGGAAGAGGAGGAAGATGTGTTTACCCTACTGAAGACTCGACTGAGGACTCTGCCGCTGTTGTCGTCATGTTGATGAGGGTGGTGGCAACAGTCGGGGGCGGGGGCGTGGGGCGGGCGGTCCAGTTGCACCCTGTGGCGATGGTTGAACTGGCCGGGGTTTTAATGTCGTTCACATAGGCTCCCATCCCCACCCACAGCAAGAATATCAGGGACGTCAGGAGGCCGCTCAACGCACCCTTTAAAGAACAAGAATTGACAATAATAACAACAACAACGACGACGACGACAACAATAATAATAATAATAATAAACCCACAACGTTTATGCTCATTAGAAACAATATCATCATCATCATCATCATCAAGATTTGTCTGGCGCCAAACCTCCTGCTGGGCGCCTTACAAAAGCAGAACAGCATTACATACACATTACATACACACCGTCATAATACATTCTTGTATAACATCATGATCATGACAATGATGGTGAAACACTCAACTCGTGATGTTGGGCATATGCTGCGAATTGGTTTATTGCGCCTAGGAGATGATAAGTTGCAATATTTGATGTATATGCGCTTAGTATTTATCTTTGTTTTACCTAGTTGTAATTGTCATTTGTTTTCTACGCTTTTTTGTAACCGGGAGTTCGAGAAATTAGCATGAAGGTGCAGCGTCTCCTGCATGTCCTAGGTTTATATTGCCCCGTAGACCAGATTGCATCCTTTGTCCAACGTTACATTTTTGTTTTTTCATGTAGTGCAGGCACACTCAGCCGCGAATTAGTCTTTGTGGCTTACGCGGCTTTAAGCCCTAAAAACTCACTCACTCACCCTAACACTCAACTCAGTCCATGTCATGCAGCCGGAAGAGATGTACAGGCACTCGGCTGCTGTACATACGAAATAATACCGTGGGAGGTTTCTGATGTTGCCTGCAATGGGCTCCTTCAATCTAACATGCTCGACCAAACTGTATTCATTTATTTGGTAAAAACAAAATTGCGGGTCCATACGGTACATCCAGGTTATGTTCTTTTGCAAATGACCATGACGACTTTCGGAACTACTTTCAGAAACGTTATCTCACTGCATTTGCTACTTTTTTTTCTGCCCCAACTCTTCGCCAGCTCCAGTGGTGTTCCTCCCGGGGCATGGGTGGAGTCCACGGAAGGCTCGGAAGCTGGGACATTTTTTTAAAAAATTATTATTATTACGCATGATGACGAGGATCAGAATGATGGTATGATGATGCTATGGAGGTCCATGTGGTTTGAGACTGCGTGTCAGGGCCACACTCCACGCTTCCTGTCATAACTTGAAATATCCCGACATTAACCAGCGGTGCCGGCCGTGTAATCATCCACGTCATGAGATAAGTCATAAGTCGCACCCGTGGGTGAGTCTCGGCTGTGTGGCAACAGCCTCCCCATTGGGCCCATAGCACACCCGCTCTGGGTAGGAGCCGACCCAGGCAGGAAAAATCCCGCTTGCCTCGGCTGGAATTCGAACCCGGGTCTCCCGGTCCATTGTCCGAAGTGCTGACCACTACACTACAGTTAAGTTCCGTTTCCATGTAACCGGCAAAGACATCCGTCAATCCGTCAAACCGTCACTTGCTGGAAAAACGGATTGCCGTATGACGGGCTGTTTCCATGTTCACCGTTTATACCGCCAGCCTCTCTGTTCGTCAACTGGGAGGTGCAATAGATTTCCCGCCATATTTTCCTTTTTTTGTGTGTGCAAGCATGGCGCCAGTGCAATCAAGGGTGGTTCAACAGGGTGTTTTGGTGGTGTTTTGTTTTTGGTTGCTGTAGTTGTCGTCGGCTGCATCATACAACATGGGGTGTTGCCTCACAATATTAATAAGTTTCTCTATGACACCGGCGTCGTATTTTCCATTCTTCATGTTGAAAAATGAAAATGGCGGGAGAATATAGCACAGAGTTTTCTCCGAGAATTATCTCCCATCACCTGGCACGGCAATCCGTTTTTGCTTTAGGAACGGAAGAGCAACCGTTCGCCATTGCCGGACATGTTAAACGGGCAGATAAACGGATTAACGGATTGACGGAACGGAACATGGGTACAGTCGTTCTTTTTCTTTACTTGTTCGTTAGTTTGCCGGTTTGCCGGTTTGCCGGATGCGGTTTGCCGGTCAGCAAAAACGGATGCATGGAAACGAGCCTTTACTCACCCACTTGTTGGCCCACGGGAAAAACATCCCCAACGTGAATACGCCGAGCACCGGACCGTTGAGGATTCCAAACACCACGTACACAGCCTGCAACAAGCGTAGTGTCACTGACCAATACAGTAAATCGAAGATAATAGTGCATAACTCTAAATACGTCTCTTTTTGAGAGACCAGCCAGCACACCAGACAGTTCTGTGTCTGTAATCGTCATCTGGGTCTCTATTTTTTGTTGCACAAAAAGAATTTTCTTTGGTTGAATTTTTTTTTTATTATTAGTCTGACTTCGACTGGCCTGCTGTGAGCTAATTTAGGTAAGAATGAGTGACGTCTACGAGTGAAAAAATGTATAATTTTGCAGCAATACGTCTTCATCGGACGTAATGAAGCCGGTCGTGTTCCAGTAATGTCACCGGTCACTACGTTTTGGCTTCAATCAGCTGAACGGAAGCCTGTCTGTGTATGTGTTTGTGCTCGTGTCTTTGTTGTTTAATTCTAGGAACCACCAAGACAGCCCAAAACGACATTTGAGCCGAAAATGGTAGCGATAGTATCTTTCATTTTATTTTCTTTGCCGGGGTAGTCACAGTGCCTTCTCTAGGTCGGTGTGATAATAATAATAATAATAATGAGGATTTGTCTGGCGCCCAACCTCCTGCTGGAGCTCTGGGCGCCTCACAACAGCAGAGTGGCATTACACACGCACACATTAAACACATGTCAGATTACATGCACATTAAATATACGTCACATACACGTCACATACACACAGTCATGAAACATCCTAACACGACATAATGATAGTGACAGTGATGGTTGAACAGTTAATTCAGTCTGTATAATACAGCCGGGAAAAAAATGGAAAAATTTCACTGCAAAGCGCTTTTAAAAGAGTTCGCCGACTCAGCAAGGCGAGCATGGGAAGGCAGGCTGTTCCAAATGGCTGGACCGTGGTAGAGCAATGCTCGCTGGCCTAGTGCTTTTGACTTAACTTTTGAAATAAAAGGGCGGTTTACCTGCAGAATGTTCCCCAGCTGTGACACGATCCAGGCGCAGCCGATACCGATTGCACCAGCGACTGCCACTGTACACAGAACACGTGTGTGAGTGGGACGTGTGTCACCGTTAATGCATATCGTCACTTAATAGACGGAAATAATGCCCAATAAACCAGAAGTGAGTGAACCGACATGCAGTATTCACCTAACTGTTTTGTTATTCATTCATTCATTGTTACACTCCATCCAGGCAGTTACGTAGCTCCTTTGACGCAACTGACGTTCTGCGCACCCCCCTTAGTAAGAACTAAAACATATGGTCAGAGATCCTTTTCCTTTCTGGCTGCAGCCCTTTGGAATCAACTTCCTAAACCACTTAGACACACAAAGTCCAATGCCAGTTTCAAACGCTGTCAGTATTAAAACCCACCTTTTCAAAACTGATAACTTATCTACCCTGCCCTTCCACACCATGTCAGCCTGCTTGTTGAGAGTTATTGTTTAAATGTTCCCTGTGTGTCTGTGCATGTGTATGAAAGCTGTTTATTGTGCGGTGTATGTAGTTATGATGTACGGCGCTTATTGCCTGTCATTTACATGTATAGGGGCCTTATAAGTCTTGATTATTATGGGGAGCCGGGGTGACCGAATGGTAGAGCGTTGGACTCTCAATGTTTGGGTCGTGAGCTCGAATCCCGCCGGCTGGGGCCAAATATTTGTGCTGGCCTTTTTTCTCGTTGCCCCGTCTTTGATATCACCCTTATGTGGTGGAGAAGGACGTTAAAGTCCCAAACACCCACCCACCCACCCTTTATTATTATTATTGTTGTTGTTTTGTTTTTTAACAAGCTTTACTTCGGTTTTTACTGTACAGAATTTGTAGGTTATGCGTTTACGCTGGTCACTAAACGTAGGAATCAGATTTCTTCTTTCGTGCGGGACTGCGTGCCAGTGTTCATTGTTGTACCAGTGATGGTGCCGGGGGTGAATTTGTGCCTGTGTAAGTCTTTTTAAGTCTTTTTGGGCATGTCGACCTTTTTTTTTTTCTTTCTTTTTTTTCTTTTTGCATTGTGTGTAAACAAATCTATTGTGGGTTTTTTGGGTTTTTTTTTTTTTTCGCGAGCTGAAACTAAAACTGAAATCGCTAGCTTTTGTCCGACGTCTGAATAGACGTGACAGGAGGTGGAACTTTATCACCCCGTAAAAAAGTAAACCACGGTTAAGATTCAAGATTCAACGATTCAAGCTATACCATGTCTCCTACACTCTTGCAACTCTGGCTTCGATATCATGGTTGGGGGTTGAGGGGGAGGGGGGAGGTGGTAACAACTGAAGCAGAATTGACCTATAAAAGAAGTATAAGTATTCTGCATGCTGTTCAAATACACGCAAACGTGATTCGCGAACTACGACAAGAAAATAAGAACTACACCAAAGCAGAACTACAAAGAAGGTTTATCATGTGCGTGTGCTGAAGACTTACCAACAAGTTTGGAAGTGATGGTGGATCTCAGCTCCGAGATGTTCTGACACAGATTCATTCCTTGGATATAGTCCCGAAATATGATGGCGCTGATTGCGTTTAGCGATGACGACAGGGAGCTGTTTGTAAGACGGATAACAAAAGGTTTGAAACTAGGCAGGTCGGAAACACACAGACACAGACACACACACACACACACACACACACACACACACACACACACACACACACACACACACACACACACACACACACACACACAACGAACTGGTTGTCATCAAAACGCATACAAGTGCTTTGTGCTTACACTGAGAAACTAACAAGAAACTTACTAAGCACTGCATTTTATAAACTCATACCAGCTGCTCAACCCTTGGACAGTCAACGAAAAAGAAGACAGACCTTATTGAACAATTAGCTGAACATGTTAACAGAAGTAGATTACGGAGCGCTGCCGTAAGTCGGTAAAAAAAAGGCGTAAATGATCATCAAATCTATGGTGCTTAAGCCATTTTGCCATCTGACGGATTGACACTGACCTGAGGCTACCGCTGACCACACACGACACAAAGATGCCCACCATTCCGTCCAGGTGACCCAGAATGTCCATGGCGTACAGTGGAACTAACTGAAAGGTGTACATTGTGGGTTATCTAACGACTATAATGAAGTTGTGTTTATAATCTAGACCATTATAAAATCATTTATCCATATGTAGAATTATGATAAAATGTTATGAAAAAATGGTTCATATCAAAGATACATCCTGCAGGTCTATTGTGCTGACAGGCCGACCTAGGTTTATGTCAGTGACAAGAACATGACACCATTTACAAGTGTACAGAATATGAACCGTTTTGGGGGGTGGGTGGGGGGTGGGTGGGTGTTTTGGGGGTTTAACGCCCTTTTCCACCACATACGGGTGATATCAAAGACGGGGCAACGATGAAAAAGCCAGCACAAACATTTGGCCCCAGCCGGGATTCGAACTCACGACCCGAGCATTGGAAGTCCAACGCTCTACCATTCGACCACCCCGGCTCCCCGAACCATTTGGGGGGGGGGGGGCTGTCGTTGCTAAGACGTAAGCCGAAGCATGAGCCTAAACATGCGCCTGCCACCAATTTTGACTGCGATTTGAGAACTCAGAATTAGGTTTTATGGCTAATACACAGACACTGGGACAGACAAGTCAATGGTATGTTTAGATGATATCTTGAAATGGTGTAACGAGGTGAAACGGAAACAGGGGCGGTCGGTGGTCTAGTGATTAAGAACTTGTCACCAATGCGAGAGGTCAGGTTCGAGTCCCACTTGCGGCAAAGAATTTTTCCTTCTCGTACGTGGCACCGTTCATTCGGGCCGATCGCCGGGGGTTCTCTCCGGGTACTCCGGCTTCCTCCCCCTCTGCTTGGGAAATATTCAGCCCACAAAATTCGAAAATAAATGCAATTCTAAATTCCGAAACTTAAATTGCTGAGTTGACCCTTAGCACCACGTGACTGTAGTGTGTTCATGTCCAGTGTGTGAGAGGATGCGTGTGATTCACGTGAGTGTGCGTGTTGGGTTCAGTTCGCGGCGCTTTGAGCGACTTTAAAAAAAAATTGGGTTAAGCGTCCATACAGTACTTATTATTATTATTATTTACTTAGTCCTTAGTGTCACACATAATTATGTTGGTGTTTGCGGTGCTCAAATATGTTTGCATAAGCAACAACATCAGCATGGGTTTGCATTCCTCTACACTTATCTCTGAAGAAATACAAGAAATACAATGGGGATGAAAGACACGCACCTGATCAGTCTTGCTAATGACACCGTACGTGATGGGATGACAGTCGGCGTAGAAAGCAAACATGACGATGCCGATCATGAAGCATATTATGTTGATCAGTATCAAGCCAGGCAGGTTCACAAGAAGAGCTCTGCAATCAACACATTATGTAGATCAGCTTTGTTCTATACTTACGGAAGACTTTAAAGACTCCCTGAAGGTGTCCCTGACAAACTCAACATTGACGTCACCTCGAGGGAGACCCGGCCTTGCGCAAGATCGCCCCACCTGACGCAGCACAATCACACGTGGCGCCCACACAGCAGAGGAGCAGAGAATCGGTCCAGAACGCACAAAGCAAACGCGCTGCCCGAAAGGCTAGAGCTGCCAGCAACTCCACAGCCGGACCCACACATGTATGTCCTACCTGTGCAAGGGAATTCCGTGCCCGGATTGGACTCACCAGTCATCTCCGGACTCTACATCGCATCTAGTCAGCTCCAACAGACTGATGTCATGGTCATCATCGCTCGCGGTGGACGAAGAACAACATACTTATGGACAACGCCGAAGGAGATTCGAGACAAGATCGGGTGACTGCAGTCATTATAAAAACACAGCAGGCATCTGAAGACCTAACAGCTAAAGACGGCACTCTGTTGGCACTCTGACACACTGCACTGAGAGAGAGAGAGAGAGAGAGAGAGAGAGAGAGAGAGAGAGAGAGAAAGAGAGACTGACTGACTATTTTTCAAGGATGAGATAATAGACGCACAGGTCTCTCTTATTATCTGTCCTTGCTACACTAATAAAACGCAAGAAAATGCAAATATCATCGCTATTATCAGTACACACACACACGCGCACACACACATACACACATCCACACTCGTGCGCGCGCGGACTGACCAGAGAGAGAGAGAGAGAGAGAGAGACAGACAGACAGACAGACAGACAGACAGACACACACACACACACACACACACACACACACACACACACACACACACACACACACACACACACACACACAGAAAAGAGAGAGAGTATATTACTGATCAGTTTCTCTCTCTCTCTCTCTCTCTCTCTCTCTCTCTCTCTCTTTTTTTTTTTTTTGGGGGGGGGGGTGGGTTTGGTCACTTTTGTTTGGTGTTATTCCTTGCACAAAGACCCACCTTGAAATTCACCCTAATAAGGACACATATCTGGATGACACAATAAACACGGAGAAGTTTACCCACACACTTATATATCTAAAGAGAGAAAGAGGAAACCTAGCCAGGGATGTCGCTGCCGGGCACAGCGCTTGCTGCACCACTTGCACAAAAAGTGGGGGGTGAGGGGTGAGGGGTGGGGGAGTGGAGGGGGGAGGGATGGCTTGGGTCAACATGAATGCGAAATTAGAATGATTACCGCGACACTCCCTCCCCCCTCCTCCCCCCCCCCACACACACACACACAATGAGCGAAAATTCGACCCGCCCGCCCCCCTCCCCCCCCCCAACATTGAGCGAGAAGTCGAGCGTCTGGCCCCCTCGCCCCCTCACCTTCACCCCCACTGAACGAGAAATCCCTCCACCCTCCCCACTGTACTACTTTTACAGAGACAGCGACAGCCCTCCGAGGCGCAGACACATTGTAAAGGCATCAGGCATCAATGCAGACTCACAATTTTCAGTGTCTAGGATTACCCCGCTAACATACATATATTTGAGCTTGGGGCCGAAAATAAACACGAGAGACCATACAGCAGAGGCTCTGTCACAACGTATCGTATTTCTGTCTGAGGTTAAAAAAAAAAATGTGTACACACTTACTGTTGCGCCTTTTTGGCTGAGGGGCAAGAGAGACAGCGCTGAACCTGGGCCTGGTTCAAACCATACAGGTAGAGCCAGAACACCGTCCCGCCGATCACCATGGACCACACGGAGTGGCGAGTCTTCGGGTCAAAACTGAAACTGTGACACACAAACAGAACTGTCACGCAGAAGCGATCAGTGATGACGACGACGACGACGATGATGGTGGTGGTGGTGATGGTGATGGTGATGACGATGATGATGGTGGTGGTGGTGGTGGTGGCCCGGTGACTGGTGATGGTGATGATGGTGATGGTGGCGGTGGTGATGATGATGATGATGATAATAATAATAATAATGACGACTTATAGGGCGCCTATACATGAAACGAAACAGGCTCTAAGCGCCGTACGTCATAACTACATACACCACTTTCATACACACAGACTCACAGGGAACATTCAAAGTTAACCAATATCTCACAACAAGCAGGCTGACACGGTGTGGAAGGGCAGAGTAAGAAGGAGGAGGAGCCAATTTTAGGAGGGTAAACATATTCATGCACTAAGCATGCTCACGGCACTTTTGGGACGGGGAAAGGAAGAAGAATAATAACAAGAAGAAATAGTACAGAGAGAACAACAACAACAATAACAACCACAATAACAAACTGATTAACAGGGTCTATAACAGCAATATGTGCACACTGTGAGTGGAAACTTGATAATGCATTCATCAGATTAGTACTGTTCCTTATTACGGTTTTAAACCGCTATTTGTTGTATGCTGTCATGGGTCGTGAGTTCGTATCCCGGCTGGGGCCAAATATTTGTGCTGGCTTTTTCATCGTTGCCCCGTCTTTGATATCACCCGTACGTGGTGGAAAAGGACGTTAAACCCCCAAACACCCACCCCACCCCACCCCGTATGCTGTCATGGTATGGTACACCCGTCCATTTCTGTTGATGTCAATAATCTGCCATTTCAGCGAGCTTTTTGTGGAAAAAACAACAACAACAAAAAAAAACGTAAAATATCATTATACGGCGTTCGTTTGTAGATGGGTGCAGGCATCCGTCACAGACTTGAGGATACGTGAATTACGTGATGACGTACTCATCAAGAAGAACCCTGGATCTGTTGTTGGCGATTTCCCAGGCGTTGACAAAGCCACCCTGGATGAGGGAACCCTTGATGACAACGGCCAGCAGGCCGGCGAATATTACTCCTGCCTGGAACGTGTCCGTCCACAGCACGGCCTTCATGCCGCCCTACAACAAAGAGGTTATTTGCGCGTGAAACATGATGGCGATTCATTACAGCAAAGACCGGATGATCTGAACCACCGTGCGGAATCAGCGGGTCGCGCTTTATCCCATCTCAGAGATTTAAAGTCTCTGTGTTTGTGATGTGTTCTGAGTGGGTAAGGGGAACCGGGGTTTTCGAATGGTAGAGCGTTGGACTTCTAATGCTCGGGTCGTGAGTTCGTATCCCGGCTGGAGCCAGATATTTGTGTTGGCTTTTTTCGTCGTTGCCCCGTCTTTGATATCACCCTATGTGGTGGAAAAGGACGTTAAACTCCCAAACACCCACCCACCTTGAGTGGGTAAAAAAAAAAATAATGCCGCTTTCAAGGCTGTTTGCCAATGAAGAGCCATTCCGTCTGGCCATCACAACTATTTCATTTCGTGACTTTGCGCTTCTATACCTGTACTACACGCCTATTGACAAAGTCGCTAAAAATAGCCACCAATCAGCACTGTCTAGCTGGTTCTCAGTCCCCAGCCAACTAACGTCGTCTGCTCAGTATGCGGCACGCTTCTACGTACGTAGAACAACACACACAGTGACACACACAGTGACACACACAGTGACACACACAGTGACACACACAGTGACACACACAGTGACACACACAGTGACACACACAGTGACACACACAGTCTCCATAATGGTTTCAGATGCTATAATTCGTCCCAAGTGACGGGGAGCCGGGATGGCCGAATGGTAGAGCGTTGGACTCCCAATGCTCGGGTCGTGAGTTCCAATCCCTGCTGGGACCACATATTAGTGCTGGCCTTTTTCTCGTTGCCCCGTCTTTGATATCACCCATACGTGGTGGAAAAGGACGTAAAAGTCCCAAACACTCACTCACTCACGTCCTAAGTGACTGATTCTGAAGCAAGGATTGAGCGCAATTGATGGACAGTTTTCCACAGCGTTGTTGTGTGTCTGACAAAAGTATGGAGACTTTAAAAACTTTGCTTCTTTAAACAAGTGGATAGAAACTACGCTGATTGATAACTTTTGAACATCAGGAATCAGCACGCTTATCTTAATCATTATGCATTCCGCAAATGGCGTATATATATATATATATATATATATATATATATATATATATATATATATATATATATATACTGTACTGCATAAACGATGGACAACAAATATCGACTTGTCAGAAGAAGAAGAAGAAAAAAAAGGGGGTGCTTAGTCTACTTTACGCTATTTCTACTTGACTGAAATAATAGAATAATAGAAATAATAGAATCAATATAAGACGTAGGTTGCCGACTAACCAGTGTTGTGTAGAACGTCACTACAATTCCGATGCCAATCACACAGCCCCACAGATCAACACCAGTCACTGCAACAGGCAAAAACAAAAAGTATGATGTCCTGCCGAGAAAAAAGCCGGTAACGAGGGGAAAAACCCACACAAAATGCAAGAAAAGGCCACACATGCGGTGGCAAAGCCCCTGCCCGTAGAATCTACCCGGGTGCCATCGGTAGTTAATGGTGAAAAAGATCTTTGGGGCAAGTGTGACCGAGGTCCCCGTTGCTTAGCTTTGCAACGGAGCTGCGACCATTGAGACAGGTAGGCGAACCAGGGCATTGATGTAATCTGGCGGTGCAGAGAGCTGTTTCACGTGCGACTTTGTTTCAAAAGTTTCGACGGCGCTAGCTCTGTCGGAGGATGGAATCAGTAACCCAAATCGAAGAGGCTTCTTTGGAGTGTCATAGTAAACACACACACACACACGCACACCAAAAACACGTTCTTGAGATATTTTGTCTCTCTCCCCCCCCCCCCCCCCACACACACAGAGCCATTTTGCCAGGACACGCACACAAACGGACGACGCACTTGACCGCAATAATCCCCTTTGCCCACGTGCACTGGGCAGGCACTTGATACGGATATATAGAAACAAAACAAATGATTCATTCACGGTACTTGCCTGCATTTAACGCCAGGGAAGGAGCATACAACAGGAAGGACATGTACAGCAACTGTGAAGGAAACGGAGAAAACACTTTATCGATCAGCTGAGAACTGCATCAAACCACGGAGAAACGTTTAAGGCTATACACTGACTGTGAAAAAGGAAGGCCTTACTAAAAAACAACAACAACAATAACAACAACAACAAACCAAACACATGCACCTAGAGACAACCTTACTTATAGAACACCGCCCGAATGTGAAAGTCGAGGTTAATTTAACCCACGGCTACAGGCCTAACCCAGACTAGGACACAAGAACCCAAAAAAAACTAAATTATATTTTTATAAAAAGGAGGCGAAGAAAGTAAGAAATAAATCCTTCTATAACGGCTTAGGCATCTTGCTGGAATGGACCCGCTTCCTGATTTAAAACAACAAAAACAACAACAAAAAAACCAGAAAATTTAATCCTAGATCCAGTTTAGTTCGAGGTTAGACTCTAACCCGGGGCTAAACTCCCTAACCTCGACTTCTACATGTAGAGCCTGGATGTTAAATCCCCAAACACCCACCCACCCTACTTATAGAACAAAAACGAGTTTTTGACTTGTGCTCTATTCTATTCAATAAAAACAGCATTGGAATACGTTGTGGCGTCTGGTGTATGCAGCCCATCGCTTACACTCAAGAAAGAAGAGAGACTATTTATATTTGTATAAATTTTCCATTCACATTTTACCTTGTAAAAGTGTTAAAATGCATACGGTCAAATTCAAAAAAAAAAAAAAAGAACATTTAGCGGTAATGCTAACAGTAAGACAATATTTATAACAACTGATATCGGGAACAGCTTATATCTGAATCTATTCAAAGACTTACCAATTGCGAAAGAAGGAAAAGAGACGTGATTATTCTCACTGGTTTGCTGAAGCGCATCTCGAGGTACTGTAATTTTTTAAAGTATGAATTAATATGCTTGCTCTCTCTCTCTCTGCCTCTTCAAATATCTATTAGCCAACAAATAACAAATAATCATAAAAATAGGTACCACACGTTTACATAAATATGGACATACTAGTTCATGCATGTGATAATTGTGTGTGTGTGTGTGTGTGTGTGTGTGTGTGTGTGTGTGTGTGTGTGTGTGTGTGTGTGTGTGTGTGTGTGTGTGTGTGTGTGTGTGTGTGTGTGTGTGTGTGTTTGAAGTTTCTTGTTCCAGGTTTAAGTATGTTCGATCATTTGGCTTTTTTGTTTAGTTGTTTGTTCTTCAAAACGGCAAGTTCGAAAATTGGTTGCAAGACCAAAACTTCCACCGTTTTCAAATAAAGTTATTTCAATTTTCAATTTTCAATTTCTCTCTCTCTCTCTCTCTCTCTCTCTCTCTCTCTCTCTCTCTCTCTCTCTCTCTCTCTCTGCACCTGACGCACACACTTTCCCACCTATTCAACAAGGTCAGATTATCACCAAAAGGTGGGTAGCCGGGGTGGCCGAATGGTAGAGCATTGGACTTCTAATGCTCGGGTCGTGAGTTTGTATCCCGGCTGGGGCCAAATATTCGTGCTGGCTCTTTCATCGTTGCCCCGTCTTTGATATCACCCGTGTGTGGTGGAAAAGGACGTTAAACCCTCAAACACCCACCCACCCACTCACCAAAAGGTGGTTTCACAGCAGGGTAAGAATATTCTGACCCTTTTGAGGTGGGTACTTTTTTTTAACCATATATTGGACTTGTTGAACAATCGAGTATTGTTTAGGCGCTTTACCCAATTTCTCTCTAACTGGCTCAAAGCGCCGCGAGCTGACCCCAACACGCACGCTCACGTAAACCATACGCATTCTCTCACACACTGGACATGAACTCATTACAATCACGTGGTGCAAAGGGTCAGCTCGACAATTAAGTGTTCGAAATTAGAATTTATTTTCAAAATTTGTAAGCTGAACATTCCAAAGCAGAGGGGGAGGAAGCCGGAGTACCCGGAGACTGAGAACCCCCCGACGAAAAGCCGGAACTGATGAACGGTGTCACGTACGAGAAGGAAAAGTTCTTTGCCCCGAGTGGGACTCGAACCTGGCCTCTTGCATTGGCGACGAAGTCTCTTAACCACTAGACCACCGGTGAATAAGGTATTAATACATGTACATACATTGGCAAGTGATAATCATGTAGAGCACCGCAATACACACTAAGTTACACAATACCATAATACGCACAGAGAGAGAGAGAGAGAGAGAGAGAGACAGAGACAGAGACAGAGAGAGATCTCGTTACGGGGCATGCTGTGTCAACAACTATTATGCATGAACATGCATGGGCCACATCAGTCATTTTGGAGCAAGGAGCTTAGCTGGAAATTGACACAGTGTTGAAATCTAGTTTAGTCAGTCAATGGCAATGACCCCATAGCGTGTCTCGGGTCACTGACACCCTGCGCGTTCCCCATGCCGCGAATTTCCTATTAAAATTCCACTCCGGCCTGTGAATATGTATAAACGCCTTAGAACATTTTTTTTTCTCTTCGTCTGTCATGCTTTTTTTTTCCCTTCTAAATCTCCTGTAGACTAATGTGGCAAATAAGACGCATCCTAAATCCACGGGACAAGTTTCGTTCCTTCCGGCTCAGAGTGAAGAACCCACTGAGCCATCGGGGCCAGAAGTATCCATGACTGATGCGAGCGTATAACGGTCCTGAAAGATTACGACCTCGACCTCTTAGCCACGTGACTGGGGTTACCTCTCCCCCCCCCCCCCCAGCTCCCTCTTCATCCACTCTCCCCGAGTATGAATCCGGAGTATTTTAGCGCACGCGAAAATTACTCTGAGCTCTGAGAATTTTTCATTTTTGGTATTGTTTCTGCAAGCAAGTCGGACTTCCTTACCACCACCAGACCCGCCTCCCCCCTCCTCTCCCCCCCCCCCTCCCCCCATCCTCCAAGAAGCAAATCGGCGCTATTTGAACAATATTTACATGAATGTTTACGACAAACAGTGCTTAGGGCCAATCCTGTACGTGCCGAAAACATGGGAAAGGGAAACACAACAGCCACCCTCCCTACCCGCCCCCCCCCCCCCCCCAACAAAAAAAACCCACAAAAAACAAACCAAAACAAAACAAAACACCAAACAAACAAACAACAACAACAAAGACAAAAACAAACACAAACACAAACCAAAACAAAAACAAACAACAAAAAACCCCAAGAACAAACCAAAACAAAACAAAGCAAAATAAAAACAACAACAACAACAACAAAACCCTCCCGGAGTCGTTCTCACAGCGACGGGGGGGGGGGGGGGAGGGGGGGGGGCAGTCTCGTGCGCAGCACCGGGTCCGGCGATATAAATACGCGATTTGAACCTGACAGCATCCAAACCGGTTGAGAATGTTTATGACACGACAGGCGGACTGACAGCATGACAGGGCATTTTTCATGGCTGCCCTGGCTGCTTTGGCGAACGCAACACACTCAGTACAGTCTTGAATAATTCAGCAAGCTCCCCGGCGTCACCCCCTCCCCCCCCCCCACCCCCACCTCGGATTTTCTGACGTCAGGTCATTGCGTCAGCCAACCAAGTAGCAGGAAACGAGGGGTTTTCCCACAGCTATCTGCCAACAGGGCATTAATTAAGAACAACGAAATCAGGTCACTGTTACAATTTCACATACGGACAATGGCCACCTCCCATTGCATTTCGCCGGAGTCGCTTGTGGACTGAGCACAGGTCTCCATTACATTATCATGAAGTTTGTTGACTGAATTTCGAGTAGGACCTACTTTTTTATTTTTTTTTTAGTCTTATCACATTCACTGATTTGCATACAAATGGGAGGTCGAGGGGCGATCGGCGTTCTCTGTTATTTTCCGCGTCTCCACAGCGACTGACAATGATCACTGATACATGTATAGTAGAGTCTGAGATTTTACACCGTCGTACGTGAAACGTTTTCACACAAGACCGGCATGGACAAGGGGTTTGGGTGGAGGTGGGGATGGTGAGGGAGGAAAACTCTCTCTCTCTCTCTCTCTCTCTCTCACACACACACACACACACACACACACACACACACACACACACACACACACACACACACACACACACACACACACACACACACACACACATTTTCTTAGACGGCGTTACAGGAAAGTCAGCGCTGTGCATTATCTTGCTAGATTCTTTGCAGGATACGAAATAATGAAAACACATTATATTGCGTGTTCACAGGAAAACGGTCCCCCAGCAACAGGAGATCCGGCTGTGTCAAAAAACAACAACAACAAAAAACATTCCTCATGAGGAAAAGGAATGGGGAAGAGAAGATGACTGGCTTGGGAAAGGTCATGGACTATGACCGACATCCTGTCATGGTCACGCATTAACTCTTTGACGACGGAGCGCAATTTCTGACACACGATTTCCTATAGGATAGGAAATCGTGTGTCAGAAATTGCGCTCCGTCGTCAAAGAGTTAAGACGAAAAAGCAGGATCTCTAAATACACGTGGGATGGTTCATAAGCTCTGAGACCTAAGGAGACTAAAGACCCCACATTCTAATGACTGTAACTGACGTGTGCAGCTAACCTGTATTAGCTCTGGTGCCAAATGTAAAAAAAAAAAAAAAAATAAAAAAAATTAAAAAGTGGTTGTTAGTTTTGATGCAAGAATTTTTTTGTAATAATGTGATTCGATATTATCCAATAATATCACCTTTTCATTGAAATTTTAACGGTTAGATCAACTGGATATTTTGGGAACAGAGCTGGTCAAAAGCTGTTCTACAAATTCGTCTAAACCGTTTCTCTGTAGTTTCGACGGTCTTTGCAAGTCTCGCAAATTTTGGACCACCCGTCGAACACATATACATGTACATCAACAACAACAACAACAACGATGAAATCTTACCTCAAATGTGCTTGTGACACCCAGGTTGTAAAAGAACGGAATAAAGATGTAAGCAGATCCAATAATGGCGCCCGTGAAACCCACGACTAGCCAGCAAAACATGGTGTTGAAGTTGTAAATTTCAGCCGGGTTGCCTAGCAACGTCAGCGCGGACTGAAAGGTCACCATCAAGGACATGGCGACGGGGAAGATGTTCATCTTCTTCCCTCCCAGCAGAAACTCCTTGGTGGTGTTTCGCCTGCGATCCTGGATGGCGTAGAAGACCCCGATTCCAGCCGACACGACCAGGGTACAGACGAAAAGGACGTAATCCACGGTGCCGAACTTGCGGACCACGCCCGTGTTGATGCTGTACTGCTCTTCACCCATGATGCTAATTATCTGTTAGAGACAATTTTAGCAATTACACAGAGGAGCGGGGATAGCCAAATGGTAGATCGTTGGACTTTCAATGCTCTGGTCGTGAGTTCAAATCCTGGCTGGGGGGCCAAATATTTGTGCTGGCCTTTTTTCTCGTTGCCCCGTCTTTGATATCACCCTTACGTGGTGGAAAAGGACGTTAAACTTCCAAACACCCACCCAACCCTTTAGCAATTACAAAAAAGTATCAAAACGTACAATACAAAAACAAAAGAAAACAAAACCCCAAGCACAGAAAAAAATACAAAAACGAAACGCAAAAGAAAACAAACAAAAGCACACATAGTTTAGTCCTTTTGGCTCCTAGAGAAGCATAGGGCCTCAACAGCTCTCCTCCATCTCACTCTGTCCCTGGCGCAGGTCTTGGCCAAAAGCACACACAAGTATAATCAAAGTGCAACACCCCCACTAAGCCAAATTTAAATCAAAGCAGACATGATTTAGTTCTGATTTTGTTTTTTAGTGAGACTACTGGTGCACAACAACAAAACTTACTTGGTAGGGATTGAGTCACGGCTTTGTCTGGAAGATGTTCACACCTATCTAAACCTTTTCCACGATTGTAGTTCGCATGAAACCCTAACACTCCTTCCACTACATGTACATGTATTTGTTCTGATTTGCTTTATTTCAAAGCCAAACTGAAAACCTTGTTCAGACTGTCCCACAACTCGATTCACCACAGATTTTGACCCATTCTGACCCGGCCCTTTTGCAGGTGAAAGGGCAGCTAGGTGTGTGTGTGTGTGTGTGTGTGTGTGTGTGTGTGTGTGTGTGTGTGTGTGTGTGTGTGTGTGTGTGTGTGTGTGTGTGTGTGTGTGTGTCTCTCTCTCTCTCTCTCTGTCTCTGTCTCTGTGTGTGTGTGTGTGTGTGTGTGTGTGTGTGTGTGTGTGTGTGTGTGTGTGTGTGTGTGTGTGTGTGTGTGTGTGTGTTATGTCAGTATGTGTTGCAGACTCTTATTAGTTTAGTCGGAAATTGTGAAGCGCCTTGAGCTCACCTTGTGGGGATACTGCGCTGTATAAGAATGTTATATTATTATTATTATTATTATTACTATCACCGGCCTTCGAGAGGGAGTGGCGATGCCCATGTCTACTAAAGCAAAGACGTCGACATTTTCAAGATTTTGTTTTTGTTTTTGTTCTCGTTCTCATTTTACAGCTACGCGTACAGGCTTGTTGACAATGAATTACAGCAGAACAAGCAATCTGTCCATGGGGTACAGATAAGAAAAAGTCACAATGAAACAAAACTGTAAACCGACTGATACTACAATAGCACTGTATGACTTGTTTCACTCAGGTTTGATGGACACTGTCTTAAGGTATTACTGAGATTGTTGTACTGACATTTTTTTCTCCATTCCCCCTTCTCCTTTTTCCTTCTCTTTCTGGCCCTGATATATATTTTGGCGTGTGTATTTTGTCATTACTGTAATTACTTTTTTTTTAGTTCTTACTTATTTATCTAAGTCCGTTTGATTGTTTGTCTACAGTATATGTACTTCTGTGTATATGTGTCTACGCTGTAAAACATTAAAAACAGAATTAACAAAAACTGTAAACCGCGAACGCTTTGTCTCCGACCGGAAACCCAGTATACATACACAGGGTTCTTGGTGTGCTCAAGACGCCTGGCACACAACTTACATATCGGTCAAGGACTTTCTCAATAATTCAATTCAATAATTTGAAGTTGATGATGAAATTCATGAATATTGAAAAAAAACAAAAAAACATTGGCCCTATGTACTGTTTGTTGTAAAAAAAAAAAATTAAAAAAATTCGGGCAATCTCAGATTCGATAGTCACCAAAAGGAGTGATATATGATTCAAAATCAAAATACTTTATTTATCCAAATATGGAAATTATATTGCCACCACACAACCACACATATACAGAAAATAACATCAACAAAACATAAAAACTAAGTACGTCTGTAAACAATTAAGGAGAGAACACCTATGCTTACCTGATCTTGTCTCGAAGAAAAAGAAGCAATGAATTTGTTTTGACTGATGAGAGTCCCTCAGCTGCCCGTCTGTTCAGTTTGAATCCCCCCAGCTAAAAATCAGCAAATAAGGCCTGTTCCTTTCACGATCACGTGTGGATAGACCAGATACAAAACAACCAGGGACAGTCTCAAGCCTAGAGCGGGTGTGGCCGACAGCCTACGCAAGCAAACTGATCGAAAGTTGATGGAACGGTGAACAATGCCGCAGTTGAATACGTATGCATATATACCGCGCTGGCACAGGCTTGTCTCTAAAGGCTTACTCA
Source organism: Batillaria attramentaria (assembly GCA_018292915.2). NCBI lineage: Eukaryota > Metazoa > Mollusca > Gastropoda > Batillariidae > Batillaria > Batillaria attramentaria. The sequence goes on from JACVVK020000206.1 coordinate 1,022,620, forward strand.
AGCACAGGGCGCCACACGCACACGTGTGAGAAACAGACAGTACTGCCGGGATGTACCGAAGCTGAAATGTACACTGACTCCGAATCCGGTTGGCGCGATCCGACGGAGACAAGTCTAGTGATGGATGTGACCGTCCGCGCGCCTGACGGTGTCAACGCCGTGCATAGTCATTCCCCCGTACTATCGTCACCACCTCAAGTTGTTTTCATAGCCTGCACCACTGCGATAAAGGGCACGTTTGTTTTGTCAGCGTTACGCGCGGAGCGGCTCAGTTACCCTATAGCCGGCGAGTCAGTGTCACTCTGGGACAATTTGGCGTAAGCAGGAAAGACTCCGAAACATTTAATTTGCATTTATTCATTTATTTACGTCATAGTTTTGAATCCGGAAATCAGACTGACGCACACAATGAAACACACCACGCACATTTACTAGAAGTCAAGACAATAAGGTACTAGGACTGAGTCTTATATCAACGCAGAGAGTTCCCGCGGGGTCATTCCTGCGCACGCAAAACGTGTTATCCCGGGAAGTTAACGTGTTACACAGGGTCAGAGAGGTTCAGCGGGAACAGCGGCTAAACTGACGTAAAGATGGCAAGGGGGGGGGGGGGGGGTAGGCGTGTGATCGAGGATCAACGTCCTTCAAGTTTCCACCACATATGGATGACATCAAAGACGGGGCAACCAGAAAAAGGCCATCACAAATATCTGGTCCGGCCGGGAATCGAACTCACGACCCGAGCATTGAAAGTCCAACTGATGCCGTCCCGCCGGCTCCTCGTAATGATGGCAAAAGACGCTCATCAGCGTTCGCAGGGTATATACTTGACGGGTCATTTGTAACTGGGAGAGAAAAAAGTCGTTAAAATTCCACTGTCTTGTTTGACTCCTATGCTGACTTTTTAAAATTCTTTGATGATGATGATGATGATGATGGAGACTTGATGTAGCGCACGGCTCCACCCTAACTGAGTGCTCACGGCGCTTAGGGGGAGGTTTTGAAAGGAAAGATTGTTTGTTTGTTTTTTTAAAAAGTCCGTCTTAAGTCAGTGAAGCTAGCCTAGGCGGAAATGCTTCTATATTCTTTCCAAACTGACGAAGCACACTGAGTTATTTTTTTCTACAAATAGGCCTACTCATTACCCGGATACAAACAAAAGACGAATCAGTTTGCTTCGCGCAATGAAGCGGATACCAAGTCCTCAAGGTGATTAACTGCACACGGAAACCCTTGCTTTTTCCGCAAAACCCTCGTGTTTTGAAAGGATGAAGGAAAACGAGACATACGCACTGCTGGCAATAGTATTTGTCTCAGCGGAGTAGGTGAACACACTAATAGGCCAACGCCGCGCATAGGCACTCGGTTAAAGTGTTATTCAACTTCAGTCCGAGCCTGAACATGCTAAGTGACTCACTACTGAGTAGACGCGCACACGGACATCCGTCGGACGGTGAGACTATGTCAGTTCCACAGATGTACATGTACCAAGCGGCAGTCCTATCATTTGCAGTACAGACCATGTATCCACAGATATATATATATATATACACAGGTCCTTTGTGCATCAGTCACTGAGAAGCAGCCGTGTCCTGTTCGGAGGTTGAATATGCAGCAAACATCACAGAGCTGCAGTTCAAGTTGCTATTTTGCTGTAGCCCTGTGCCGGGTCCCCCCCCCCCACCACCACACACACACTGCACACACACACACACAGAGTCATTTTGCCACTGCAGGACAAAGCTACAGGTTGGGCAAAGCCCTCTCGGTCACGGTGTTCGACACACACTCAGTGAGAGGCATTTTATTCAGGGTCATCGTAAAGCAGCATGAGCAGCCGAAGAGTGCATGTTACCTGCCCCACTGGAGCGTGCAGTTTTCTCGTTTAGCCTTTCAAACATTGTTAGCATTGTAAGGCTGAACTTGACAAGACAGTGTGTGTGTCAGTGTATGTGCTGTCTATTTGCGAATCGAGTAGAGCCTAGTTAGTGTCGCCGGGAGTCCTCTCTGTGACCCAGTGAGGGAGGGAGATGTTACTCAGTCATTCTGCCCAAACCACTTCTTGATGATCTCACGATCTGAAGTGTTAAAGTACAACTGACAATAATTATTGTCATGAGCACTCCTCTGCTCGCGCGCGCGTGTGTGTGTGCGTGCATGTGTGTTTGCGCCCTCCGTCACGAACTTGTACCCACTAGCTTATACTATACTGCTGTATCATTCTGTCGTACTCGAGACTACAAAAAGCATTACTGATGGTCCATTGACATTAATCTATCAGTGTAGCAACCTCCTCCTCCCCCCCCCCCACACACACTTAAAAAAACAAACCAAAAAAATTTTTTTTAATTTTTAAACCAACAAAAACAAACACACAACAACAAAATTGAAAAAGCAACATCTATCCCCAAGTGCGCTGACTGTTGTCCATGTGCAGTCCACCAACCAAAACCTTCGCTGACAGCCACTTTTTGAGCTGTGGTTAAACAAACAAAATCCTTCATTGCAGACTCTTCGTCCTTCATTGTGTGCGTCTGATTTAGTTGTTGCTGTGTTTTTTGTTTTTTGAACCCGTCGACAAGCTCACACAAAGTGACGATAAACGTCATCCCGAACCCCGGATCGAGTGGTGATATAAAACTGTCCTAGTGAGTTATGAGGAGTATGGTAAGGTGACGAATTAAAGGCACTAGATGCGCGCCGACAGGGGGGAAACTGCCACTTGCGAAGCTCTAACATTCTTTGCGAATAAAGTGGTGCCTGATTTGGACATTGCGACCATTTACGTCACATTTCAGCCTCTGCTGCTGCCGAAATAAGGCGTTTCGGAAGCCTCATCACTTTTCATGGCTTGTGGCTATATTACTCAGATGGAACGGCATCTGGCTTTTAGTTCAAGGATGCTAGTTTCGCCCGCGGCGCACCTTGACCTAGATACAGACCTCTGGCGTTATAACTTGACAAGCACACACAGACCAAACAGTTACCATCCCCTTCCCCCCCCCCCCCCCAAAAAAAAAAAAAAAACAACAAACAAAAATAATAAATAAATAAATAAAAACAAAACACCAACTAAATAAAAAACAAAACACCAAAACAAACACAAACAACAATAGAACAACAACAAAACACTATCTCAAATCTTTAATGCAACACAATTTTTTTTATTTTTTTTGCGCTTTGACAAACATTCCAAGATTCACACTGAAATTCACATTTGGCTAAAAGTAACTCAGTCTTTCATCATCCACAACACATGCCATTCAATCAGCACTCAGCCCTAAAACATACTATCAGTCAGCAGGAAAGTCCTCAGCTGCTCTTTTTGAAACTTGCCTTTTAATATATGTCTCTGTGTTTCATATCCTCAGGAACTATTACAGTCATATGCCCTGGTGGACAATTGAAAACGCATAGGATAAATAAGGAGAAAATGGTGTGCAAAAATGATAGGGCCACTTTGATTAGGGGATTATCAGACATTTAAAAAAATGAATCTATCCATGGCCACTGTCCAGCACAGACGAAAAACCCGGATTGTCTGCCATTGCTCTTGAGGTCCTGGTTTTGCTGAATGATATTCTGGTCAGTGTATAAGCTCCAGGCAGATGAAGGTCTGTGCGGAGAAATACAATGCCAAACAGCTGGTTTATTCATACATGTACATGTATAACCTGGGCAACATGTGTGGTGTTTGTCTGTGAGCTGATATGCATGTACATGTACTACATGTACCACCGGAGAGAGGGGGGATTTTTGGTACCTTATTTTCTAAAGAATCACATTTAAATGTTGGGGCAGCAGTCAATCACTCCAATCTTACATTCACTTGTATTCATTGAGCTTTCGTGTCACCCTTCATGTACAACTGGCAATGGGGGAGTGGTGGGGGTGTCATCTTCAGGCTTGCCTGCCCAAATGTTGATTACAAATGCTTGCAGAAATATGCACAAAGAAAGCAAATCATGTACCGGGCATACACATTCCCTTACAAACTTTTCCAGCCATACACAAATGATTAGATTCCTTTCAAACGCAAATTTCAACAAACTGAAAGACTAGAAAGTAATATAACCACCAACAATGGAACAATGGAGAACAGTTAATGAAGCAACATTCTGACTTAACAAAGCACTTTTAAATATGATAAATCTCTCTCTCTAGCACACACACACACACACACACACACACACAATCATCCACAATCCATAAAGAAAGGTCACAAAGAATGTTGGTCACAAACATGCATCTGATGGAATATTCAATAAAACAGCATAAAACAATGCAAATCTGGTGGAAAAGGTAAAACGCACACTCTTTCACAGGTTTTCCATCATAAAAGCTGTTTTTCGTTTGTAGCGCCAATGCATTAAGAATAGGAGGGGGTTTTGTAGCCCATTACCCAAAAGCAGTTGACAAAATAACATGACTAAAGAAATCATACCTGCTACTTTTGTTTTCTCAACAAACACGTAAAACACATGCACTTCAAATGTCAAGACTGATGACAGCTGAAGAGTATGTGCGATGACCAAAAGCAAACGTGTCAAGTTCATGTGACAAGAACCAACAAGGATGTTGATTTTTCTTTTATTTTAAAGGTAAAGCGGCATTTGTCATCAGCACTTTGTCAAAATGTACCCTAGTCAGCTTTCGCAGAAAACAGGGTCAGATAAGTATTGGTAGCATTCACTCCAGTGGGAACTTTTTTCTTGCAAGCATTTCACATGTACTATCTTTCTGTGTCAACAGAGTGTTTAACCTCATTGTAAACATGGTCAACATGCCCATTACTGTACTTCTCTTTCTTTTGTGTTTGTCGCTGAGCATGAAGAAACAAGCAGGAAACCTGGAATGATCTGAAGGGGCAGTAACAGATTTGCATACGTGTATGCACTGTGCTTCAGACTTGTGTGGTTGCACTCAGGCACAACACTTCTTTCAGCATAAGGGTGACCCATATCATAAAATGTGCGCTCCAATAATGACAATACACTGTACACCTGTACACATCTGTGAAATGGTAAACGGGTCTAAGTGCTCATCACATCCCTGGCGTTTAGGCCTCTTTTTACCAAATGACACTCACAAGACATAACACCACTTGGAATCACAGTTTTCCTGGCTCTTTAACTTACATTAAAATAGCCATATATGCTTCTGATGAACTGGAATTGAACAGAGGCAAATAACCTTGCAATCCACCAGCACCAATCGTAAGTAGTCTTTAGAAGAAAACAGCTCAAATGCCTTTACTAGTTCAGCTTGTTTGGTGATATGTCAAAAACACAGCAATGCTGTCGTGGAATTCTGACAATTCTCAGTTCTGGGGAATACCACAGGAGAAGCAGAGACAGTGTGTCATTATTCTGAGGTATTCTCCAAACTGAGATGTATGTTAAAATGTCAATACGAACTTGTTGTCTGACTCAAAAACAAACAACAAATCTCTGACAGCTGCTGATCAAACAGTGTATGCTGTCAAAACTGTGGATCAGCTGCAGAGTCTGTGAAATCAATGCTCCAGTAGAAAGTTACGCACTGGAAAGTGACTAGAACACTGGCAAGAGTCCACGGCACTCTACAATGATTAATGGTTCGTGGAACCATTTGATCCACTGGGCAACAGGCAGACAGATCCGCACGTAAAAAAAGAAAAGAAAAAAAAAGTAAAAATAAAAATCTTGCAGAAGTGTTTCAGGATTTTTCCTGTGAAAAGAGTCTGCCAACTTTCTACTAAGAATTTTATTAAAAAAATCTATGCAACCTCAGATCTGAAAGCTGTGCAGTATTCCAATACTTAAAATGCCAACAGCAGATGAAATATCACAAAAAATGTAAGGTAAAACTGTGTGACTTCTTTCTTTGGTTTCAATGAAAACGCATGCCATTTTGGTTCCTCAGTGGAAATGTTAAAAAAAAACTTGTGGCTGAATTTCAACGAAAGACTGCCATTAAGACACTCAGTGGCTATTCCAGGGCTATACCCATGACTGCAAGGGTTAGCCATTATATAACCAGCTTAAAAATTATAAAATACCCCCCTCCTTCTCTGAGGCTACCAGACTGCTGGGTCTTATTAGTTTTCAGCCGCTCTTTCCCCAGGAGTACATCGATTATACACCACTGCTTTTCCATTCATATCTATTTCTCTTACACAGACAGTGGGACACAACTGAAATAGAAGTACCTACATGTATATCACAAGTGAACTTCAGTTTCAAGCCCAGATAAAAAAATTTTTAAAAAGTCCCATGAATGTTTTAAGTTCCTCCTGAGAAAATTACCGTAGTTAAGTACAATCAAAACCAAAATGCCCAATAATATTCAGTTTCTATGTCCATGAATGTAGGTGTGAAAATAAATTCGAAAACTGAAAACACATAAGTTCATGCAATTGTAACCACTAGAATCATCCTGTGAAAACCAGCAACACTGTAACCCTTTCCACAGAAAACTCACAAACGACAAAAAGACATTAAAAACTTAACATCCAGTACACATAGGCATGTTGTCTGTGTCAAACGTTTGTATTCAAATCTTTTTCACAAATTACATTCAATTCCCCTGCTTTCTCGTAACACACTGCACCAAAACAGTGCGCTGTCTGGAAGAAACCTAAAATGTACTCAGACTGTAAAATCAAACCAATTATTCAAGTTGCCATAAATACATATAAATGAACAAACCGGTATGGCCACTGTGGAAAATCTGACAAGTGCTGACAGAACACTGAAATGATGCAGTGGAGAATAAGAGACATGTATGACTATGATGTAGGTCCATGCACTAAGACCTACAGTCATCATCTATCGCGTCCAGTATCCAGTCCAAAGGCCTGCTTCAGTGTCTCGTATGTGGTGAAGGAGACGCTGACCATAGGCATAATGCGCAGGTAGTTGACGCTCATCCCACGGAACAGCCCCTTGCTCAAGCCGTGATCCCGGTACACGACCCTCATGGTCTCCACCCAGCCTCTACTGAAATGACATCACAAGTTATTGACACACGTATGAGTAGTGAGACACATGAACAGCTGCACAGCAACCTGACCAAACAGTTACTTCAAAAGAAAAACAAACATTTGGTTCATTTTCATTGACACTGTGTTATATATATATATATATATATTTGCCGTTCATAGTGGGACCCTCATCACTCATGTCCAATGGCATACAAAGCACACACCTCCTAGATCTAGGGAGCGCTCTCAGCTTTACTTACTTCCCCTACTTTCAAATTGACCTGATTGAGCGCATGTTTTCGGCTTTAGTAACGCCTCTGTTCCTATTCTATATTAAATGTAATTACATGACATTACACGTAGGCAGTTGCTCCTTCTAAATTATTTAGTCTTTTTCCGCTGAAACCTCTTGCAGAGCTTTAGGGTAGCGACGTCTGCTAGTACTGGAGACGCACCAGATTATTCTGGGGCAGCCTTTTAGTGCTGGTTGGACGCTGCAGCCGTCGTGGGTATCGCCGCATGCTCACCTGATGAGGGTCCCATTGACCCGAAACCATGGTCGTGAGCGGCTAAAATCACCAATTCATATGGCCTTGGTCGTACCGACCATTTTCCTCCCGGTGGGAGGGGAATGGGGGCACTATGAATGGTGAGATACCTTTAGATAGATCTGTTAGACGTTTCAGCGGTAGGATGGTAGGTCCCCCCCCCCCCCCATTGTGGCTTGTAGCCAATATAGGGCAAGGCGGACTTGTCCAATGGCATACAAAGCACACACCTCCTAGATCTAGGGAGCGCTCTCAGCTTTACTTACTTCCCCTACTTTCAAATTGACCTGATTGAGCGCATGTTTTCGGCTTTAGTAACGCCTCTGTTCCTATTATATATATATATATATATATATATATATATATATATATATATATATATATATATATATATATATATATATAGTTTTCACAATGAGGTGCCCCCGATTACGGAAAATACGCCACACGAGTTTGTTGATTTCGGCCGTAAAACTGAGTTTTAACGAGCAGTTTTACGGTCGAAATCAACAAACGAGTGTGGTGTATTTTACGTAATCGGGGGCACCGAATTGGGAAAATTATTTATACCACATCCCTACCTGCATTTCAAGTCTTTGATTTGAAAGCTGACATCGGCAATCCAAATGCTTCACGCGACATCACTGACTGAGGTGCTTTACCTCGCTTTGTCCATAGGCTTTGAGAAGTCAGCTTTTCCGTTTCGAAGCCTCCATCTTAATAGAGAACTGGAACTAGGCTTACGCTTGTCACAAACACGACCGCTTGTTGATAACACGCAGCAAAAGATCAACAATTCCACGTCAAGCGACTGGCAAAGCTCCTTCGTCCCCATTTCCGTACGAAGTCGAACTACGACATGTTGTGACGTAAATTATTCTTTAGTCCCTTTTCGCGTCATATTGTGACGCAAATCCTTTCACCAGAACACACTGCTGGAACACTGCTAGGGGTAATACCTGTTCACTCTTTAAGGCGACGTCACACTGAAAACAAGTTTCCCTGCTACGGTCAAGACATTCCTACCTTACTAGAGACCCTTTTCTTGTATGTAGAACTTCAATGCGTATGAAATACCTCTGGATGGGGTTTCTGGGTAAAGTCGATGTCTCTTTTCCTTAAACATACATGTTGACTGAGCGGATACGGGAAGGTGTCACTTGACACTCCGCACGGCGGCTTTCATTGGTTGAAACACAAAACATGTTTTCGGATTTTAGGGCAGGCTCTAAAACTGAAAACACGATCGAAACAGTGTTTTGAAAACATTGTTGTGAAGTATGTCACACGACAAAACACACTGTTTCGCAGCGAAACATCTGAAAACAATGTTTTCAAGTGTTTTTGCCCTCTCGTGTGACATGGCCTTTAGGCACAGCCATAAAATTCACGCATGGTTGTCATGGGTACAATGTTTATACCACATGTGGTGAATTATGGATTTTAAACCATGACTTGTAATAGTGGTAGAGTGGTATATATATACATAATGATAAAAAAGAAACTCCTTAGAACCAGTGGTCAACTTATTAATATTAAAAACGAAACAAAGTAGGCAATCCACAGGTTGCCTCCTTTGTGTAGATTGTTCACAAATAGTAAGTTGATTCACTGGTACACAAGACTTTATTTGTTACATGTATGTAAGTCAGAAGTACCAAGAGACTGTCTTGCAGCATTATACAAAGTCAAAAGTGCCTGGTGATCAAACTTCAGAAATGAGGTCCTGCCAAATTAACCGGTTTATTGAATCGTCTAAAAACTAAATCGATTTTTTTTCCGGTTTTCGATTAATCGGCACATCCCTAGTGCAGAAGGCAATGTGGATTTCAGTCCTGTAGGATACTAACGATGGTGAACATTGTCTGTCAACTGTGAGTCATCTTACCTCTCATACTTGTGGCGTTCTGGTAGCATGGTGGACAGCTGAAGTTTGCGTCGCACAACATCCAGTGGATACCTGTCGTCAAAAAAACAACAACAAAAAAACAACACTTGAACAATATCCTTGGACATGAGAGACGTCCAAAATCATCATGGAATAATGCTCCTATTGCAACAGCAGCTATATATATATATATATAACTGGTAGTGGTAAGGATAATTCTTCCATGTCGCTGCCCAGAAATACTACTGTTGTACGTTACAACAGTAATATTTCAGAGCAACAATGTGATCACCACAGTAAGGGAAATGCAGGCTGCTTCTCCTACAAGAGTAAAGTTTTTTTGGTTTTTTTTGGTTTTTACAGGAATGACAACAACTTTTAAGAAAGCAGGGGAGATTTTCCCGGGGGTCTGGGGGCCGGCTTGCGTAGAAGGAAAGCCAGAAAAAATTGACAAGTGGGGGGGGGGGGGGGGGGGGGGGGGAGACGGCAAGACAGCTTACCGCAGCAGTCCTGAAACTGAATTGGCCCTCAAAATCGGAATGCAAGTAACGCCGAAAAAATTGACAAACGGCGGGGGGGGGGGGGGGGGGGGACTTGTCTTGCCAACGATTTGGATACTTTGTCTTTTTTCTCAATGACACGGGTCCCTCCGCCATGGTCACTCTTTAATGAGTCAACTCGCACTGCCGCGAAAGGTGGCCAACTTAAGCTTACTACGCAGTGCTTGTCAGCCGAGTACAAACCATCCCATTTAGGGAAGCTGCCTTTCGATCAGCGGAGGAATATCGCTCAGTGATGAAGTTCTACGGCTATGATTTTTTAATTTCTTTTCGGTTTTTTTTCGGCGGAGATTTTTTTAGAACAGCGGAGATTTTTTTTTAAAGACAGCGGAACGGCGGAGAACGGCGAGACTGTTGTCATCCCTGTTTTTAAAAAGACCGGCACCCTATGTTTCCCTACACACATATTTCTATTTCCTCATACACTTGTTGCGGAATGTGTACATGTGTACACAAAGATGAGACAGGCATCAGTTTTCTGATTAAAAAGCACAATTTTGTACTACCCCCCTTTTGTTATCCTTTTTGCCACAGATTATGAATTCACAGAATTCACTGCAATACATGTTTACTGAACAAACAAAACTTACGATACTGTCTGCGCCACAGCGCCAGCAAGACCTCCACATGCCAGATTGGCAGGCACAATCAACACCAAGTTTCCAGTGTTCTGCGGACAAGGCTTGCAAAGCATCTCTGGGAAGTAGTCCAGACAAATATTCTTCAGTGTCTCGAAGGTATAGAACGACAGACCTGCAAAGGGAGACCGTTTCATTGGAGTCTTTGCATTCTCCCAAACCATTAGTACACCGACACTAACTGACGACTAACTCTCGACTGAAGAGGGTGTAGTCTACACTGTGTCACAGCAGACACATCACATTCACAGGTATAGATCTACACACCCACCAACTAACCTGTTAACAACAGAAATGAAATCCATCTTGCTGTTCCATGTGTTTTTAAAATAGTTTTATAGAGGAAACGCACACTGCACATTCCTAAAAAATCTTGGGGGGGGGGGGGGGGGGGGAGGCATGGTACTCGCAAAACTCCACTTCAAACCATGCAGTGAATAATCAATTTTCTTTTTTCAAAGCCCCCACTGCAGTTCTTACTGACATAGCTCACACAATCACTGAATCAGTACTAAAATCATATATTAATCTAAATTAAAAGTCTTTCTGGTACCCCTGAAACTGCACATGGCTTGTATTCTGCTAAGTCAATAAATGGGGTTTAAAAAAAAGAAAATTGGAAAATAAAAGACCCCAAGAACATTGTCTTTTTGATGAAACTAGAGAGGCAAAAGCCTCCATGGCTCCCTTGTGACAAGGGTCAAGGTCATTCACAAGTGTATGTTTGTAAAGCGCTTATCACTATCTATCATCATGGCAAGTAAAGTGTCTCCGGCGTTCCGAGTTCCTGGCAATATTACAATTTTCCCCCAAACAGTTTGTATGGCCTTGACCTTGGGTCAAGGTCATTAAAATGAGATCACATCAATGTCTATTATTATGCCAAGTTTGACGCCTCTAGTATTTGTAGTTCCTCTGAAAACGGTAATGTTAAAATTCACAACAGACAGCTTTAATGACCTTGACCTTCAGTCAAGGTCATTCAAAAAGGTTGGTCTCATTGCGGTCTATCATCATGCCTTGTTTGGTGCCTCCACTGTTTGTTGTTTCAGAGAAAATGCCAAGGTTAAAGTTTCCCAAAAACAGCCTGCATGGCCTTGACCTTGATTAAAAGTCATTGAACACAGGTATATCAGTGAAGATGTTGCCAATATCTATCATCATGCAAAGTTTGATGCTTCTGGTTCTTCTAGATTCCGAAAAAATGCAAATGTAAAAATTTCCAAAAAGACTGCTTCATTGACCTTGACCTTGGGTCAAGGTCATAAAAAATGGTTCGTGTGCATAGGTCTTTTCACTGTCTATCAGCACGCCAAGTTTGGCGCCTCTGCTGTTTGTTATTTCTGAGAAAATGCCAATGTTAAGGTTTCACAAAAATAGCTTGTATGGCCTTGATTTTGACACAAGGCCATTGAATACATGTATATCTGTAAAGTTCTTATCAATGTCTATCATCATGCAAAGTTTCAAACCTCTGGTCTTTGCAGATTCCGTGAAAATGCCAATGTAAAATTTTCAAACAGACAGCGTTAGTGACCTTGACCTTGGGTCAAGGTCATTCAAAATGATATGTTTTGAAAGGTCTTATGGTTGTCCATCAGCAAGCCAAGTTTGGTGTCTCTGCTGTTTGTAGTTTCAGAGAAAACGACAACGTTAAAGTTTTCTGGACACACACACACACACACACACAGACAGACAGACAGACGACGGAGGGTTATTACATAGACTCCCATTGTTACACAAGGGAGCCAAAAAAATCCCGAGATTTTCTTGGGAGGCCGACGATTCGCAGACAGGTTTTTAAATCCAAGCAATTCCCGAAAAATCTGGGAGGGTTGACAGCTACACAGTGGAGTTGATTAAATACTTATTTTCAACTTGTTCAAGAAAGGCAGAAAAATGAGATACTTGTACTCTTCTCATTAAACATTTTCATGCTTTAAAAGCAAAACATCAGTGTGAACAAATCCAATTATACTGGCGTGTACCCGCAAGACTAAATTACCTTTTTCAATCTCAATATGGCAATAATAACTTAATAAGCAATTGATTTGATTTTGCTTAAATGTTTCTAGAAAATGCCATCACCTCACTAATGATTTGTTCCAAGGTTTTCTCCTGTATCTTCCTTCTATTTTCATCCAGCTTCTGGAGGTAGGAGCACTGTGCATGATAGTGGTAGTACTAATATGATGATTACTAACCTCAAAATAGTCTGATAAAGATTTTGATGTCTCCTGTAATACTTCTACTAGTTCTAGGTGTTGTAAGGTGTACAACGCAATTACCTGAGTATGGCACCATGCCGATGATAGATGGCACAATCCCCCTGTAGAACGAACGTATCCCTCCATCCACATACAGCATGGAACGCACTGTATCCACAACCCCTGCTTCCAGCGAGTGGCCTTTAACTTGGAAAGCGAGGCGCGATCGGATCACATCCAGAGGATATGTAATAAGTACTGCAGATAGTCCTAAAATGCAAAGGAAGCAAATATACAGTGAAGGAAACTGGTTATGCCACGTGCGTGTGTGTGCGTGCGCATGAAGTGTTCCCGTACAGACAAGTGTGTGTATGTATGTAAGCACAAAACTCTTAAACTGATGCACATATGGCCAAGGCTCAAAAAAGGTGTTGAGCAAACCTGACATCAAAGTCAACAAATAAATTATTACCTTCATTTTCGTGTTTGGTGGATAAGGAAGCTGCTACAGTTCCTACACCTTACCATGACTTCCATTTTCGGATACATTAGCAGGTTTTGAAGTTATTACTGAAAAACAAATTTTGCATCACAGCCGGTGTGTGTCACATAACACCAAACTGATATCCTAAAACACTGTTAATGTACCAAAGGATACATTCCCCTTCCATCTCATTCTTAGGTTGATGAAACTACTTAGGAAGGACTTTACTCGTGAACTTTCTGATCTTTATGGTTAATTGTGATTCTCTCTGGTGAACAGTTTGCGTGTACATCATCAAACACCAAAGTTTTCAATTTTATACTAATAAAGTACTTTTCTTAAATCTTAAGATGACCTAATTTGACCTTGATGTGTTTATTTGCACATGATGGAGTTTTCCAGAAGAAAAGAGTATTACCTGCCTGTAAAGAGTGGAGTTGTGAAGCGTTTTCCTGAACAGTGATTAAAAATTGCGAACTTGGTTTTCAAAACACAACATTTTGGATGTAATACACTACAAAAATCTCTGCAGGATTCGTAATGTGGTAGAAATGCTTACATTGCACAGATGTGACAATGAAATGAATTGAAAAAAGTTATGCTTGTACCTAAAGTGTGGAGTTTTTTCTCCTTCACACAAGATAAACTCAGGTGTGTGTGTCATCTAACACCAAAACAAGGGGAAAATCCTCAATATCAAAGGTAAAACAGGCAGGCAGAAACCACAAAGCAGCAGACTGACAAGAAAAGATGAACAACATGGTGTTTATTGATCATTCGCCTCCTTTGCAACTGTATGTTACTCTTATCAACCAATATTTCTATCTCTAAGCACCCTGTGTAAGTCACATAACACCAAATAACATGAAAAATGGATTTTTAATCACACACAACCAGTGCAAAGTGGGAAAAAACAGACATTTACCACAGGACAAGGGTTTTCATGGCAAAGCTATGAATTCTGGCCTGAAAATAATAGTAGATGGAACTAAAAGCATCAAACTACAATGTAGTGCGTGTCATCTAACACGAAAGACTTGACACTTTTTTGTGCTGATCAGACCCTAATTGCCCAATATCACAAAAACAGATATGCAACTTGTTTGAGAATGCCTTATCATTTCAAGCGCATACCCTGTAAAGAAATGTAAAGCATTCTGATTGTCACTTACTAATCTATGAGGAAGTGCATCACGGAACACCAAATAGTCCAGTCAGGTTGGTGTTGTTTGATGCACATATTACCAACAAAACATATGTGATCAGATGTATCAGTTTTACATGTATGGCTACATGAATCGCCATCATTTCACAGCTCTCTTTGGTTATTTTTGTGTGTGTGTGTGTGAATTTCTCATTCTTTGAAAAAAAAACTCTTCACATTCCTACTTGTGCGTCACGAAACACGACAAAGACGTATGCATCCTTTGTGTTCAGTGATGAACTCGACCACGTGTACGAACTGAAGATTTTAGGCTACAAGTGTTTCTTTTGGAAGGAAGCATATGCCCCGTTTTGCAATATTCAGAATTACACGGGTCACTTCTTTGATGAGTACGTCATCGTGTTACATTTTTTCCCCGTAAATGATGTACCCAGTCCAAATCATGGTCTCAAATCAAAATCTATTTTCAATCGCTCAGGTCGTGAAGGCGGGCCATTTGATCGTTATTTTGTTTTATCATGCAAGCCGGCAACAACTAAATGTGCTACTTTTATGAAAATCTTTCTTGTTTGTCAGCAAACACTGATGCGGAGACAGGTGTGTGTAAAACAATGGCCCACAAAGTTACACGGTGCATGTCAAATTTCGCGCGGTAAGTCCGATGTCTCCATAGGAATTAGGATGACACGCTATCACAAAGGCAGAAATTTAGACAGATAACACGAAAGTAAATTCCCGATAATTGAAAATTGATGGCTAAAATTTGTACGTCAAAAAAGTATGGACCAAACACGAAAAATGTACCGGGTGATATATGACAATCGGTTGCCATTATCCCGCGATGCGCGTCCGACAATAGGAAGTGACCAAGTGCGGTTTCAAACTAAGCATGGAAGTGGGTCACAGCTGATCGCGTTGTCTAGCGAGACCGCGCGATTCGAACCTGTACGTTATCGTATCAGAACACCAATTTTAGAAAATGCAAATAGAGTCGGTCTGTTTTCATAGTTATGCAAACTTTTTTCTTTCTTTTTTTGGCATCCTACCTTGCACGTTTTTGTGCCAATGCAGTCGGTTTGCTAAAGACGTTTTCGTGCAAGAACCGGAAGTGGAAATCCGAAGTCATTATCGATCGATTTTCTAACCCAAACTTTTGACGTACAATGCAGCCGCGATCTTTGGTTTAATGCTGCAAAAAAATAAACTCTTCAGCAATCAAAGAACGCACTGACTGCTTCTTTGATATGTTCTCCGCCGATCTCATGCAAGTTTGCGAAAACTGGCCGATGTTTTGGTTTTGATAACTGCTCCGGCAATGAGGTACTGTATCGTGCGTCCGCTTTTCCGGACACGAAAAACGCCGCCGACGGCACAGAAAAACCGCGATAAAACCCCCAACGGTAAGTGCCAAAACCTTTTTTGGGTGAACTTTATTATCATGTTTGTGATTGGTGCATGTAAAGGCTGAAACAGTTCTGCCATACGAAGAAAAACGAGCAGAACGGGATAGGGGGTGCATGTCAGGGTCGCTCAACGCCTTTTCTGAGCCTGGGCCATATATATATTTGAGAACAGAGTGTCACAGGGGATGCATGTTTTACGTCCCGCCGCGACAAACAGTATTTTTCAAACTCTCTCTTGGAAACTCGATAAACAAAAAGCAACCTGTAACTAGCAGCAGACACTTGCAGCATCGCATTTCTGATGAGCTATTGTGCATAACAGACTTCTAATTGGATTAAGCGCTCTGGGACACCTTTTATCCAATCATATATATATATATTCATAATGCTGTATTTGGGAAGCGTGCGGGTCCCTCGCCTTGTCGATTCGCTATGGCTGACACACTACAATTCACATACACTTCTCCTACTTAAATACTTCTGTTAAAAACAACAAATGGTTTTGACTTTCAGACTTTTCATACCAAACAACCATGGACCCTCAAAATTTACAAAAGGACCCTAAAAAAAATAGAGAGAGTCCCAAGGACCCTTGTATTCTCGGATCACAGGGAACACTGATGCAGTATAGTGTGTGCGTGCATACCTGCCATAGACCCGGCACAAAGCTTCGCGATGTGGGGATGTGTTGACAGGACTGGCTTCAGCAGCTGCAAAGAGAGTGAGTTTGATGTCATTGCATTTACCAAATTGTGTACAATCTTCGAGATCTACTCAAGCAAGATCTCTAAGTGTACGCAATTCACATACTTCATCAGCTCATGATTCATCAACACGTAGATCAGTCCATCCATCCAAAATGCCTGCCTTTTAAAATGTGTACATTTTGTAAATTCAATACTACAGCTGTAACAAATATGCACTAACACTTTTATACTGCTCAAAGGTAGAGAACTGTATGGCAGCATAAGGGAAGATCCTCATCATCTGCACACTGTTGCCCTTGAACAATCCAGGAAGCCCTTCTCTGTGAAGTACTTGATGCAGGCAAGCAAATACACCTGAAATGAAACACATTACTGTTCAGTCAAACTGCTTGCAAGAACCATGTTGCTTCAGTGAATGACCACACACACACACACACACACACACACACACACACACACACACACACACACACACACAAAGAACCAACCTAGGTGTCTGTAGTGCTGATTGTGAGCTTGGAGAAGAATTTTTACCCTGTCCAATGGGGCAACCATACTTTTGGCACAAATACCAGCGATACCTGAATGGAAACAAAAGATCACACAGTTTCATCTTTATAATAACTAAATAAGTTCTTAAAGTTGTACTGGTAGGACCAACTTCAGTAATTACACCTTCATAATAGGAAATAGGTAAAACACTCATTCATTCTGAATAAATGAAACTTAAAATTACTCTCTATCCTCAACATAAACACCGCCAGTTCAAATTCAGGAAAATCTGATCTAACATACACATGTACATAAACACAGACATACCTCCAGCCAAAAATGTCCTAGCAGCAACTGAACCTAGCAGGTGATGCCTTTCACTCCCATCTCCTACCGTCATAGTTATTATATACACCTGCTGAAATGTGCGAGACCACGTTGAGCGGGCCCTGACGTCGCACACAGAAGGAAGCTGCTGATCTCTCTTTTTGAGTGAAAAATCGAGGAAGGCATAGCGTCGGTTGAAAAAGGATTCCCTGAAAATTCTTTGTGGTTTGCAGCCTTGCTTTTAGCTTTATCTGACATATTATCCTAAAGATAAACCTTCAACAGAAACTCTTTGCAGCCGTCTGGCCCCATTGTTCTGCCCTCTAAATCTCTCCGTTCCACTTTCGAAAGGAACACAACCGGAAATAGATTTTTCAATACAGAGCTTTTAGTTTTATTTTCGTACTTTCCCGTTCGTTTACTTCAGATACGGTGGGCGTAAAAACTAAGCATTTGAACAGCAATATTCTCATATTTGTGTTCACTTTTGCCAAGAACCGTTTTATTTCTTAAAGAGTTTGTGTACTGTGTATTACGAAACTGTGTGGTAGTCTAAATTACATCCAAAATGGCTGACGCCGTGTCAAGGCGAGAAGCTCGGAGACAGAAAATCCTTCAGAATTCGGAGAGCCGCTTCAATCGACTTCTTGGCAAGGCTGAAGTTTCTGTGTCTGGTATGATCAAGTTATGTCTCCCATCTTCATAGGGACTGTTTTTGTTTGTGGCATACCATAAGATGAAAAACTCATTTCTCTCTGGCCTTTAGATCAGATATCTCCCAGTTTGTTCATCACTTTCTTGAACTTGAAAACATTGATGTTGTAGGCTTTTGGCCTGTTCATCAGTCTAAAAACTCTTTGGCAGCTAAAAGCTGAAAGCGGCTAGTAAGAAAAGGCCAGTGAAAAATGTGTCTAGGATGTTGGGTAATAGCAGATTGGGTCAAATTCTGCAAGTCCTAAAAGTGCACTTGTAAACGTCTCAATTGAGTGGGGAGGGGCTTCCAGAAGCTGTCGAGTCTGCTTTTAAAGGAATTGACCGCGGATGCTGTCTTAGTTTAGCACAACCCATCAAGACCATCCCAGTTAAATTTGCATTGAATAGTTAGCCCACGTCAATCGCACTCAATAGATATTTGTCCGTTTGTTGTTGTTTGTTTGGGTTTTTTTTGTTGCTTGTTTGTTGGGTTTTTTTGGTTGTTGTTGTTTGTGCATTTTGTGATCCATAAACTTTGACGATCCCACTCGGAGTAGTATGACAACATTAGAATTGGGGAGGCACTAGGCAGAGACTTGCGTTCATCACTCCATGACAACTGTGAATTCAGTCAGACAGTAAACCAGTGTCGCAGACATCACAAAAATGATTGGAAATTTGCCCGGAACAGCAGTAAAAGAATCAGTCTACAAATATGACAGTGAAAACTCGCCCACTAAAGCACATCATTTCATTCATCCATGATCCTGTTTTGTTTTACGTTCGTCCAAACAGGACATGAACATACAGCAAGGGGACCGGAAGAAAGCTCCAGTGTCGATGATCTCAGTTATGAACCCACCTACTCATTGGAGGAGTCAGCAACCACACCAAAGAATGTTTCAAATTCTGCAAGTCCTAAAAGTGCACCAACGTCTATTCGACAGAGGGCGAAACCAGATACAGGGACACTGCATGGCTCTGCACAACAGCCACCACTTATCAGCAATGTGTCGATCACTAACAGCAATGTTGGCAGTGAATCTCAGAAAGAGACTGTAGTGCACACAGATCCTCTGCGTATCCTAGATCTGATGAGATGTGGAGGCTGTGTCCTTACAGCTTTCCTGACCAGATGGTCGCTGACTTTTGGCCTTGGCTTGCTCTTTTTTGAGGTTTGTCATATCAGTATTCTGAGAGAGTGCCATATTCATTAAACTGCATGTATTATAATTTTCACATTATTATTTTAAATTTCATATTGTTACAATCACATCACCAAAGATGACATTAATGCTGCAAATGCTTAAAATGAACTTGTGCCAATGCCAGTTTTAACTCTCAGTAGGACTAAGCGTAGGAGCTACTTAAGTGTACATTCTCCTCTTTCTGCTTATCACCATCCTTCACAGAACAGGACGTTTATCCAGCTCCAAGTTTTGGTCATGTGCGGCTTCAGCTGTGCCAGCCTCCTTCCAAACTCTTTACAAAGTGCCATGCAGTCCCCAATACCATAGATGATGATGATGATGATGATGGTGTCTTGTAACGCGCTGAAAAACTCCATGCCCAGCATGCTCGTAGCGCGGTTTCATAGACAGGTTGCTGTGTCAGTGACTGCATGAGGGAAAAAGATGGGGTATATTTGCCTCATTTTTAGAATCTCTAGGCTACTCTAATGTACATGTGTAGTGTTTGATTGTTTCAGTGGGTATTGCTGCCATTCCTGATTCTTGAGGGATCATTATACTATTTCCAGACAACACACATGAAGGTAGGTTAAAAAAAAGTGTGCATCAGCATGTGAAATTGTTTGGCTTGCATTTTTTTCCCCTTTAATTTGCATTAAAATTTCAGGAATTGCTTCCCAACTGCTTCCTAAAACCTGATATGCCATGTTTCTAGTCCTGCTGTTACCACCATGAAAAGACCCGCATTGCAAAGAACAGGAGGCCTCAAGACAACGTAACATCAAGACTGCCTGATCAGTCAGTGTTTCATTATTGCCATATTGGACAAACAGTTTTACCCATTGAAATGAACATGACCCTTCAGTTCAGCATTTATGGCAGATTTTTGCTTGTTTTCAATATTTTCAAATACTAAATTTATATATAAAACAGCAGCACATTATGCAGGTGACACACTACGTTTGGGGCCAGACCTCAAGGTCTGTTCAGAATCTGTATGACATCTACCGGGGCTGCTACTGTATCAAGCTGTCCATACAACCATAGTTCACTTTACTGGAATGGGCTTTAAAAAAAAAAATCAGTAAAGGCTGTTATATATATGTTTTTAGGCACACATAATCTAGGTGACACACTAGTTCAGGGGCCAACCGAAACTAAAGGAGGTTAGTTCAAAATGAAGATCTATATATATCAAGCTGTTCATACAATCATAGTTTACAGGAATGGGCTTTCCAAAGACATCAGTAAAGATAGCTGTATCCATATTTGTAGGCACTTTTGTAGTACTTGAAATCATTGTCTTTGTAGTAGCTTGCCCACATTCCTTTTGTTGGCTGTTGCAGGATATTCAGCTTCCACACAAAAGCTCCATGATTGGCGGGGCACTCATTCTGTCGGGAGTGAAGCCGGACATCATTTCCTCATACAACCAGATAATGGGTTATATCACTGCTGTATCAGAAGACTTTGCTTTGTATCTCTTCAGCTTCCTTGTCTTTCATGCCTTCATGGGATAGGACATCGAGCTGAGCGGCCAGCAGTCTGACTGGCATTGCTGGTCAGTGTGATCATTGGTGCTGTGAACTGTCTACTGTGTAGTGCTGAGTGTACCAGGTATTAGCTGACCCACTACAGGACCTGAAGTCTTTAAGAGTTATCAAGAGTTTGGTGTAGTTGTACTTCTGGAAAATATGATGGTCTGTTTTGATGTTGAGGACCTGTGTGTGTTTGAGTGTGTGTGTGAATCTGCTGAGATGTTTTGCTTTTGTTCGGAAGGTTTTGGAGGATGGTAGTGATGAGGGGCGCTGCTTTTTGTGTGTGTGTGTGTGTGAATTATTACTGTAAACATAGTGAAGGCATATATGTATGCAAAAAGGGTTGATCAAGCCCTTGTTAGGATGTAGTTTGCGTGACACTTGCAGGAGTGAGGATATTATTATTAAGAATGATCGTTGTAACAAACACACAGTTGGGTGCAAGGAACTGGAAGTGAAAACTGGCGAGTCTCTGCTACCAACATAGCAGCCTGCAGTTGAAGGGAAACTGCATCTGCTAGCATCGGCGGAACACATCAGCTTTTCCATGGAAGAACAATGCCTGTTTGCACCCACAATATACAGCGCACAAGTTTTTTGGTGACGTATGGCGAAGGTTAATTGAATGGTGCGTGCTTTTGGTACGTGTAGTCATGTTTTGACTTTGGATGTGCTGTTAGGTTTAGTGTGTGACTGAATCGACAGTTGTCATGAGATTTGTTTAAAAGTAAAATTACTTACCATTAAGTGCCTTAACATTATTTTTGTCGTGTTTTTTTTTTTTTTTTTTCACTTATGCGTGTCTGTAGGCGAGGAAGCTTGTTCATTTTGTTTGCAATTTGCAAAAAGTGAGTGGCAGTTTTGGAACCAGTGGTTAATAACTTCTTGTACATGTACATGGACCTGAAATATTGAAAGAAAAAGTTATGTAATTTATCTCTTCTACTCTACCCTGGCTTTGAAAAACGATGCATGCTCCAAATGTGAACATTGCTGGATGGGCTTCATTCAATTGCCAATAAAATACTACCACCAAAAAGAGAGTTGCAGAGTTAGTTCAACAGTTTACTCAGTGATCCTACTTCTGTATAAAAATTTACCACTGACTGGAAATCGCAAGTGTGGAAGCCTCCGAGTGTCTGAAGTGGTCGCACACTAACACACACACTGTACAAGAGACAGAACTCTTGCACTAACGAAAAGGGTTTTAACAACGTACTCAACGAAAGGTAATAGTAATGTTATATTTATTCCAGTATTGAATGCCCTTGGTCCTTTCTGATGACCAGATACAAAAATGCATGCATGATCTAGTTTACACACACAACTGTACAACTTTCATACCCAGTACATGTAACCATGCAAGATATTTACAAGAATGCTCATTCAGAACACAATGGTGGAAAATTGTTCAGCACTGTAGAGAGAGATCTATACAAAACACCAACATGCAACTGTAGCAGAAACCCACTTCCTCTTGTAATTACGTTAGACATGCTGCTTGGCAGCACTTTACTTCAGCCAGCCATTGCGAATCAAGTTGTCAGCATGCAGCATGTGCAATTTAGAGGTAAGTGTGTGGTGTGTGTGTTTGGGGGGGGGGGGGGGGGGGGTGAGCATAGCAATAGGCACTGTGTAACTTTCAGTTTTAAGCATGGACATGGTAGCACAAGCACCAAAGTTGTGCAGGACTTCCAAACACACGACTCTGCTCAACATATCCTGCATTTCGTCCCCAAAACAAACATATAACAGTCGGCAAGACATTTTGATTCAATTCAGCACTACTACATGCACGTACCAAAGACAACTATTAAAATAAATGTCACTGGGGTTACTGGACATGTCAGTGGCTGGCACTATGAACCATTGGCAAGGCCTAACCTGAACCCTTGTCTTCAGTGTCGCACCTTGGGTGACTGTACTGTGCTGACACTGTGACAGGTACTGTCCCTTTGTGCTGTTATGCTTACTTCAAAGTGGAGTGGTGAGTGTCATTCATAACAGGATTCCCTGGTAAATTTTCCGAGTTACCAACAAACAACCTCAATTCATCTGATAACAAAAACTGTCTCAAAGCACACACAAATTCAAACCAAACCACACATCTGTCACACGCCAAGATACACTACAGTCACTCAAATCATTCACTTCACAACAGCTTTTTTGGTTTTTGTTTTCGAAGCCTTCTTTGCAGTTCCTCGTGTTGCCTTCTTGCCAGCAGCTGATTTCTTCTTTGCCTTCGTTGCTGCCTTCTTTCGGGGCCTTCTCTGAGACCGCTTCCGAATTAAATCTTCTCGTCCTATTTTCCTCATCTGGTCTTCCCATTCGGCCATGTCTCGGTAATACTTCTCTCTCTCAAGCTTAGCATCATCCTCATAGATCTGAAAAAATGGAAAGCAAGGAACAAAAATATGCAAAACACCTTGTTTATTCTAGATAAGAATGTTGGTTTCATGACAAATTTATGCTAGGTAGTTCGCTGAAGCTGGTGTGAATGAAACCATGGTAAGTGACCAACGATGGATAACGTGCCTGAGAGTTAGCTCCCAGTACAACAACCCATACAGGTGAACTGGGTTATCCCCTGATGCTGATAACCACTCCCTTACAGCGGTCTGCTTGAGAATGAGCCTAGTGCAGGCACTAACTAAAAAGCATAAACATACACACAGAGGTTGCACTCCAAACCAGAACCATACCTCTTTCTCTTCCTTAGGCATCTGTTTCCAGTATTCAACAAGGCCCTTTGTGAACTGCTGCAAAACAAACACAAACACAGAGAAATGAATGACAAAGAGGAGCAGTGCGTGTTTAATTTTGTAAAAGTGAATTATCACTTTAAATTTTTCCTTGTGTAAGATAAATAATGAGAACTGATGGAAAAAGATTAAGAAATCAAACAAATTTGATATATTCAAATTTTTAGTTCACACCCCTTCACTACAAATGGTCCAATCATTCATTAATTAATACTTACTCCTAAAGGTGCATCTCCTCGTTCAAGCCGTGAAGAACGCACAAACAGCAAGTATGCATTTGGTGGCCTCTTGGGTCTCCCAAACTTCCGCAGTTCCTACATCACAAGATATGTCAGATGTAATACCTTCCACATTCACAGTTTCACTCTGAAACCCCCCCCCCCCCCCCCACCATTTTGTCAATTGTCCATATATGTACATAGAGTGCATAGGAATATTATTACATGTAATATTCAAATGTGTAAGAAACAAAAAGTGTGGTGGTGATTAACTAAAGCAACAGAAGAACTGCTTATGTTTAGTTATGACAAAGCTCACCCAAGGCAAATTGATCTGATCTGATATCTGCAAATTTCTCACTTTGCGGTGCCTTCGTATTTCCCTGGACTCTCTCTTGGACTTTAAACTCTGAAAGTACTGGTTTCTCTCCTGGTCACTGAGCCCATCAAGGAACTTTAGGTATTCCATGCGGTACGCTTGGTATCTTTCCCTTGCCTCTAGCTTCAACCTCTGAAGAAAATAACAACAAAATAGTCATGTCTTTCACTGATAAACTAACAGCACAGGCAGAAACACAATACCACTCAACTAGTTGTAGTAACTAGCATCAGTAAAATACTAGTACAGCTGTACTACGGTAACAAATCACATATCACAAGCATAGTGCCAGCTGCAATGAAACTACTTCTTGGGTTTTTTTAATGGTGGTTTGTTGTTTTTCTTTGTTTACTCAGTAATTCTGTACAATGTGCAGATGACAGCTAAAGGGAATAGTGGCAAGATAACTTTGGTTAATATTAATATAATACGTATTATATAATTATACGCAACAACAAAAACTTACACTGGAAAAAATATCAACAGGATGATATATGTACCATGAGAAAAGTTGGTTCTGATCATTGCTGATATTAATTTAAAAGCAAACTATGAAGAATGATGGAAAGAGAGAAATTTAAAAAGTGATCTGGTATTTTGATAGTATTGCACTCACATCTCTTTCTTCAAGGTCAAGGTCTCTCCACATCTGGCCAGCAATCTTGGATCGGTCAGCAATGCCTAACCCTATGAAAAGAAAACAAGGCCAAAAATCCATGTTAACTGTTTACCCCCCCAAAACAATAAGAATCATAGCACACAGTCATGGTAGGAGGAGGAGTTTAATTTAAACCAGATTATCCCAGAACTATAAACTGCAGAGCTATAAATGTCCCTACTGACAAGAAGAGTCAGCAGACACAGAGAGCCTTAAATTGTTTGTCTGTCTGTTTTAGTGTTTACTGACCTGGGTTATTCCTGTTTATTTCTGGAGATTTCTCTTTGAGAAAGTTGACAAATGCTGGAGGTGGTTTCTTTGGTGCTTGTGGGGCAAGGAAGTTCTGGCTAACACTGACAAAGTGCTGGCCATCTGGGACTGGTCTGAAAAAGAAAGGAAAGCCTGAAGAGTAATTTTTAAAAGACCAATACACACACAATATACATGTATACATGTGCAGTCACGCCTTTGGGTAAAAAAGGCAGCAGCATTATACAATTACAAGGTTCTGTTCAGCCTTAAGTGCAGCTCATCAAATGACAGCTAGTGACATTTGTGTCGATCATATTAAAAGGCTATTTACATAAGTTATGTCAAACGAAAGGCAACAGTTTCATGAGGTTTTATGAGCGCTAGCTGGTATGCAACTTTTCTGCTGAATTGCCCCCCTTTTCGTGTAGATGACTTGAACCGACAGCACCAGACTGCCGGAATGGAGCTTCGGCTGGAGATAATAATCGAAGAAACTACAAACAACAACAACAACAACAACAAAAAAACGCCCATCACAATCAAGGAATGTTAAACTTTGTCGATCTGTCAATCATTCTTCTAACTTTTCATGTTGAAACAGTGGACACAGACGGAGAGCAAACCTAAAACGGGGATACGCTGAAGGCATCTTAGTATAAAACAATGGGTGATATTTTGTCGGCCAATCTCTATACAAAAAGAAGGACGTGTCTACACGCACCTGAGAGCTAACAGGGGCAAACGCCTGTAAATAATATCGCCTGCCACACGGGCACATGCAGCCACGACCGCCATGTTTGAGGCAGTCGCGCGCTGGAGGGAGTAACCTTTGTTACAAAGACGAAACAAACGAAAGACATCACTCATATATATATAGTGGAGACTGTACCATACATTCATATTTTTATAATAATCTATACCTAGATTTTCTGTTGTACTGAGTATTTTAATGATAAAAAGGGGAATCAGGGGAATGGTGCTATTTCAAAACATTAATAAGGAATGAAGCATCCCGTTTACGCCATCTTTTGCGTCAGCGAATAAATTATCACTAATGACGCGAAAGTGTAGGCTGCAGTAGAAGCGGACAGCTGTTGCCATACGACAGACGTTCCTCTGCTTTCTCCAGTCGTACATTAGCGGTTTTGGGCTTTGTCACAGCTACTGGAGGGTATGGGAATGTGTCAACCATCGTCAAAGGCCCTCCTGCTGGCCTTGGCTTTGGTAGTGGGACTGGCAGCAGGTTCCGAGCAAGAGTTTGCCTACATCCACCATGATCATCCAGCCACCATCGCCCTTATGAAAAGTGTTCATGAGAAGTGTCCTGACATTTCCCGACTGTACAACTTAACTGAGACGTCTGTGGAAGGCAGGGAACTTATCGTGATCGAGCTGACGGAAAACCCAGGCCATCATGTACCAGGTACACACACACACACACAATCTGTGGCTTTTACGTTTTCCTTTCTTTTTCTTCTTTTTGTAGTTTGTCTATATTTCAGACAGTAAATTCTCACAGATCTGAGGGTATAACAGATCACCGTCTGTAATAATTCATGGTGTTTCTGTATCATCTAATGCAACATTGAACATGAAACAGTTGCTTTACAGATGTAGAATTCTCTACATGAATTGTGTTACATCGCAGAAACAAGAAAAACGTTCAAATGAATTTAAGAATAAATAATAATAAGTGCATCTATATAGGCGCTGCTTTATTCCAAATATTTGGCTCAAAGTGCCAATTTTTGTCTACAATTACAGTGTTCTAATATATTGGATTACTGATGGAAACAGTTTCTAAATAATTACCATTCTTGAGATTCTGAGAACATATTTTTAAGAAAATAAAGGATTCCCTCTTATTTTATACAATTCTGTGTTTATCTGAAACATCTGGCACTGACTGTGAGCCTTGCCAGTAGTTCCAGATGAACCTTTGTGTGGCACTGCCACATCAGGTACATAAATAGCTGTGCTTGCAGCAAAATGTGTGGGCGTAGACATGGATCTCATTGATTTTTCTGTTGTGTGCCTGCTCCTCTAATCTTACTCTCTGATAACCTGTGTGTGGGCGAACAAGTCATTTTATCATCACTGCCCAAACCCTGATGATGAGAGTTAAAGCCGATTGTCTGGTTTACACTCTTTTTTGTATCAACAATTTGATTAATGAAACTGAGGCAAGAATACAGCAGCTGGCACAGTAAATATACTGCCACGTGCCAATGGTATGCTTTGGTTTACCAATTGAATTTAATTCAGTGTAACTTTCCCATAGTCAGAAAATTGCCTTAAGCCAGTTAGGCTCGACTGCAAGCTACACAGAAACAAGGAACACACACACACACACACACACACACACACACACACACACACACACACACACACACATAAGCTTTTACTGGAGACTTAACTCTTGAGTTCAAAATACATACAGTGGTACATGTACATGATCTTAAGCATACTTTGCTGTGGTGGAAACAGTTGTTAACATCCAGGAGTTCCAGAGACACCCCCCCCCCCCTTCCCAAAAGGAGGAAGCATGAGTCTTCTATTCAATGTTTTCACTGACACTAAGCACTGTTGTGGTACATCACACCTCTTAATCTAAACAGCCGTATACATGTATGTGTTTGCAGGAAAGCCTGAGTTCAAGTATGTTGGAAACATGCATGGCAATGAGGTTGTTGGGAAAGAACTACTTCTCCGCCTGATTGCGTATCTTTGCGATGAGTACCTGCAAGGCAATGAGTTGGTGACCTTCTTGCTGCAAAAAACCCGCCTCCACATCATGCCCACCATGAACCCTGACGGATGGCAGAAGGCCTATGAAGAGCTGAAAGTGAGTTTTTCTTCTTCTTTCATCAAGCTAGCTGCTCGCAATCTGGCAGCTCTAGCAGCTGCATTTTCCTTTAAAAAAAAAAAAATTCTAAACTCTCTGGCACATGAAAGTGTCAAAGACTGCCCCTGTGACTGAGGTGGGAGATTGTACCAGTGGCTGGCAGTCTTGGGAAAGAATGAAGACTGGCCGCAGATGGTGCAGCACTGAACTGCTGCTGATGTCTTTTTTTGTCTCTTGCTAGATTAAAAGGCTCTGTGTACGTAAGGAATTCTGGGGGGGGGGGGGGGGGGGGGACTGCCACTTATAAAGCTCTAAGGCTGTTTGCCACATGAATAGATATTCTTTTTGGCCATTACAACCATTTTCATGACTTTGCACCTTTTAATAGTTGAGAAATACAGGTATTTCTTTGTATGTCTTTGTTCTTATGCTTCCATACGTGTACTACACGCCAGTCAACCAAGCTGCTAAAAACAGCAACCAGTCAGCCCTGTCTAGTTGGTCTTCAGTCCGCAGCCAAATAACGTTGTCTGTTCAGTACGCAGTATGCTTCTGTGTGCATAGAACAACATACATACACTAGCAAGAGTCTCCACAATGGTTACAGATACATGTACTATATTGTGACTAACGTGACTGATTCTGATGCACAAATTAAGCGCATTCTATGAAAAGATTTCCACAGCATTGTTGTGCGCCTGACAAATGTATTAAGATTTTGAATATAAATAGGCTGTCATTCTGCCATGGCAGTGTCACTGAGTTTGAGACTGTCTGTCATAGCTGTCACTGTATCAGGATGTTGCTTACAGTTTATCAGCTACATGTGCTCCAGTCTTTGTGGGGTGTTAAAAGCTCTAGCACCAGAGAAGGAGTATAGTTCAGGGGCCAGTCAAACCTAAACTAGGTTTTTTTTTGTTTTTTGTTTTTTACACCAGTTGCACTATTTATAGTTGTAACAAATGTGGAGACTACAAACAAGAGAGTTGAGAGATACTGACTTACTTAGTAATTGTCGTTTGAAAACGTCCGCAGGAAGCAATTTATGTGTATATAATTATATGTATGATGACTTCATGTTTCCACTTCTATCACCTTCTCATAAACCGGTGATGTAAGACCCGTGGCTTAGTGCCTGATCATAATTACACCCATGGGTAAAGAACCTGTCATGACCGTCCACCCCAATAGCAATGCAGCGAGCGGTATAATTGGTCCACGGGCTTCTGCCTTAGACTAAGACTTCATACTAGCTGATGTACTCAAGCAACAGGAAAGGCCTCAACTGTGGTAATTATGTGTGGTGCAACATTATACTGATACTTCCATTATCAGGATCTTCCCAGTCCGGCTGGCTAATTGGGTATTCTACTATTTCCAGGCACATCCCACGAGAGCCATAAAACTAATGCAGTGAAACCCATCTCCATGTCATTAGACCTGTTACACAGTTCGTTAGCCAAGATGAATAGGCTTATGGTGTTCATGATAATTAATCCTGTGTTGATACACACAGCAAGCTCAGATGCAGTGATAAGAATGAGCTGACAGCTGGCTGTGTTTTATTAATAATAAAGAGTAGCAGCTGTTCTGCCCTTCCATAGTTACATACAATGTAACAGTATATATCCTCTTCTATCTTCACTTGTATTATTGATTTTCTGCGTGCTGTGTGAACCCTGTAGGTACAGTAATTCTTTATTGTCCTGTAGGTTTCACCACATGATACATGTACAGTGGCGTCGGCTGGGGGGGCACAACTGGCCATCGACGGCGCCTAGCCGAAGGCGCAAAGCGCCGAGCTATCTAGGGGGGTCCGGGGGCATGCCCCCCCGGAAAATTTTTAAAAATTAGAAGCAAATCTGTGCAATCTGGCGCATTCTGGGCGTGTTTATGGGTGGATTTCTATAAGCAAAATTTAGGTGTGAAAGACATACAAACTATTCACAAGAAGTGAGGATGGGGGTGGCGAGGAAGAGAAATAGCTTGCTCTCTCTCCCGCCTGCTAATAAATGCTACCATTCCCTGAAGGGGGGTGGGTGGGGGGGGGCACGGAAAAAAGGGGATTGCTCTTTGGGCCCCCGTCTCTTTGGGCCCCCCGTCTCATTGGACCCCCACACTTTTTTTGTTTATAGCAAATAATTAAGAAAACGTGTCATTGGGCCCCCGTCTCTTTGGGCCCCCCGTCTCATTGGGCCCCCCATCTCATTGGGCCCCCACACTTTTTTTTTTTTTTAGCAAAATAAATAAGAAAACGTGTCATTGGGCATGATCATGTGTGTGATTTTCTCGTTTCACATGTACAGTGGAAGTGTTTTCAGTTGTGTATGATGATTCTGCCTCAAAGTAAAAACACAGAATAAACAATATAATCGTGTACCTACTTTGTATGTGTATACAATTGGGATTTATGACAGGGGAGTCGCACACGGGAGGGACGGGGAGGCCATGGGTTCACCAAGTTTTTTTTTCCTCCTCTACCAAGACCAAGATGAGGTAACAGACACTTTAAACATGACTAAACTTCCTCCAACTCATTCAAGGGGCTGAACTCTGCCTTTTGGATAAGACGGGGGCCCAATGACATGGGGGCCCAATGACACAGGGGCTTAAAGACATCATCCCGGAAAAAGTCTTCGAGTTTAATTTTCCAACACCTTGCTCTGGAACTTACCTCTTTCCAAAATGCACACACGCACGCACACACACACTGTCACACACACACACACACACACACACACACACACACACACACACACACACACACACACACACACACACACACATCATGGGAGAGGGGGTGGGGGTGCATGGAAAGTGTCTTCGAATAATTGCTTCAGGCAGTGCCCTGATAATATTCTCTCCTTGAAAACTGGAGCACTGGGACGGGGGTTCCACAGCCGTTATACCCCCCCCCCCTCCCCTTGCTGCACCCCACACTTTATTTATGACATGTGATTCACGCACATCTCTCTCTCTCTCTCTCTCTCTGGATGGAGTTGGAGAGACTAGAGGGGGGGGGGGGGCCCAAACATGCTAGTGC
Source organism: Batillaria attramentaria (assembly GCA_018292915.2). NCBI lineage: Eukaryota > Metazoa > Mollusca > Gastropoda > Batillariidae > Batillaria > Batillaria attramentaria. The sequence continues at coordinate 1,053,581 of JACVVK020000206.1, forward strand.
CCCCCTCAGCTGGGCAGATTTCTAGGGGGGCCTAGAGACCCTCAGGCCCCCCCACTTTTTTCACAAGGGGGGCCTGTGCCCCCCTGGCCCCCCCTGTTCCGACGCCACTGATGTATACCTTTATTTGTAACAGTCTTTTTTTTATTGACATTTACTGAGGTTGACTTTTGAGGCTGTTGTTTGAGGGTTTTGGTTGTTGTTTTTGTGTTGTTATTTTAAAACGAATATTTTACTCAATCAGTTTAAACTACAGTTTGCCAAGAAAAAGAAAATGCAAACAACCACCAACTTTCCAGACAGTGCAGATGCTTACCAGTTCCTACCTGCACTGTTGTTTCTGTTTTTGCTTCTTGTTGTAGGGTGGTGGTGGTGTTTTTTCTTTTTTAATTTCTGTTTTGGTTGTTAATTTTCTGTTTCAACATTTAAGATTTTGTCTTGCTTTGTTCTCTGTTCATTGTTGTTTGTGTGTGTGTGTGTGTGTGTGTGTGTGTGTGTGCGGGGGTGGGGCGGGGGGTGTTCAATTCAGACATTGTTTAAAACACAAGTTAGTTTCAGAATCATGACTTTCATGCACACATGTGATTCCAATTTTACAGAAAAATGGAACAGTACAGTGGACCACTGGTCGGTCTAATGCCAACAATGTTGATCTGAACCGGAACTTCCCTGACCTGAATGATAAGATGTATGCCATTGAAGAATCCGGGAATGGCCGCAACAGCCACCTGCTGAAACTGCAAAAGGCTTTGGAGATCAGCAAGGATGTAAGGCCACCGTAGCATCTTATTTTTCTTACATGATTTGTCAACTACTTGTTTGAAATAAGAAGATTTGCATGATATGTGGCTTTCCTGTATTCAATTCAATTCAGTTCAATTCAGTAATATAATATTGGTACTTTATTTATCCCTTGAGGGCAGTTAAGGTGGGTCATTGGGCATAAGGGTAAATCACAGATGTGGCACTCTTTGACGTGTCTGTGCTGTACATGACAGCATTGTTTTCATCATGGTAGATACACTGTTTACTATTCCATTTACAGTAGGAGCAACACAGATGAACTATGGAAGGCATCTGTACTAGTACATACATTTATTGCCATTGAAAGTGTACATATATATACATAAAACTATACATAAAATTATATGTCATATGAATGTGTCTTGGTGTTGTCACTTCACTCTCTGTCTCTGTCTCTCTCTCTGTCTGTCTCTCTCTCTCTCACTCTCACTCACTCACACGCACAGAACGCACGGACACACACAGAGATAAAGTATTACCCGCTCCCTGTTAGGCTTTAGGCAAGTATCATCGCTGATGTGCAGTTCATTTGCTCATGGCTGACTTTCATTTTTCGATATGTTCAAGCACAGATTTTGCATCTTTGACCATTGTCCTCTTTCTTTGACAGATCCAGCCTGAAACCCGAGCGGTAATGAAATGGCTGGCAGAGATTGGGTTTGTTCTGTCATCAAACCTGCATGGCGGGGACCTGGTGGCCAATTATCCCTATGACAAGACACGCTCCGGTGACTCCCGGCAGTACACCGCCAGCCCTGATGACCAGACTTTTGTGTAAGTCATCTGCAGCATTGTGGCCTCCTCATGCACTAGCCGCAGGAATATGTGATCATGCTGTTTTCATTCATAAAGGGTATGATTACAAAATGGTGGTAATGTTGCTTGTTTGCTCAGCAGTGCAGTGGATCAGTGCCTGAGGACTTGAAGAGAAAGAAATTAATGTTGATACAGGCAAGTCTGTAGAGGGTGTGTTGGTTTGGGTGTTAGGTTTGGTCTTAAATTCTAGGTCAAACTGTTTTTCAGGTACCTGGCCAAGTCCTACTCCTATTTCCATGCTGAAATGGCAGATCCTGACCGCAAGCCCTGTGACAGAATGGGCGGAGATGTCTTCAATGATGGCATTACCAATGGGGGGGCATGGTACTCTGTTGGCAGAGGTAATTTTCCTCTTCTTTTTTTTTTTCTTTTTTTTTTTTTTCTTCTTATTGTTTTGGTATATTGATAAATGTTGGTAAAATTGTTGCAAACAGGGGCTCTGCATGTCATTATTCTCAGCTCGCTTGTCTGTTTGAACACTGTCACAATTACCTTGCTCCTAATTCCATGTTGATTTCTTGGGTTGGTCTAAATAACTCACCACAACAAATGCATTCCAGCCTTTTCCAGCAACGGAAATACACCAGCTGTGAGAAAGTTGACAGAAACTCAAGTTCCTGCTTCTGAAACCCTTCAGTGAAATTTTAAAAAAAAAAATAAAAAAAAATCAGTGTATAACACGGAAATCTGGTACATACATGAATGTGTTTCTCTCACAGGCATGCAGGACTACAACTATCTTGAGACCAACTGTTTCGAAATAACCCTTGAGCTTGGCTGTGACAAGTTTCCACCAGAGTCCAAGCTGCGAGAGATATGGGAGGAAAACGCTGTGGCCCTCACCAACTTCATGCTGCAGGTGACAGACATTCGCAAGCTGTGTTAGCTCTTTTGGGTTCATTCATTCTTTTTATTTGGGGGGGGGGGGGGGGGGGGGGTCTCGTGCTGTACGTGTGGTTGGTTGTCTCCATTCTGTAGTGTTCACCTGTGTGTCAGCTGAATTCTCAGGGCTTAAAATCTTTTCTCTCCATTCTTATTCTCTCTCTCTCACTCCTCCCCAACCCCAAAGGTCCCGTGAGCATGCTTACTGCATGGAAGTTTTCTTGTAGCGCCATACAAATGGCCAATTATCATCATCATCATCATCCACCTTTTGGTGGATTTCCGCCTGTGGCTACAAAATGTCCTCCCCCCCCCCCCCCCCCCAAAAAAAAAAAAAAAATTGTTTCCTCCTCAGAAGCATTTCTCATGCCTAAACACACCAACCTGCACAGATTGTAGTCTGATTCTAAAAACCAAAAAAACCAAAAAATTGTTTTCTCCCTTGAAGCACTTATCATGCCTAAACACACCAACCTGCAGATTGTAGTTTGATTCTAAAAACCCAAAAAGTGTTTTCTCCCTTGAAGCACTTATCATGCCTAAACACACCAACCTGCACAGATTGTAGTCTGATTCTAAAACCAAAAAAGTGTTTTCTCCCTTGAAGCACTTATCATGCCTAAACACACCGATTGTAGTCTGATTCTAAAAACCAAAAAACGTGCTTCCTCCCCTGAAGCACTTAAAACCATAACAAACTGCACAGATTTTTTTAGTCTACTTTTTAAAAGAAAATTGGGGGGGGGGGGGGCGTGCCCCTTGCGCACCCCTAGCTTAACAGCAGACATGCGCGCGTGGCGTAGGGGAGCTGGGTTGGCCGGATGGTAGAGCGCTGGACTTCCAATGCTCAGGTCATGAGTTCAAATCCCGGCTGGGCTGGCCTTTTCATCGTTGCTCTGTCTTTGATATCACCCGTATGTGGTGGAAAAGGACGTCAAACGCCCACCCGCCCGCTTGTGGCTTTTCCACTTTATCACTAAATACTACACACTTTACTTCCTTTTGGATCAAAGATCCATTTTAAGCCCTGTTTTCTGTTTATTTTCAAATAGTGTTTTTGTTAATCAGAAACCGAGTGATAATCACAAATCATTCTAGCATAAGAATTAACGTTTTTATGGCTGAATGAATGAAGGTGGGATGAGGAATCAGTTTCTTTCTTTACTCTGTTTTTGTATAAAAGTATTTTCTAAGAATGCATGCAGACACTGTCACGGTTATAAAAGTTTTATGTAGATCATCTGTTTATTAGTTTGTCTGATTAGTTTGTGCTTCTTTATGGAACGGGACAATCTTCCACCAACAAACCAAAAGTGTAGTCGACAAGATGGTGCGTTTAGTACAGCAATAGTAGAAAACAGTACTGTAAAACCGAAAGTATAGTTCACAAGATGTTTGACACAGCAGTAGGAGAAGTCTGGTTAACATTTTTGTCTTTGATTTTTATTTTCAGAACATTTGATTTCATTGTGAATGGTAAATTTATGTTGCGTTGCCTTGGTTATGATTGGCTTTTGTATGTTTGGGTTTGGCTTTTAGACTGACAGTTTTTTGTTAATTGCGTATGACATACTTCTACTAAGGGCTTAGGGATAAAAATGAATCTGTGTAACAGGGAAGTCACAGGTGCGTTGATTTTCATGTGGAATAACAAGAGGTTTTTGCATGTCATTTGGGATTACAATGTATGTATGTGCATGTGTGTGTGTGTGTGGTATTGCATACATATCAACAAATATATATATATATATACATTTGTGTGTGTGTGTGTGGTATTCCATACATATCTCACTTGCTCCTTTTAAACCCAACTGTTAATAGCTGTACTGTCATTTTACTGTTAAACTATTTTCAGCATTTTCGCTTCTTTCATTCTGGTGTTTGCAATTAAAAATGAAAAGAGAAGAATAATTTCATTACTGTTACTGCTTTGAACACACATGCCTGTGCTTTAATTTCACCTGATCTGTAACATGTCTCCTTTTGTTCTCCTTTTTTTTTTTTTTTTTTTTAATTTTTCAAAAAGTGTCATGCACATTGTGGTAGACTGTGTGCAGGAATTAAGTTCTTTCAACTGATGGCAGTTTGTGTCAACGCCTGAGAATACCAGTGCATATATATTGGGAATCATTTCAGACTCATATTGGAGTGAAGGGGACAGTGAAAGACACTTCCGGCAAACCTGTCACTGATGCTGAAGTGAAAGTGCTTGATATGTCTACTGGGAATCCCATTGATCATGACATTCTGTCCTGTAAGTATCACTTTTATTTATGTGGTACATGTGTAGATATTTTTATTTTTAAAAGTGCTTTAATCACAAGACAGAGGATTTGGTCCAGTAGAAAAAGGCATCTGCCTTGAGACCCTGAGCTGCCTGGTTCGAATCCCCGGCGGGCAGGAATTTGACAAGACTTCTCTTACACCAAAATGGGGACTATAGAAACATACAACAATACAAGAATCGATGCTTGTGGAGAGAGAGAAGTGATTAGGTAGGTCGCTTAGCTTTTGCATTTGAAGTCCCCTTTCTTTCTCTTTGATCACTTAACAAAGTGGACGTATTTTAAACACGTACTTACGCAAGAAATATTTGCCTTTTCAGTGCAAGATGGTGACTACTACAGGCTCCTTGCCGATGGTGACTATGAGGTGACCGTGACAGCCAAAGGCTACCACCCTACAAAGAAGTGCGTCACTGTGGAAAATGAAATGTACGTGGGATCTGGCATCGCGAAAGAGGCGCAGGTCGTGGACTTCGTGCTGACCCCCGACACTGAGAGCAAGCCTGATGGTGGTGAGGCCGCTGCAGAGTGTGAGCTCCTGGCCGATGGACACGCTTCACAGCAAGCTGTACAGCCTGACAGTGAAGGACAACAGGAAAAAGTGCTGGCAGTAAGTAGACTCCGCTGTGATCTTAGTGTTGGTGAGAGGTTTAGTGAAAGTAAGGAGATGAAAAGAAGATGTGTGTGTGTGTGTGTGTGTGTGTGTGTGTGTGTGTGTGTGTGTGTGTGTGTGTGTGTGTGTGTGTTTTAGGCACGGTACAAGAACAGTTTATTATTAATATTGGAGAATATGGATACTCTCAAGATTAACACTCTGTGAAGTGCGCCAGGGTTACTGTTAAATGCTGTCACTGTCCAGGTGGCATGAAAGGAAACAGCTCTGTGAGCAGGAAAATGGTAGCATTAGCCTCTTTAAGTAGGAAATGTCTTTAGGATCTACATGTTCAACGTCATAGTGATGACAAGAGCCTCACAAAATAAGTGAAATCTAAGGGGGCTGGTTCTTGCATGCTCAGCATGCTTGTCTTACCTGGTTCGGCAAGGTTCCGTGTTTGACATATTTCATAAGCACACCACACTGCAAGTTTTTAAGTGGCTGCTGCATTGTGTCTCAGCTGACCGAGGCTGAGGAGAGACAGGTCCTGTTGGAGGTGCTGGCCTACATGGACAACAGAATCAACTGGGCCAAGCTGGGTCCACAACTGGCCCAGTCAGACCTCTACTACACTCTGGCCATGAAGCTCAGCCAGCTTGACAGTGAGACCCGCAATGAATTCCTGGAACTTCTACCTCCACAGATGCGCGAACATCTGCTTATGTCTCAGCAGTAGGCAGCTGTCATGAACATCACTTTGAGAAAGCATTCAAGGTAAATGGCGTCACCAAGGCTGCTTAGATAATGATCATCAGTATTTAACTTTAATTAACAAGTGAATTCGGAGTAACAGGTTAATTATTTTGAAGGACTGAGTTTGGGGCTTACATTTAGTTTACACTAACAACAAAGGGACATATTATGTCAGCTGAAATTTGTATGCAGCCTGGTTGTACGTTTTGCCTAGATTTTACTTGGTTGATGGGATGATTGATCATTTCTTTCAGTTTCTGTTTAAGTTTTTTTTTTTTTATCTGCAACAGTTCAGCTCTCTTGCTGCCTGTTCCACTAACACAGCTGGAAAAAGAAAAGGAGAAAAATGTTTTTAATTGTAAGCACAGCGTCTTGCTCAGAGATACTTGTACGTACATGACATTCCTGAAGGTGTTTTTTTCGGATCTCTTTTATGGTTGTGTATTACATTTCATTCCCCGCCACCCCCCTTCACCCCCAAAAAATAATCATAGCAGGAATGAAACTGGATATCCGAAGAAGCAATAATTGTGGATGGTTTATGTAATTTCATGACAGCTCAGGCTTACTTTTCTGAATTACATATAGTTAAATAGTTGAACAGTTGACATTCGGCATTAGAATCAGTTACAGGCGTGAAGTTTTTGTCACATATATGACAGGGTCAGCGATGAAATCAAATTTTTTGCAAAATCTTGTTGAAGAAATCCATTTACTGCTTGGTGCATTTATTTGGAACTTTTGCATTTTTTTTGTGGTTTTTTTTTTTTTTTTTTAAATCTTATTTATTCTTCTTTTTTGTCTCAGCATTCCAAACATACACACTGCCCACTCTTGATTGTAACAGATCTACAGAGTAACTAGGTTTAAAATCATCTTGTGAATTTACTGTTGTTTCTTTAAAAGGTGTTTATGGAGTTGCACCTTCTGTTGTTCAGAGTTTTTGTGTTTATGAATATTTTGCGGCATTATGCTGTTCGTGTTCTGTGAAGTCATTTTTGATGGAAAAAGTCTTTTTTGCAACACACACAGAGGCATGCGTGTGCGCACGTGCGTGCACACACACACACACACACACACACACACACACACACACACACACACATACTTTAGCAAACACCCCTGCTGCTTGTCCAGACATATTTTTACAGGTGATAATGTGGCATTCTTGCAAGTTGATGCAATCAAAAACGTGATCAGCAAAAGGTACTTATGTGATGCAGCATTCAGTTCTAAGTGCACGAAAATCAAACATGACTGTATATGAAACTATGGAATTTCATACTCTGATCTGAAAGTGTTGTAGACTTCAGTATATTTCACCAGCATTTGGATGCCAGGTCACACTGAAGTAAAAATCAAAACATGTTGCGTTGTGGTATTACCGTAGTTTGTTTAATGTTTTACACGACTTGCCATGGTTGTTTTGTTTTGGATTCTGTATCCAGCGTTATGTACAGCTGTGCAGTACTAGGTTTTTACTGACTTATTTGTGAGATTTTTACAATGAATTAGAATTTCACAGAAAAGTTAGTGTACACTGTTGGCATTGCATGCGGAGGACTGTGTTACTTACTATTGCTGATCAGGATTCCCCATGAGCTTGACGGTAAATGGATCAGAAACATAGGCAAATCTCCTGTGTTTACGAACAAGCTTCACCTGGCATCATTCGCAAGATGAATTTCTTGTATTTGGCATGTAGGGATGTCTCCGACTCTGACCTAAGCATGTAGCTCAAAATTTCCAACACAGTTGTACATTCTTGAAAAAATATCACGTTTGGCGTGCATGCTGTGAGCCCTTTCAAGGTTGGAGGAGAGCAAGCAGCGTAGTAAGCACACATTGATGGACATATAAATGGGGCTGCTTTCTTTTGTCTCTGATCCATTTACACTTAGATTCTTTCAAGGCTGCTGTTGTATTTTCTTCATGCCTTGTCTCTTGTACAGGCATCATAATTATTGTGTGTGCTCTGGCATGCGCGCACACGCGCACACACACACGCACACACACACGCACGCACACACACACACACACACACACACACATACACACACACACCCTACATAAACTAAAACATTTGATGTCTTTGTTGATAATCTTTTATGTTTTTTTGTGTACTACTTGTACAGGTTTTTGTTCCAGTGCAATGAATACACCTACTATTGGTGTAGAAGACTGAAATCCCAATGTGTATCATGTACCTCAGCTGCATGTTGAACAGTCTGTAAATTTGAAATAGATCTGTGATAATGGTACAGTTACCTATACACTTTCAACCAAAAAAAGGAATGGCGACTTAAATTGAAATCCCAGTGCAAAATCTGCCTAGAAGGAAAAAAATGGCGTGTGACGGATGTTCAGCTTATCATGGTGGTTATTCAAAGAAGCAGGTCCAGAAGTCCAGTTTTATTTTACCTAGTTGTTCTTAAATCACAGAATGCATTTTCACATTTTCTTCTCTCCCCCCCCCCCCCCCCCCCTTTCTTTTGTGAAATGTTTGGCACTGTAAACACTTTGCTTTAAAAAAAATCTGACAGATGTGCACTTTTAGTAGGAAAAGAAAGAAATATTTTCGGCGTATGTTGCATTCTCCCATAGACAGTTGAATATAGCTGTGCACACTTGGCATCTGGAGCAACAGTAATTAAGCATATATGTTCGTCTGTGGCATTGCTGTTGTGTATAGCATTTTCCTGTATCCATCGTGCTTGCACATGTGTGTTTTTCTTTTTGCCTGTCTTTGATCACTACAGTGATATTGATAAGTGATAATATTGTATGCACAATGTAAGTGCTGGAAAGATTCACTCTGTCTAGATCAGTGACTACAAATCACACTTCTCACTCACTGTAAGATTTTTATTCTGTCATACACGTAATTGAATTTCCAGGCAGAGAACAAAGACAGAAGAAGACAAAAGTTCACCCTTGAAAGTTATTATTATCATTAAATGGGTCCAATTTATCTGGCCAGGGATATGATTTTTTTTTAACAGTTAAAAAAAAAAACAGTCCTGGGCTGAGAACACTGGGTAATAGGTAATGTTTAGCAACAGTAGTAGTGCAGGATTTGATTTGATGCTTTCAGTTCAGTTCAGTTGCACCTCCAGAATTATTGATTAAATTTGATAATCATTAATGTCAAATCCATAATCTCTCAGACAATAATCTTGTCAAGATGTGCTTAATATTTACCAGTAGACTGCGAACAACAGTTCCTTTGTGATACATGGACATCGTGGAATCAAATATGTATCTTTGTTTTATTTTGTGACAAGTATTTTTGAAATGTTTAATGTTGTTCTTTTGTTGTTGGTATATGTATAAAAGTATTTAGAAATAATTTACACATTGTGCAATCAGACAAAATGTCCTCACAGGTCTAGAGTCTCATTTTGACTACGCAGGATCTTTGTACAATTCATTCCATTATTGTATGTCTGTCAGCCTGCACATCAGAGAATAAGACTAGTTTTTGTGCTTTTTCTAGTCATTCTGACACATACACATTCCTGTCACATATGATTTTAGTCTTTTAGAGCTACATGTATTATCAAATGGTATAAAAAGTCTAGGTTCTTGTCAAATCCATCATGCTTTGGCACTTTGCCAAAATGCAATAGGCACAACAGTACAGACATGTGCCTAAGGAATTTATAGGCCTACATATGAAAAATTTTTATGCCTACACAGGAAAAATGTTTGTTTTGTTTTTTTGTTTTGGTTTTTTTTTTCGAGTGGATCTCCTTTTTCTGTTGTTTTATTTTAGGGGAAGGCAGTTATCCATTTTGCATTGTAAGAAAATTCTCTTCAGTACCTGTTGAAAATTTAACTACACATCATTGTGTAATTTGTTATGTACAGTATTGCTGCATTGAAAACCATTACATATGAGGAGCAGTTTCCAAAGCGCTTTATTTTGAACTGAGCCTTAGAAGAGCAAAAATCATTGCTAAATTGTGGGTTTTAACATTTTGGAAATTCTGATTTTTTTTTTGCAACAATTTTTTTTTCACTGGTTGTGGTGAGGGTATACAGAACTTTTAATAGTTGCAGCTGGAATTCATTTGGGGGGAGATAGTGAAACAGTACTGTATATCGGTCTTTAAAGTAATTGAGCCGTTTGATCACAGATTTCATCCAAATTCTAATTATTCACATTCCATTCATATATTAAACGCACGTGAGTAGTTTTGCTCCACCAACCCCAAAATATTGTTAATTATTGTTTCGTGAATAAATTTAGCAAAAACGTCCTGATCAGTTTTACTCTGTGTGTGTGTGTGTGTGTGTGTGTGTGTGTGTGTGTGTGTGTGTGACGGAAGGAGAGAGAGATGTAAAGTGTGTTAAAAAATACAAAAAAACAGACGCCCGTCATGGGACATCATCGTTCGGTCTTCGGTATTGGTAGCACCTGTGCACTTCAGTAATTTGCAGAATAGCAGGTTGTTCCCCTTGCGCCAAAACATCCCAGAATATTATATTGATACGACTCGCAATGTGTCCATTCAGCGTAGCAGACAGAAAAACAGTAGTAATGTTTTGGGTTTTTTTGTTGCTGTTTTTTTGTTGTTGTTGTTGTTTGTTGTTGTTGGTTGTTTTCCCCAAGAGTGTGATATTCTTGTATTCGTTATTTCAAATTCAGCGAGAGTGATTTACTAATCTCTGCACAACGTAGAATAGGACGCAAGTCAGTGTGCTTACATCTCCGGTGGTTGCCGGCACTTTCAGAGTAGCCTAGGGTGAGAGACTGACGGTGTGGGTGTCTGGGAGTTTAACGTCCTTTTCCGCCACGTATGGGTGATATCAAAGACGGGGCAACGAGAAAAAGGCCAGCACAAATATTTGGCCCCAGCCGGGATTTGAAATTCACGACCCAAACATTGAAAGTTGATAGCTCTACCTCAGTTTCGGCTATCTCGGCTCCCCCTCAGGTGTGACAGACCCGGTATGAGCAAATAACAACCAGTCTTATGTAAGGGTGCTTATGGACATAACCATTCTAGTGTCCGAAGAGCAGGCGGAACACAGGTGGAAACTGATCTGCAATGTTTGAAATGAAAATCCATCTCAACCGGTGCATGTGGCGGCGGCCAGTCCGGCTGAAGCCATTAGAAGAGGAAAAACATGTGTTGAAGCTGAAGATGAACGCATCCAACAAACTATGAGGCAACACATTGTGACAACTCCAAGAGCTTGGAAGATCCCGCCTAATTTCTTTGTCCCTGATATTTTAGGGAAACAGCGTTCTACACCTTTTACTGGTTTTCTGGAGGAGCCAC
>JACVVK020000206.1:1070000-1084860 GCA_018292915.2 Batillaria attramentaria
CCAGGTGTACAAACTGTTGGTAGCCTACAAAGATCTGCAGAAGAATGATGGAGATGGATGCCAGGCCTCGAGTCCGTGACATTGTCGGCGTAACTAGCCGAGGCCACGACACTGGCACCCGGTGCAGGATGGCTGGAAACTCAATACTTCCTGACTGCTTCACGTGTCAGTACTCTGTCAAGTTGTGACAGCACACTGTTTCAGCCAAGGGCGACCTGTAGGAATTTTTGAAATAAGGTTTAAACCAAACATGATTCGACGCATACATGCGGATGGTTATATGCATTGTACTTTGAGTGCGTATGAAAACCTTGATGCAAGCTGAACTTTAAAGACTATTTTCACAGACCTAGAAGTCGACGTTTGATTTTGATGATTTTTGACATCATTTAAACAAAAGTGCATGGGATCGTCCACATGCTTTTTCTGTTGTTGTTGTTGTTGTTGTTGTTGTTGTTGTTGTTGTTGTTTGATTTGTTGTTGGGGCTTCAAGGTTTTTTTTCGTGGCATGTTTATCTAAACGTAATTTCAAGAGGTCCTTATGGCTTTCATTCAAGGCAAGTCCCAATATTTAAGTTTTCCTCTAGAAAAATGTCAGTGACAGACTAAAATGCCCGGTGAAACAGAATGGACAATGAGAAAAACCAAGACACGATACAGTCTATGGCCAGTTTTGTGTGCTAATCACAAAACAACAGGTTGATGTTCATCAGCTGCTTGGCAGTTCAGTATTCGTGAAATCTGTCAACCTCTGGCCACAAAGGATCGATTTAAATCAATATAGTTAAACTGATTGTAAATCTCTTGACAAGATCCTCAAGTCTGGGCCCTAAGCCATTTGGTGTTCTCTGGTTCAGAATAAATGACAACCACCCAAGTTGTCTCGCTGAATTGACCGAGAATGGAAACCACTTCAACGATTTAAACAAACTTTATCATATCTGCTATACGCATACACATTTGTCTTAATGTTACGGGAGCTAAAAACAACAACAACCAAAAAACCCCCAGAAGCTTATTATAGGTTATGCATTAATTCAAGCAGGTTCGCTGTGTCTTTTCCATAACGACGCAATCTGTCTTTTATAAAACACACACACAAAAACCCCAGACACCTCCCCCCCCCCCCAACTGCAGTTGAATAAATGCTTCTAAAGGTGCTCTGTTAAGTTTAACTTCAACATGCGGACATCAGTGTAAACAAACAAATCAAAACTGCCAGATATACGCACATGCACAATGAAACAGGCCCGGCTGGGAGCCAAAGCCGGGAGCTCAGATCTGGGACCATCGTCTGGACGTAATGGCCTGCATGTTAAAGCTTTAAGTTTTAAGTAAATCCCAACAAGTGTGCTGTCTGCATTTTAGCACACTTACAGAGAGTTTCAGTGTGTGTGTGTGTGTGTGTGTGTGTGTGTGTGTGTGTGTGTGTGTGTGTGTGTGGAGACTGATATTTTGTTGTTTGCTTTGACCTATGTTTATTGTGCTCTGTCATGGCAGCGTAGGTATGCATGAATTCAGATTTGTCAAAATATCAAACCACGACCACCACCTCCAATCCCCCACCCCTTCACACACACACACACGCACACGCACGCACACACACACACACACACACACACACACAAATCCCCTCACCCACCATCTGACATTACTGAGATTTAACTCCGAACTCTTGAAGCTGAAGTAAGGTTCAACCACCTTGCTGCACCACGTACACGGCGTCAGTCTCGTCTACCTGTTAGACTGAAAACTAGTGAAAGCTTGAAGCCATTAGCAGCAGAGGAATTTGTGGAAATGGGACAGCAGACACGGAGACTATTTTCAAGTTTTCTTCAGAGCCTGTCTTGTGTCTCGACACCAGATGCTCCTCAAACGGTTGTCATTAATTTCCATTCCTCACTAATCGGGGGGGGGGGGGGGGGGGGGGCTACAGGTGCCTGAAATTCATACTGACTTGTTTTTAACTCCATCTAGTGGCACCGCCGCCAGACCTCCGCAATGCAGTGCTTGTGCAGAGTTTGTACTTTCGGCAACAAGCTTTTGCATTTCTTAAAGGGACAGGAGTTGAAGTAACTGCATCAAGCGGCGTCTGTTTGTTGTTGTTCAAGTCAGTGTTATTGTTTTTTTGTTTTTTTTACTGGAGCTGTTACAGAAAGCAATCAAACTTACACATATAATTTATCCGGTTACAACGTTGGCTTTGGCGTCTTTCGCGTGGCACAAAGGTGTGTTGTTGAATTGTAAGAAGCGATTAAAACAGATTTATTACGGTGGCGGCAGTCGGTAAAGTTTCCTGCGTTTGGAGATACAAACACTTTTCAAAATCGGTTTCCGGCAGTCATCTGCAGAAGTGATGATAAAGGGACGGAACTCCTGTTTCAGCCTGAGCTGATTACGACATTGTAATTATGGCTGTGTTTCAATTTAAAAACTTCTTTCTTTTGCGTGTAGTGGACATGAGTTTATTCCATATCAAACGGGGAGCCGGGATAGCTGAATGGTGGAGCGTTGGACTTTCAATGTTCGGGTCGGAGTTCGAAACCCGGCTGGGGCCAAATATTTGTGCTGGCCGGCGGCTTATTCTCGTTGCCCCGTCAGTCTTTGATATCACCCATACGTGGTGGAAAAGGAGGTTAAACGCCTAAATACCCAACACCCCTCCATATCAAACATAATTATGAAACTTTGGTAAAGAGTTGCAGCACTTTTGAGCAAGATCTGGCCGCTAAATTCATGGCCGGTTTTCTGATTCACACTGAGCTGGGTGGGGTGGGTGGGGTGGGGTGGGTGGGTGTTTGGGGGTTTAACGTCCTTTTCCACCACATAAGGGTGATATCAAAGAGGGGGCAACGAGGAAAAAAGGCCAGCACAAATATCTGGCCCCAGCCGGCGGGATTCGAACTCACGACCCGAGCATTGAGAGTCCAACGCTCTACCATTCGGCCACCCCGGCTCCCCCACACTGAACCGGAGCGACTTGTGCTGCTAATGATGTCAAAAGCATCGTGCCACCGAGCCACTTGCACAATTTTTGCTTCTTGTCGGCCGTCGTTGCTAAGGTGTGAGCGGGTGGGTGTTTGGGGGTTTAACGTCCTGTTCCACCACATACGGGTGATGATCAAAGACGGGCCAACGATGAAAAAGCCAGCACAAATATCTGGCTCCAGCCGGGATACGAACTCACGACCCGAGCAATAGAAGTCCAGCGCTCTACCATTCGGCCACCCCGGCTCCCCAGGTGTGAGCGGAAATTTATGTACATTTACTGATAATTATGTTCAATATACCCCTGGGGCACCTATCTTGCTGAGGCAACACATTCCTGTCATTCTTGTGACACCGTATTTGCATATAAAGTGCAAAGAAAAGGTCTTTGGCGCAGTAGTTAACAGCATGTGTTGGCCAAAAGCTTTTTTGATACTCTGGCAGTCGCTACCTTAAGGTAAGGACGCTTTACGCAACTTTATTTGGTCGCTCAATTTCCTTTTCCCTATGCTGTTGTTTGTTGTTGTTTTTCAGTTTCTCCCGTAAACACCTCCATACCCCCCCCCCCACCCGCCTCACCCTCTTCCAGCCCTCCTACCCTCCCCCAGCCCCAGCCCCACCCCCTCTTCTTTACTGCGGCACGGGGAGTGAAGTTAGGTGAAGGTGACTGGCCCCACTCTATACCTGGCGATGCAATCGATGTTATCAGCTGACAAAGTGCCTCGGCGGGCGGTAAAGCGCAGCATCTAACACCTGAGTCGCTTCTTCAGGGTCGTAGCCGCTACACTATGGAGAGCATGGAGTTGGCTCCAAGTTCTAGACACTGACAGTCACTTACAGTGTTTTTAGTCGTCTGGGCTGTCGTCATATTGCTCTTGTTTTCAAGAAACAACTGCGACTCAAAGAATGAAAGAAAGAAAGAAAGAATAAAACAAAGATGAAACGTCTGCACAGATAAAACGAAACGGTCAGATTTTGTTTTTCCTTGTTGTTGTTGTTGTTGTTGATTTGGACATTTCTCCTATTCCGAACAAACTGGAAGTAAGCCCTCACCATAGAGATCATTTTGTTCAACTGGACAATGAATGTGGGCCTACGTCATGTAATACTCGTATGTGGTTGAAAGGAAGAAATATGAGCTGAGGCACTACAAAAGGTTTCGTCCAGAAAACAATGATTTTTTTTTAAATAGAGTTGAGTGGTAGTCAAAACACCACTTTGCACGTGTAAAAGCCAGGAAAAGGCAGGAATGGCATGTGTAAAAGCTAGGAATCGCATATGTAAAAACTAGGAATGGCATATGTAACAGCTATGACTGGCATGTGTAAAAACTAGGATAGGCATGTGTAAAAGCTAAGAATGGCATGTTTATAAGCTAGGAATGGCATACGTAACAGCTATGACTGGCATGTGTAAAAACTAGGATAGGCATATGTAAAAGCTAGGAATGGCATGTGTAAAAACTAGGAATGGCATATGTAACAACTAAGACTGGCATGTGTAAAAACTAGGATTGGCATGTGTAAAAGCTAGGAATGGCATGTGTAAAAGCTAGGAATGGCATATGTAAAAGCTAGAAATGGCATGTGTAAAAGCTATGACTGGCATGTGTAAAAACTAGGAATGGCATGTTCAAAAGCTAGGAATGGCATATGTAACAGCAATGACTGGCATGTGTAAAAACTAGGATTGGCATGTGTAAAAGCTAGGAATGGCATGTGTAAAAGCTAGGATTGGCATGTGTAACAGCTATGACTGGCATGTGTAAAAACGGCTAGAATTGGCATGTGTAAAAGCTAGGAATGGCACGTGTAAAAGCTAGGAGTGGCATGTGTAAAAACTAGGATTGGCATGTGTAAAAGCTAGGAATGGTATGTGTAAAAAACTAGGATTGGCATGTGTAAAAGCTAGGAATGGCATGTGTAAAAGCTAGGAATGGTATGTGTAAAAGCTAGGAATGGTATGTGTAAAAACTGGGAATAGCATGTGCATAAAACAACAGAGTAAGAAGAAATAAAACATTTTTAACAAACCAAAACCTGACTAAGTATGGGTCTCCCGTATAGGTTTCAGGTGTCTAGATCAAAACCGTTCAGTAAAAATAAAAAGCAGTTTAAGGTTATCAGTCATCACCCCTTTTGCTTTTCTTTCCTCCGTTCAAGGTAATTACACCGACCCGGCCTCTTCAACTGCTGAACTATCTACACCCACCTTCAGGTGCGACAGAAAATAAAAAAAAACAAAAACAAAAACGTTGCGCAAACAGCCTTGTACCGTGTCTGGAATTGTTGTCAGGCCCATAAAAATCTCAGCAACCCAATAATTACCTAGTGTGCCCAAAAGCATCCAAATACTTTTTGTCGAAGTTTCGCTCGGTCTGACGTTATCGGGAAAGTTTGCCTCGTGTCTGCTCGCAAGAAGAATGAGGTGTGATATACTCGAACCCCAGACTTTGCACCCGACGCAGTGTATGTCGCGTCGTCTGCTTCCAACATGTGCAAGTTTTGTTTTTTTCCTCACACTGTCTCCTTCACTATATACCTGATCGGATCGACAGAAGATTTTCGTCAGCTATTCGGGATGCTCCAAGGATGAGAAGCACGCAGAAGACGCACTCACACACAAAAAAAGTGTGTATTGCGACCGTCGTCTGGACAGCCGACCTAAGCGTCATTGATTAGATACATGCTTAAGCCCTTTTTTTAGACGACGATCTAGGCTGTCTAAGTTTTGTCAGATGAGCATCCTCAGTTGAACTTCTTGTTCAGGGCCCGCATGTAAAAGTCGGGGTTAGGGAGTTTAGCCCCAGGTTAGAGTCTAACCTCGAACTAAACTAGCTCGAGGGTTAAATTTTCTGTTGTTTTTTGTTTTAAATCAGAAAGCGAGTCCATTCCAGCAGGGTGCCTATGCCGTTATGGAAGAATTTTTGTCTTTCTTTCTTCGCTTTCCTTTTTAATTCAATTTTGTTTTGGGGTTTCTTTTGTTCTAGTCTGGGTTTGGCCCGTAGCTGCGGGTTAAATTAACCTCGAGGTTTTTTTGGGTTTTTTTTTGGTTTGTTTGTTTGTTTTTTGTTTTGTTTGTTTGTTGTTTTTTGTTTGTTTGTTTTTTTGCTGCCACAACTCTTTGGCGGCTCCAGTGGTATTTCTCTCTGGTAATGGGTGGAATCCACGGAGGGCTCGGAAGTTGGGGCACTTTTTATTATGCATTATTGAGATGAGGATGATGGTAAGATGATGCGATGGAGGTCCGTGTGGTTTGGGACTGCGGGACAGGGCCGCATTCCACGCTTCCTGTCATAAATATCCCGGCATTAACCAGGCCCGGGAACTACGGCACCTGCGGTGCCGGTCGTGTAATCATCCACACCATAAGACGTGTCATACCAAGGGAAGCACCCCCAAAGTAGCACCCGTGAAGTGGGTGAAGCTCGGCTGTGTGGCAACAGCCTCCCTACTGGGCCCATAGCACACCCGCTGTGGGTAGGAGCCGACCTAGGTAGGAAAAATCCCGCTTACCTCGGCTGGGACTCGAATCCGGGTCTCCCGGTCCATGGTCCGAAGTGCTAACCACTACACTACGGGGGCAGGTGGTGCGTTTACATTTAACCAACCCGGGTAAAAAGCGACCCAGGTTCAACTTTGCTACGGACCACGGTTGAACCCGTGTCCAGGACCAACTCACATTTTTTCACTCTAAACATGCAGCTGACGTCATGATATGATGTTTCCGTCAAGCTTTCCTACGTCATTGTCGGGATTAGACTTGCAGAAAATGCAGTGTGAACGCTATTGACCTGAGTCCAACCCGATTCGTGGTAAAGGCTCGGGTTGAACCCGGGTTGTAGTGTAAAAAGCCCTAAGATCTAAGCTCCCCCCCCCCCCACCCCAAAAAAAAAAAAAGCTTTCCGATGTGTGAAAAATTTTACAGAATCGACCGTGCAAGCACAGTCAACTCTGTCACAGTTGCAGAGTTTTCTAGCGTCCCTGAATCCCCAATAAAAGCCAAGGGCAGCCTGATTTTACAGCTCAGTTTGCGTTTTGACACTGAGCGCGAAAGATCGTGCAGCACTCAACATCAGCTGGACGCTGTAGCGATGTGTCTCGCTCACTGACCAAAAGCCAAATAATGTCACGGCAAACTCGTGCTCTGGTTTTATATGGGTCCCCGAAGCCCTGAAAACTCTGCAACAGTGACAGAGTTGCCTGGATTATGCACAGTCGAAGGAGTCGCAGTTTTAAAAAACGCAATGCAGTCGTGCAGTCTGCTCCAAAGTACAGTTCGGAAAAACTAACGGCCGTGGAACAGTTTCAGGCCAGGGTGAAGGTCGAATCGTCCCCAAAGCCATCGAGCATCTGTGGAAGTCCTGTTGATGTGATCGTCTTCAGAGTTGCCTGGATTAAGTATATGCACAGTGGAAGGAGTCGCAGTTTTAAAAAACGCAATGTTTGCGGCTTTTAGCTGAGATTGCAGACATTTAAGTATCCATCTGTTGGCCCGCTTTTCAGTTGCTGTGTGTCACGATGGTGATCAGCGAGCACGCAAAACTCTCTGTACCTAAACAGACGTCAACAGGAAGCAACTGATGCTCTTCACGTCTTGCTCCAGCTGCATAACCCGCAGTGTGAAGGCCGTCAAGTGGAATTGCACTTTCTGCACTCGTGCAGTTAGGCAGGGCGTCCCTCCAAGATGTGACATCCTCGATCACTCACGGGTTATCCGAACCATCGTGCAGTCTGCTCTAAAGTACAGTTCAGAAAGGTTAAAGCTGACGGCCGTGGCGGAACAGTTTCAGGCCAAGGTGAAGGTCGAGTCGTCCCCAAAGCCATCGAGCATCTGTGGAAGTCCTGTTGATGGGATCTTCTTCAGACAAGTCTCTCGCTCGGAGGGTTTTAAGCACCGTTCGGTTCCGCATAACCAGTGGCATGTTGAACGTTACTTTATTTTTCCCGACTGAGGAATGCACCTGTTGGGGCGTGCTACAAATCAACAAGTCATCAACCCAGCGCGGCCTACTTCTTACAGACCTCTTTTTTGTAAACTGAGCTAAAAGTATGCCGTACCGGTGTAACACGAGATGAACTCCCCAGCCGCACCAGCTTAGTTCAGTTCAATTCAGCTCAGTTCATGAAATGCTCGAAAAACCCATACATGTTTCACCTCATCTCTCGGTAATCTCCCCATTTTTTTAACCTCGTTTACATGCAGGTCCGCTACAAGCCAAGGAAAAAAGTGAACTTTTTGTTTCTTTTGTTTTGTTACTTTTTTTCCCTTTTTAGTTCCTTCTTCATTGGTTCTTCTTTTTTCTTTTTTTTTTTCTTTTTTTCTATTAATCACTACTGTATTTCTCTCCATTGTCGTCTTTGATAATGATTGTTCCAATGTTGGTTTCGTTCACACGGGCCCTGTCGTGCCCTTTTAGTTTAAGGGTCCATGCTATGTGCAGAAACTGTTCGCCGCACTGATACTTTGTGAATGTAAACAGATGGAGGCTGTACACAGGAATTCGGCCTTCTGCCTCCACTTCAATATCTCGAGTGAGTGAGGAAGCCGCGCAAGCCACAAGATTAATTCGCGGCTGAGTGTGCCTGCACTACTTGAAAAAAAATGTAACGTTGGACAAAGGATGCAAACTGGTCTACAGGGCGGTTTACACCTAGGACATGCAGAAGACGCTGCACCTTCCTGATAATTTATCGAACTCCCGGTTACAAAAAAAGCGTGGAAAACAAATGACAATTACACCTGGGTAAAACAAAGATAAACACTAAGCGCATATACAGCAAATATTGCAAACTCAGTGAAAATAAAACAAGGTTTAAATAATAGGGTCATCGTCGGCCACTGGCTCTTTGCACACCTCTGCTCTACAAGTGGTCTACGATGTAATAACCAATGCTTTGCTCATGCAACGTGCGTCTTAGATTCCTCACAACCTCTGATCTTCCTAGGCTCAGGCCATCCTAAATGCTTGCCAGACCGGCGAGGGTGTCTGCTCCGGCTGTCGTTATCTCTCGCACCTCAGTGAGTGCCCTGGGCCCGTATGTAAAAGTCGAGGTTAATTTAACCCACGGCTACGGGCCTAACCCAGACTAGGACAAAAAAAAAACCAAAAGCAAAATTAAATTTTAAAAAAAGGAAGCGAAAAAATTCCTTCTATAACGGCTCAGGCACCCGCTTCCTGATTTAAAACAAAAAAAACAACAGAAAATTTAACCTTAGAGCTAGTTTAGTTCGAGGTTAGACTCTAACCCGGGGCTAAAAGCCCTAACCGCGACTAGTGCATACGGGCCCAGGGCAGTAGATCCCCCAAAAAAACCCGCTGTCTGCAGACGAATGACTTTCATTGACGACACTAGTTCCGTCGGGGCACTTCCAGCCTACAGCTAGATAAAGCTGCATTGACACCTGCTTTTATACCTACGGCTACATCAGTATTGGAACTTCCCCCCGTGTCATTCGTGTCAGGGAGTTCATGTGGCACGGTTACACCGGCAGAATTGCTTCAGTCTTCTAGATCTCTTGCGACGGTGAAACTGTTTCAAACAACTGTGTTTGCGCTCATGCTAATTGACGCTAATGGAGGAAGTTAACACAGGAAAAAAAATCCGAATAGTCTCAGTGTGACGACAAGACGAGTGGGCGACAAACGAGTTTGTTGACTGAAACCGAAACGCGTTTGCTTCGCGCCCATACCGCTGCTCGCGGACGTAACGAGCGATAATAGGTAAGCCATCCCACATCAATCAGAAAGCAGACTTAGCCACCTATACTTAACAATACCTTATCCACATTCGGGCCCAGCAGTAGTACCTGTGTTCCGTTAAGTTCTTGTGAGGGTCGGAACTTTTAAGACAAGTCCACAATAATCCCGTTGAACAGAAACACGAATAGAAGAAAGTTATACTCCATCAGAAACATACACTGACAAAGTGTTATTATATATGTCTCTGACTCAGTCAGGGTAATTGTTCGGTTACTCATGCGTTCCAATCTGACAATATCCAAGTTGAAGGCCATTTCATTTATCCAGATCAGCTTACGCTTCCAGAAAAACAGAAAACAAAACTGCATTTGGTATTCCAGCATTTGACATCAATATTCCTTCACGTCCCTGTGTCTTTTTTGTTCAGATATTAACGTTATTTTGATGCGAAATGTTTCTGTTTGCTTCATAAAGCACACACACACACACACACACACACACACACACACACACACACACACACACACACACACACACACCTTTTTCTTTTTTTTTACCTAGCGCAGTGACATTTGAAATTTTGCTAAATTCCAAGACTGCATACGACACCACCACCACACCGACACTGCCACGCCGTCCCAGTGCTGCGGATGACGTGCACGTCCTAGAAAGCGAGCGAAGCACCGGCAGAACGTTTACATAAGGTTACAGGTGTGAAAAACAAGCCGAGTGATTACCACACTTCTGGCAGCCTGTACACCTAGCGTCTGGTTCCTCATTCCTTGGCTCGCTCTCTGCTGCTCTTATCGGCGGGGAGTCGCCTTTGGCAGTGGAGGATGATAACTCTTTTGATGATGCATGAGGAATAGGCAGGTTTGTAATGCACTTTTGTCCGACTTTTTTTGTGAGCAGCGGAGGTGGGAGGTGGGGGGAAGGGGGTTAGGAACAATACCGTTTCTGACAGAGGTAAAACAAAAACAAGTAAACAAGTAAGGCACAACCCACGTCACCTGCAAAGGTGTCTGGCACTAGAAGTGAGCTTTTTTTGATAAGATTTGTTTTTGTCGTATTTCTTTTTCTTCCCGAAACAAATGAGCCTGTTGCTTGAGTCAAAACCCCGAAAGACGGTTCCAGGCTGGTCCTCAATGAGCAAACCTATATGGCTGGATGGAAAAACACTACTACGAAAATTCTGAAATAGTCACTCAAGTAAAACAAAACAACAGCAACTGACTACAACAAAAAGAGCACACCCCCCCCCCTCCCCCTTCCCTCGGAAAAAAGCCAAAAAACCCGAAAGACAGCTGTACCTACCAAGAATCTTTTAGTCGCTTCGATCTTAGGGATGCAGGCTATAACCAAAGATCTTGGAAACAAGGATTCCAAGGTCTTTGCTATAACCAGTGATCGCGCTAGGCATTTTCCAAACCGGTACGACGTCACAGTAAACAAACCTACTCGCACGCGAACCGGTAGGCCAGTCACGGAAACCAGTAACTAATTTTGCCACCGAAAATCTGCCGACGAATGCAGTGATAAGTTAATTGCTAACTGTAACTGTTACGGTGTTTGTCAATTAATTAAACGACAGGCGTCATACCGCACTCACTACTACATCTCGGCACGGCTCTCTCTCTCTCTCTCTCTCTCTCTCTCTCTCTGACTCAGAGACTTTTTTTTTTCTCTTTTCCTTTATTTTTGAAACCAGTCAAACAAAATAAGAACCGGTAGGTTCTACCGGCTACTGATTTTCCAACCAGTATTTTTCTTTTCAAACCAGTATTTTACCGGTAATTACCAGTTAAATCCATCCCTGTATAACTAAGACAGACACAGATCTCTTGACTGCCTTCCACGCTTCAGCCACAGTCAAGACAGATTGCCGACTTTCATCGTTCACAGGCTCACTTCCTAAATTTCGGAACCGTTCTCTGAGGCCGGGCTTCTCTAAGCATAGAACCAGACCGAATGTATACTTACCATACCAAACCCTCTTCTTATTCTTCAAACTCGTTCGTTAAATGGCATCCTTAACTTTTATCGCCGCCCCCCCCCCCTCCCCCCGCATTCTTGGATTCCATAATGACACCCAAAATCAGTGAAAACAATCAGAATAGCTAGAATTAGCAGTCTCAAACAAAAACAGTGACAATTTTTACACTTTTCAGATGGCTGTTTTTCGAAATTACTCTCGAGCCTGTCGATGGCAATGCAATCTCTCACGTGAAAATCATCTTGAATCACATGGGTGGCCAAGGGGAAAAAGTCTGAATGAAAACACAGAACCATCATATTACCCTTCAGTGAGGCCTCACATCAACAATTCAGATTTGTCAAATCATTTTTTTGCCATGCGCTTCTCGGTCGTTTTTTTTTTTTTTTTTTTTAGTTGTTTTGTGTGTGTGTGTGTGTGTGTGTGTGTGTGTGTGTGTGTGTGTGTGTGTGTACGTGTCATTTGTGTAATAATGGTACTGAGACACAAATCTCAACTCCAAAGAGGGAACCGAGGTGTATGATGGAACGTTCCCACATTGTACTAAGTGCAAAATCGTGGTTCTACGCCCTGAAAAACGTATAAAAAATTGATTGTTTGCAAAAATTTGGAAATGTCCCCATTTTGCACTTGTGCGACTGTGTGACTTTTAAACACTTTACACACGTCCCGTGTTTACATCAAAATTTTGTGTTTGATTTCCCTGTTGTCACACACATTTGCCTATGGGTTATTTCGGGTTATTTGCATCGCACACTTTAATATCCTTCAAAACACATGCATTTAAAGTCAAATGGTCTCAGCAGAGGATTATACTGAGCCATAAAACACTGTTTTCTGCACCGGCGATTAAACCCAAATGCTGCATGTAAAGTTGGGACGTTCCGTGTTTACATCAAAATTCTGTGTTTGGGTTTATCTCTTATTACACCCTGTTGCCTATGGGTTATTTCAGGTTATTTGCATCGCATACTTCAATACGCTGCAAAAGGCATACACTGAAGGCCAAAATGGCCTATGTGGAGAACTACACTTAGCCAGAAAACAATGCCTTCCGCACCGGCGATTAAACCCAAATGCTGTATGTAAAGTTGGGACGTTCCGTCTTCACATCAAATTTCTGTGTTTGGGTTTTTTCTGTTCTTACACACATTTGCCTATGGTTTATTTCAGGTTATTTGCATCCCTCACTTTAACATCCTGCAAAACACATGCATTCAAAGTCAAATGGTCTCAGTAGAGGACTATACTGAGCAAGAAAACACTGTTTTCTGCACCGGCGATTAAACCCAAATGCTGTATGTAATGATGGGACGTTCCGTGTTTACATCAAAATTCTGTGTTTGGGTTTATCTGTTATTACACACATATTCCTATGGATTATATAAGGTTATTTGTATCGCACACTTTAATATGCTGCAACAGACATACATTCAAGGCCAAATGGTCTATGTGGAGAACTATACTTAGCCAGAAAGCAGTCATCCGCACTGGCGATTAAACCCAATGCTTGTAAAGTTGGAATGTTCTGTGTTCACATCAAAATTCTGTGTTTGAGTCTCTCTGTTCTTACACACACTTGTCTATGGGTTGTTGCAGTTTAGTTACATCACCCTATGTGGTGGAATAGGACGTTAAACCCCCAAACATCCACCCACCCTCAGTTTAGTTACATCGCACTCTTTAGTATGCTGCAAACGATTCATGTCAGTCAACCGATTGCTGCAAGCGAGGCTTACCGGCACAGAGCTAAATAAACGTGAAAGGCTCAATCTGTCTCTATTTTTAATGCAAGTCTGTGGTCAGTGAAAAAAAGAGAGGGTTGCGGGGGAATAGCTGAGCGCCACTTAAGTACCCATTGGGTTTACATACTAGCTGTTGACATGCCATCCTGGATAACCCGGTCATCTGTCTAAGCCGGTCAATTTGACTCAGTCCCTTGGGTGACCAGCGTACACAGGTTTGACTGTAAAAATAATATATTATTATTGTTTCCTTATGAGTCTCAGCTTCATCGGTATTCACACATTCCATTATTACTGCATTCAAACCACCCTCCACACCCCAACACCCCACGCCACAGTCAAACTCGCAAACACCACCCACTCCACACCACAGACTCTTTCCCTCTATATTTCCCTCCCCAGAACTCTATCTCACATACAAACACAACCCGCCTAAAAGACATACAAACTAAGTGCATAATTTGATGTAAAATCGCACGGTTAACACCAACACTACAGTCAAACTTGTGTAAGCTGGTAACTCCTAACTCAAATCACAAATGACAGAACAAACCTTCAGTACCGTACCCCACTTATACCCAAGAACACATTCACCACTCCCACCGATCTACAGCCTGAACCCTCAGAGTAGGACATTTGTACACTGACCAACTTGCACACACTATTCAACCCATAACGGCCCCACATACCTCACATGCACACCACCACGCCATTTTACAGGCTTCAAGGTACAGACGCCATCCAGCCCCCTCCCCCTCCAAACTCCTCTCCAACAACCAACATACAGTAACGACATGTTCTACCCCACTATATATGTACCAAAACCTGCAGTCCACTAACGACACCCATGCAGGCGCAAGAAACATTAAAAAATCACAAGCCTACCACCCCACTGTTACAGGCATAACACCTTCTGACACCCAACAATCACTTCCTACATTCCTTCAACAGCACTTAAAACTATCCCCACAAGTAATCCAATTGCCATTGTCTACCAATTACCCCCCCCCCCCACCCCCGCTGTCTGGTGCAACAATATTACAATCCAGTCACCACAATAACACACCACCATATCTAATGGACAACCACTTTCGCACAGTTGTCTCTTTCAAAGTCATTTTGATCTTCACATATATGGTTGGTTAATTGGGATTTAACGACCCCACCACAACGAAGTGATAAGAAAATGGCCAGCGTTCCAAAAATATTATTTTAAAGAGACAGGTTTGCTCTATATTCTAAGGCAGTGTGAAACAGTCCGCTACTGTTGTTAATTCCTGTTTTGGGGTGCAGGTAAAGAACTAAGACAAAATCACTGTAACACTTAAATTGATATTATATTAAGAGCCTGCAAATAAAAGATCACCACCCAATGGTCAATGCATGAAATCACTTTCTATACCCCGTTTTCGTCTGTCTGATTTCCAGTAA
>JACVVK020000207.1:0-87500 GCA_018292915.2 Batillaria attramentaria
CCTTGGGTGACCGCCTTACACAGGTTTGACTGTATGTCATGTCCAAACTGCGGTCATCAAAAGTGTGCATTATGATAAACAAGTTTGCTGTGCTAAGTGTGTTTTACGAACACATGTACTGTACAATTGTTTGCAGGAATGTGATCATGGATGGAAACCCAGTGAAGGATCAGAACTTCTATGAGCTGATCGGAGAGGAAAGCATGTCAGTATCACAGTCATTTGGTTTGAAAATTATACTCTGTGCGGACCGTTCGCGCCTTTTGATTGAATTACTCTTCATGTAGTGTCACCGTATGTAGTGGTAAAAGTTTTTTTTTCATTTTCAGTCACACAGCACTTTCGCTGTCAGCTGTGTAAGTGTGATGGTATGGTAGAACCTCTTCTGGGCAACCATTCATTAGGCTATATAAAAGAGAGGCAGTTGCCCGAAGGTGGTCTCAGAAAGTGATACTGTAACATAGAATACATAGAATCATCTGACCTCGGATCTGTAAAAACAAGTGGCCTCTCATAGTCTCAAAGGGCTGGTCGCCCAAAGCAGTTTCAGCTGTTCTGCATTTAATAGTTTCCCACCCAATGGCACTATTGTTTTCAGTGGGCTGATAGTGTCCTGTGTTTGTCCGTCTGATGACACTTCAGGCAGAGAGAGTTTTAAATAATAATAATAATAATGAGTATTGTATAGGCGCTTTACCCAATTTCCTGAATCGGCTCAAAGCGCCGCGAACTGAACCCAACACGCACGCTCATGTGAATCACACGCATTCTCTCACACACTTGACATAAACACATTACAATCACGTGGTGCGAAGGGTCAGCTCAGCTATTTAAATTTCGGAATTTAGAATTGCATTTATTTTTCAAATTTGGTGGGCTGAACATTTCCAAAGCACTCCAACACAAAGCACTTAAACACTCCATTTTGTTGTTGTTGTTGGTTGCTTTGGCTGTTGTTGTTTCTTTTTATTATGTTTATGTTTTCCTTTCCTTGCTGTTTGTAGCTAGGGGAGCCGGGGTGGCCGAAGGGTAGAGTGTTGGACTTTCAATGCTCGGGTCGTGAGTTCAAATCCCGTTTGGGGCCAAATATTTGTGCTGGCCTTTTTCTCGCTGCCCCGTCTTTGATATCACCCGTATGTGGTGGAAAAAGACATTAAACTCCCAAACACCCACCCACCCTCCTTGTAGCTAAGTCTTATCTTACAGCAGTGTTCAAGGTTAGAGTAAGTTCTCACTGTTTCATTTTCTGCTTTTACGCAGCATCCAGAACTTGTCACTGAAACACTGCAGCATCGATGACGATGGTGCTCGCTGTATCGGCATGGCTCTGGGGACGGCCAAAGGATCAAACTCGAAACTTTTCTCTCTCAATTTGGCGGGCAATAATATCACCGATGTTGGTGTTGAACACCTTGCTATGGTGAGTGCAGTTCTTTTGTGACATGCATGTACACACACACACACACACACACACACACACACACACACACACACACACACACACACACACAGAGATTAGTTCTTCGTGAAGGAACACTCGGTTAGTGCTTTCAGATTTACTGTTGTGTGTCTTTTTTTCTTTTTTCTTACTAACATTTGTTTAATTTTGTTGTGATTGACCGTGGCAGGTCCATGTAAAAATGTACACAGGATCAGAACATTATCAGATAGAGTCCATCATGTCATTTCCGCGTTGAAACTAAACAGAAGATGCCTGGTTATTTTAACAAAATAAGATGTCTAAAAAAAAAAGGAAAAGCATGGAATGCACATCAACCAAATATTATTAGTCTGGATTCAAAATAAAATTTCTTAAACTGCCAATGCAATCATGCACATGTGGTTAGAATATATAATTTCTTCAGTTATTCTGTGAAACTCAATCAATTTAGATGGCATTTTTTTGCGCTATGCAGGATTTAAACAAATCAGTTTTTATATTTTTTAATTTATTGTCTGTTTGTGTGTCTAGATATATTTCGTTATGGCAGACATTGTTCAGATTAACAACACAGCTTTTGTATATTTGTATGTACTTGACGTGACTTGTAATGTAAACTGTGATTTACTTGTTTCAGGGACTCAAGATGAACAGGACACTGCTGTCTCTCTCCCTTTCTGGTAACAACATTGAGGACAAGGGTGCTATGAAACTGGCAGAGGTATGGGAGATTCTGTAGTGCGCACGCACACACACATGCACACACACACACACACACACACACACACACACACACACACACACACACACACACACACATGTAGATGCAGATGCATGCACACCCACGCACGCACGTACGCAAGCAGAGTTCAAGTGAAGTATGTATTTACGTGATGGCACAACAAGACAAAAGGCAGTCCACAAGGCATCATGGGAATTTTAATTCCTCCCATTCACCGCATGTAAACAAGAATAAACGGGTTTAACACATGAATGCACAACAGTCCGCAAAGGCATCACAGGAATTTTAATTCCTCCTATTCAACGCATGTAAATAAGAGCAATTGAATCTAACACACGAATGTAAAACAGTCCTTAAGGCATCATGGGAATTTTAATTCCTCCCATTCACCGCATGTAAATAAGTATAAACAAATTTAACACACGAATGTACAACAGTCCGCAATTTGAATGTCTCCTTTCCGCTCAGGCCTCACTGGAGTAATGCTAGTCTAGTGATGCTAGCTAGTCTACTTTCTGTTTAGGCCAGAAAGTGGCCGCTTCATCCAAATCCACAAAAAGTTCCAGCTTCACTTGCAGCGTGCCTCTTGTTGCGGCCCCCTGGCATGCACCTTGAGCTACAAAGTACAAACATCATGAAAATCACACCTTTTCATGACAACAAAAATCATTACAATGATAATTATAAGAATAGGGTGCCTATCCCTTGGGAACGAGCTCTAGGCACCTTACAATCTAAAACCGAAGTAAAAAAAAAAAAAAAAAAAACACCATAAAAAACAACCCATTCACTCAATGTACACTAGGTAAGAACAACTAAAAAAGTAAAAGAGCACACACACACACACACACACACACACACACACACACACACACACACACCTGAGTAGAAATGATAAAGGACAGGCAGATACAATTAAAAACCAAGAACAAGTACCAGTGATATCCCCCCCCCCCCCAAAAAAAAAAAAAAAAAAAAAAAAGAAAAAAAAGAGGATAGATTGGAATGAGCCAGATAAAACCTTAAAAGATAGCAGTTGCGAGATTAGAGTCTAAAAGTTTGACTGACACAATAAGACTTGCATATGATGCCACCCTTGCACATTTTGAGATCACATCTCATAGGTATGATCACGCAGATCAGTCCAGATACTTCAAGAACAAATGTGTCTTAAGATTAGATTTAAAAGACGACAGTGTAGGACAAACTAGCACACTTGCCAGTCCGGGTTCTCCAAATACTCCCTGCACATGACCCCCACGGTCAGTTTGTATCCTTACGTCCTTTTATCAGTATGTTTGTATCTGTGTGTTGTCTGCCTACAGGCTTTGTCCCGGTTTCCCCTTTCACAAGACGAAGTAGTGGAACGCAGACGTCAGTTGTCAGACAACAGAGGCTCGCCCGACACAACGAAATCTGTAAGTTTATTTTGAACACTGTCATGTTTTCTGTACTCAGGGTCTTTCAGTTATTGAGTTTTCGCAGATGAGATGACCACATTAGGTACATAATTACAGTATACTACATGAATTTTAACTCATTCAGCCCTACGCAGGTCCCCGCCGCGTATGCCTACGCAGGTACATGTACCTGCGAGCTAGTGAAAATTTCTACTCGCTCCTCATTGGCCAGACTACTGAATATTCATGAAACAAGGGGCACTACTCTGCTGTGCACTTCCTTTCCTTTGTATGGATCAGGTTTACACATGGGTTTGAGCGATTTGGGTTTTTTTAACTGACTGACTGGCTAGGCAAAAAAGTGCCCAGGACAGGGACAGCAGTCAGACCTGGAACCAGCAAGGGCTGAAAGGGTTAAGGCATATTAAGGTTTATGTAAAAGTGTGCGTCATTTGCTGATGCACACCATATTTCTGGTTGAAGACCTGAACTTGTTTCTTTTTTGTCTTTTGATCGTGTTTTCTTGTTTTTTTTCGGGGGGTGGTAGTATTAGTAAACAACTACTGTTGGGGGGGAGGGGGGGGGGGGGCTTCCACAATTTTTGCAAGCTCCAGTGGTGTTCCAGGTCATGGATGGGTGGAATCCACCAGTAGGGAGAAGTTTTTTGTGTGTGTGGGGGGGGGGGGGGGTATCTCAAGGAACATAGGCTTATGGAAATATTGGCATGCTTCCTGATGTATTCAGGTGAGGCGTTCATGTATTTATACAGACAGCCCCGGTAGATGATAACAGTTGCCCAGATGGAGATGAGGTGAAAATGCATGAATGTTACATGCGTAAAATGTTGACACCGCAGTTCACTAGGGACAACTTTATTCGGTCGTTTATTTATACTTTGGTTGTGTTTGGGTTTTTTTAATGTTTTTTCAATTATTATTTGTTGTACATTCTCTGAAATCATCACATCTCCCTGTATTTATATCACGCTCCAAGACAGTGCTACTACGGCAAACTAAGTTGCTGGCATTAGTCCAGAACAGAAGCGTTTTAAAGGCACGGCTGCATGCACACGCAAAACTTTCATCACCTTTTCGCAGGGAGTTCTGATCACTTTGAAAACTGTCTGGAGCATGCATGGCCATTTCACACAGTTTTAAAAATTTTGTTTGAGGCACGTGTACAAAAGAACCTTTTAATGTGGCTATACCTGCATGTGTAGAATTAGGATGCACTTGTGTGAACTTACATCCTTCATCAATCAGTCACTGCAGTCCGTCTGTTCTATCCTTGACGGACAATTGATTGCAATTCATCAGAATATGATGAAATAATTTTCAAGTTGAACACTCTTTATTCTGGCCAAACTAACTGCAAACTCAGATAGCATTCCTCGCAATTTACCTGCAAAATCCATGAAGGGCTTTAATAATTTTCAAGTAGAACACTCTTTATTCTGGCCAAACTAACTGCAAACTCAGATAGCATTCCTCGCAATTTACCTGCAAAATCCACGAAGGGCTTTAATGCTGGGGCAGTTTTTCTCATGTTTGTTGATCAGAATGAGAATAATAGTATGATGCTGCAAAGTACGACTTTTCTGTGGTGTTGTTGTTGTTTTTCATTTTGTTGTTGTTGTTGGGAGTTGAGAGACTGCTTATGGGTTGTGAAGGTAGCATAACTGCAAAATTGTCGTCGTTTGCTTTTACAGCTCTAAGCTCTAAATACTTACCGATACTTACTTACAAAGATACATGTAGTGAAGATACATTTTAAGTGAAAAGTAGACACATATATTCAGACACGTATACGTGTCAAGAATGCATCCGTGACACTTTTCAGTTCTCAGCACTGATGACTGCACCACAGTTAACGTTTCATTATTTTGCATTTCACCACCACGTTCACTGTCACTGCCTTTTTTTTTTTTTCTTCTTTTTTTATCACATGTGCACCTCAGCCACCCCCTAGTCGGCGAGCCGAGTCCAAAGACCGCCCTGGAAGTGTGCGAAGCATGGGCACACACACAGAGAAGGGGTCAAAGACGCGGGATAAGCCGTCGGCAAAGAAAAAGGTCAGATCCATCACCTGTTTTCTACAGAGGCAGATCCACCATTATTTTGAAAAATGGGCGCATGTGCGCATACCAAATTTAGTGTGCTGCCAGACAGACTCACTTATTTCAGTCAGGCTTTGCTAATGGCCTCAAGTAGCTATTATACAGTTAAGAACCTGGCATTATATATTTTTCTAGCTTTAAGAAAAAGACAACAGTTGCTCAGCTGAGTTGATGTGCTTTATTTTGCACTTTGGTTATTTCACGTACAAGTATTGCTGTGTATAAGAATGTCTGGATGTCACTCTCAACTTTGAAAGGGCCTAAGGCCTATCAATAAACAATTCTGATTCAGTCAGGCTTCCCCTTCTCTAATCACCTCAGGTCATCAGAGGCCCAGTGATGTGTTTTTGGAGATGATTTGCGCTGTATGGAGAGTGTGTGTGTGTGTGTGTGTGTGTGTATGTGTGTGTGTGTGCATGCCAGTGTGAGTGTGTGTGATTTGTAAAGAGCTTTCAGCCATGGTCTTCCTGGTGCCCTGCACTATAACGTATATAAAAAATATTATATATTATTATTATTATGGTAGAGCCATATATATGAAAGATAGATAGTAAAACCTGAATGTATAGGTTACAAACCTGTCTACCTTGGTCTGTGCACCTATCGAATCCATGGCGCTTAGTTTGCTTTTCCAGTGACGTAAGGTAGCCGTTTGATCATGTTGATATTTTTTCCTTTCTGTAGGACGCTGGAAAGGGTAAAGACGGAAAGGAGGAGACAAAGGGGGGCAAGAAAGAGAAGGAGGACACCAAAGCCGGAACCAAGAAAGGTACATGTAATGTACGCTTCCTCTCTCGACGTCTTTCTCCCCCCCCCCCCCCTTCTTTTTTCCCATCGCTACCTTGCAGGCACACATTCACACACACACACACACACACACACACACACACACACACACACACACACACACACACACACTCTCTCTCTCTCTCTCTCAGTCCTCTTGGTTTAGTAGATTTATTGCTCACATTTTTCCTGTCTTTCAAAACATTTGACTTCATTCACTATAGATCCCTTTACTTCAGATTTTCATGGTGGTTTTATTGGGGTCTTTCGTTTGTTTGTTTGCTGTTTTTCCTTGGCAGATACAGACCTATACTTTAGTGCAAATTTGCCTTTGAAAATCTGTTCCTGAAAATTTGAATTTACTTACTTTTTCAAGTGTATTTATTGATTTATTTATAAATTGAATAATTAATTAACTTATTTATTTATTTATTTATTTATTTATCCCCTGAGAACAACAAAAAGAATATGAAAAATGCAGCAGCCTACCAAACTAAACTGTAAAATTTAAAGTTACAACAAGCATTAAGATTTTTTTTTTTTTTTTTTTCTGTTCTGAATTAGTAGGGAAAGAGTGTTACCGATGTTGTCTGTGTGGTTTTTTTTTTTTTTATCTTTTAAGAGAAGTGGTCAGCCTGTAAGGTTTAAGTTTTAGCTTAGAAGAACATTGGGTTTCTATTCAACTATGCTGCATATTCTCATTTGTTTCCTCTTTTTTCTTCTTCTTTCTTTTTGTTCTATGAGGAGAAGGTGGAGTAGCAAGGTTCTGACCAAGTGGTGTTTAAAATGAAATTTTAGTTTTGTTCTTTTGCTGCCTTTTTTTCTCAGATTTTGAGGGTTATTTGTGCTTGTTTGTGACTCAAGTGAGTCCTTTATTATGGGTAATGCTTATTTCTTCTGTTATTATGTTGTTTTAAATATTTGTTGGTTTGTTTATTGTCGGTTTATTTTTTGTTTGTTTTGTTTAGTTTTATTTTGTTTAACCATTTAAGTTTCTTATTCTGTCATATTATCCAAATATATTCAGTTCCTGAAAGTAGCCCCCTTTTTTGTATTTGGTAATAATTTACATTTTTTATACGTCTCCAGCAACAGGGACCCAAAGTCAAGGTATATAATTTCCCATGCTGTCCCTTTGCCCCCTCGATCCTAACGCGAGCACGTGTGGAACATAATTTGTAATGTAATGTACTTTGTGCAGTGTGGATGCACTCTTTGCACTTTCTCAGCATGCAACAACATTTCACCACATAGAAGTGTGAGCTGAATATAGGCTGTAGGCAGTGGAAATTTTAAGGAAATTTATTTCACCGACTCGAAAGTGGAGCTTTATTTGTATGGCAGGTTTATTGGGTACAGGTATGAATTTTAAGCCCGCAAGAAAGCTTTTGGCAAATGTTTCCCCGGGTATTAAACTATACCGGTAACCACACACTACTCTTTTCTCAGAACACACAGAAAAGGCTTTTGCAGAACACTCAGCATAACGGGGGGAGGGGGGGGGGGGAGTTGTTCAGGAGTTTAAGTCCTTTTCCACCACGTAAGGGTGATATCGAAGACGGGGCAACAAGAAAAAGGCCAGCACAAATATTTGGCCCCAGCCGGGGTTCGAACTCACGATCTGAGGCCAAGCATTGAGAGCCCAACGCTCTACCATTTGGCCATCCCGGCTCCCCCAGTAAAACAGACCTTACAAATACATGTAGTACAGTTTCTTAACACTTGCCTTAACACTTGAA
Organism: Batillaria attramentaria; assembly: GCA_018292915.2. Lineage (NCBI taxonomy): Eukaryota > Metazoa > Mollusca > Gastropoda > Batillariidae > Batillaria > Batillaria attramentaria. Next base: position 8,225 of record JACVVK020000207.1, read on the forward strand.
TTACACAAGTGCCAGTGCAGGCACAAAACAGGCCCTCAAAACAAAATTGGCTGAACTCAGGATCGTTATGCATGAGTTTCAGGGCTTTTTGCTCCCCTAATGTTATCTGCATAGGTCTGTCAGTCTTTGAAGCCTTGATGTCTGTCCTCTCTCTTTCGAGATCATAAACGCTTAGCCAGCACTGGAACTGTTTTATCTGAGAGTTCCCTGCGTGCATGATCATTTACCATTCCTCTCTGATCATTGACTGAATGATTCTGTCAGTTAAATTCGACCAAATACGTGAGTGCTAGCTGTTTCGAGAACTGCTTCATTGAAGTGATGTTGATTTCAGGTCTTTGCATGCATCTTTCCGTATTACTGTTGATTTTTCTTTCATGTAATCTTTATTTTGATTTGCCAACCTTTTTTTTTCTTTGAAAAATCTTTAATTCCTTTGGCATGTTTTTACTTATCTTATGTACCTGGTATTTAATTCATGAACATGAACACTATCTTTTGTTTATGTTGATTTTTATACTCCATATGTTAGAGGGTGAAAATACACTTAGCTGACGATCAGTGGGAAATGTTTTAAAGGACTTTCAGTGGATACATTCTTGTTTTTCTTCATCCTGTACTGATCAGGGAGATGTGTTGAGATCTGTCAGTGCATTTGCAAACTCCAAAAACCTGGGATTTGTTCAAATGAAATGTATTTCGTTCAGCCATCCCTGAGTGTCTTCAGTTTTCACCGTCACAGCGTGTGTTTTGAATTAAGATTCTGACGATTTCTGATCAACCTGTGATTGTGGTGTTACAACAGCTAGGACTTTCCACCATCTGCACAGTGTTGACTTTGCAGAGATTTGCCTTTTTTTTCAGTTTCTGGCAGTTTGTGCATCGCCACCAGTTGTGTGTGACTAATGATTCCGTGCTTATCCTTTACTAACATGCAGCCACTTTCCGTCTTGTGTCCACTTTGGCTGGTAAACCTTTTCTCGCCGATGTACCATAATTTGTTGCATGAGGTGCTGCTGTCTTTTGATATCAACAGCACTGAAAGGCACTGAACCAGTTTACGGTAGCATTTACGCATTCAGAAATTACTGGTAGACTGTTCTTTCAGGATGGAAATTATAAAGGCGTTTGTCTTAGCCCAGCAATATCTTTTTTGTGATTTGCTTGCAGCTTGAGATTAAAAAAAGAAGAAAGAAAGAAAAAAGAAGCAAACAAAAAATAAAAAAAAAACCTCAAAATCAAAATTAATTTTAAGAAAATCTTTCTTTCTTTTTTATTATTTGTGGAAAGGCACACATACATTACTTTGAGTTGGTCGGGTTTCCTTTCATGTTTTAGGATACCACTTCCAATTGAGTGTTCATAAGTTTCTCCCAGAATTGTCACGGTCAAAATCAAATACAGTGCCTTCATTTAGGTGATACATTTTTTTGATTAAAAGATCATCTTGATGCTAATCCGTACAAACTGATGTTCAATGCTGTTCAGGGTTCAGGGTAGTTGATATACTCACAGACAACAGCAGCTTTTATGGACATACTGTCTGGGATAAAAGAAGTAGAAGTTGTTGCTTAGTTATGTACCTAGAAATATTTGTTTCAGTTTGGTTAATGTACGTATAGTGTACTAGCTGGTATTAAATTTTATTTATTTTGAGGACTTGTATGTATCAAGGTTATGATGGTTATGTGCGGTAGTGACTGGGTAGAGGCATGTTTATGTACCGCATGCATGGAATGATGAATTTTATGAATCCCCATATATAGATCATTCGGCATTCAGTTTATGTACAAAGTCGTACATTTTGTTATTAGTTTAGTGTCTTTTGACTTTTTCATTTTGGTTATGGTCACTCACGGGGCACAGCAGTTGTGCTGACAGAAAATGAGAGAACACTTTCAAATGATTGTGTGCAGATCTACTTCAAGCTTGTACAGGTTTATCATAATTAGATCTAACATTATTACATTAGCAGTATTAGCAGACTGTTTTATTGAGGTAAAAAAAAAAAAAAAAAAACTAGGTGTCAACGTCGTACAGTTCACAGGTGAAGAGAGTGGACTTCATCTTTAAATTGCTTAGTTTCTTATTAACCAGGTGTAAATGTTTGTGGTAGGCAGTGGTCTCAAACATGTGAAGTTGGTAAATTGATTGTCTTTGATGGATGATCAGATTGACCCATGCTCTAGTTTCAGCCCATGTTTGGTTGGCTTGATGGTCACATGCTTGAATCTGCATCTTTGTAGTTCGTTGATCAGGGTGAAGTTAGGCTGAGTAAATGCACTGTCTGAGAAACACAGTAGGTCTGGACTGGATCTAAGGCTGACTCAGCAGCAGCCCCATGTATTCTGCTGTGTAAAATACTGACAAAAAATACCATTTAATTTCTAAGCCTGGTCTTCACAGGAATTTTTGGTTTATGTTACAAGCATGTTGCATATGCATGTATATGTATTTGTGATTTATATATATATAGTCTGCTGCTACAATATGATATTATGATTAATATAATTTGCATACTTACCCCAAACTATGTTTTTTTGTGCCTGTATCTCCCTGCATGCATTGCACAGCATTGTTGTGCACTTGCCATTGCCATCATATTGGTCTTTCAGTAGTAGCGCATAGTTCAGAATGTCTCCCATGTGTTTTGAGTTGCAATTTCGTCATTTCAGACTTGTATGAGCGCAGTTTGTTTGATAGTATCAAAGATCCTCTATACATTGTATAGAGGATCTTTGATAGTATACAGCCACTTTCAACAGGCAGACAGTAATGATAGGGATTAATTTTGCGAACTATCCATGTGCTTGGTTTGATATTAGTTTCTTCATCTGTATTTCTCTGTGCCAATTAAGATCTCCGTTCAGAGAGAGGAAGTTTTGTCTCCTCTGCAAGTTCTGCAGGTATAGTCCACTCAGAGATGTACATCTTGTCTCCGGCCCATCTCTCAAACTATCAGAAGGCTTGACGTGCTGATGTCGGTGTTTTGCTGGCTGTGGTTTGGGCAGTTTTTCATGGGTTCAGAGGTTGTCCATTGGTATGAGAGGTCAATTAGATCAAAGGCATTGACTCGGGGAGAAGGGAATAGTGGAGTTGGCAGAGCGTTGGGCTTTCACTGCTTGGGTTGTGAGTTCAAATCCTGTGGTGGAAAAAAAAATAACCCTGCAAACTGTCAACCAAGAAGTGGATTCATGGAGACCAGAGACACACTAAGGAATAATTTCTTTGTGAATGTGGTAAATCTGCAAAAAAAGGAGGTGGTACATGTATTTAAAGGGACAGCCTTTATGATTTTGATGCTCACAAATCATTTAGAGCTGTTGTCATGGTGTCTATCATAGCACCATAAGACACCTGCACAGTGACAGCATCTCAAATGCTGGCACTGAGGTATCAGAAGCATACTCACTGATGCAGCTTATGTGCTAAGCAAGATTTCTGTATATCTCAGTCGTAGAATTTGAATGTTCAACCGCTCGCGCACATCATCGCGCACTAATTATCAAGACAGAGTACTTCAAACATGCGAAACTGTTCCAAAACGTAAGTTGGCGTAGTCAACATGGAAATAGTCTGCTTAAAGTTGGTCTTGGTGGTTCACCTATTGGTCACATGAAGAGATCTAAAAATCTGTTTGATAAATGGTTGTTCCCCCCATGGTTTGAAGATAATTTCTTGCATAATGGGATGGTGCAAATGGAAGGATTTGATTTGGTGGTGTAACGTACCCTGAAGGGGGATTTGTATGAGGAATCCCCTAGTTTTTGTTTTGCTGGTGTAGGTGAGATAAAACTGCCCTAGTAAATTCCATGTGGATGTCTGGTGTTGCTAATATCACACACATTGCAAGTGATTGTTGCACTTTGTTGCAGTGTATAATCCAAAGTTGATTTTCTAACCTTAATTGCACTTAGCACCTAATCCTATTACTTTGAACAGTATAGATTACAAGGAATTAATGCGTTTACATATATATATTTAATGACAGGCGGTACATGCGAGTGTAGCAGTAAAGGATTGCCAGCACGTATTTAGTATTCTGTTAAAGGAGGCTTTAGAACCCCTTACAATAATTTTCTTCTGTGATGCATTGCTGCTGACAGCCATGAAGATGGATTATATCAATATTACTGACAAAACTGTTTGCTTGGCAGACCAGTGCATTTGTAGTGTACCATGTCGTTCTCAGGCCCTGTTGAAATGTAAGCAGATTACTCATGCCTGTTTTTGATTACTTTTCCTCAGTTGAATTTTATTTTTCACAGATAATTTTAGCATCAGCAGAGACGTACATAATATATGTCTCTGAGCATAAGTGATCGAGAAAATGCTGCCATATTAGCACTGAGGTTCCAAGTTTGTGCCAAGGATGAGAATCGTGAACGTTGAAGATCTAAAATATGTTTATCTTTGGATCTAAATCATGGAGGAATGATGGATTTTCATGACCTCTCCCTGGTTCTTCCTTCAGGTACGTCCCCTAGATATGTTGCCGACCTGAACAAAAGTAACTGTGATTGTGGGAAGGAGGAATTTGTATTTGGCCCTGGCTGTGAGGATGGTAGGCTTGTATGAACTGTGACATGGCTGGATATTGCTGGAAACATCCGCAGCTTTTTTTTGACAGCACTGGAATTGCACAACTGTCTCGCGTGTCACCAGAGTGCTGGATAATGGTTGCTGTGGTTTTGTGGAGATTAATTATAATATATGGTGCACAGATTTCTAGCAGGACTGTTATCATTACATATCAAGCTTCGAACAGATGCATTCACTGTTATCAACGCGCACATAATGATAAATATGCAAGGACTGTTGATTTTCTAATGTGTCTTATAAATTTGACATGTTATTGATTTCTTGCAGATAGTGTTTTCTGCGTGTAATTTTGAAAAGATGCAGGAAGCATATACGCTATCGGTGAAGCAGGACATTTTGGCTGTTCGTGGACATGATTTATATCTCTATGTTACATATTTATGGCTTATGTGAAGTATTGAGTCACTATACAAACTGAAAAGTCAAGGCCATTAAGTTTGTCAGTACTTGCCCTGCATGTTGCTTCCATTGGTATCAGCTGTTGAAATCTCTGGGAAATTTGTCATTGCTCTCTTAGTCTAAAATAATTGTGTGATATCTTGAATTGTTTACCAGTAGTCCCACTATGGGGGAGAGGGGGAGGTGTGGTGTTTTTGTTAAATTTATACAATTACTAACAGCTGCATAAAATGTTTTTCTCCCCTGCCTGCTGGCAGACCACCTAGTTCCAATGATGTGTGATTTTGCTAACTTCAGCACCAAGTCCACCCACAGACTTCCAATGATTACTGTGATAATGCACATGCAGTTGTGACGCGTTCACTCACTTACGAAGACTGAAGAGTTATGCTTTCTTTTACACCACTGAGTTGTCTTCACCTCTCTCGTTTTCATGTTCTTGGAAACTCAGGATCCTGTAGATGACATATGCTAATTTATGTCTTACATTAACATATTTTACAGTGCTTGGCATGTTATTACTGCGTATGTTTCAGATACCTTTATTTTTATCACTTGTTATATGTTGCAGTGGATTTGGAATATAGCTCGTTTTGGCTGGGAAAGATTTCGATTATGTGATAAAGTTAGCAGTCATTTCTGTTGATCTCGAGATGTGTTTATACCCATGGCTGACACATCTTCTGCATTGATGTGATCTGAATAGAAGAAGAAAAGAAAAAGAAAAAGCACACACACAAAAATAAAACAACAACAACAACAAACTTGATTTTGATCAACTGACAGTTGACTGATTGTTTCAGCATCAATGGCAGACACGAAAACAGCTGGAGGCAAAAAAGATCGAGGAAAAGGTGGAAAGGGAAAACCAGGACCAGAACCAGAGGTACGGTACTGTTCGCTTTCTCTGTATGTCCAATAAATTTGCATGAAGGTGCAGCGTCTCCTGGATGTCCTAGGTTTATACTGCCCCATAGACCACTTTGCATCCTTTGTCCTAGGTTACATATTGGTTTGTTCCGGTAGTGCAGGCACACTCAGCCGTGAATGAGTCTTTATGGCTAAAAACTCACTCACTCACTCTGTATGTCCAAAGTTTCACTCCTACGGCTATGGACATCTACAAGACCTACCCCAAACTAATGCAGCTTGTGATTTTCATTGTACAGTCACCTAAACTTCTGTTGTGTTCTTAAAATCTGGCGGGAAGCCGGGGTAGCTGAATGGTAGAGCATTGGACTCCCAGCGCTCGCGTCAGGAGTTCGAATCCTGGTTTGGGCCACATATTTGTGCTGGCCTTTTTCTCGTCGACCCATCTTTGATATCACCCATACGTGGTAGAAAAGGATGTAAAACTCCCAAACACCCACCCCGCCCTCTTAAAATCTGGCCTCATAAATGTCAGTTTTTTTCGTTGTTTTTTTTAAAAAATTGTTTTAGGTGCAAAAAGTAGGTTAGGTAGGTTGGGTGGTGCTGCACTGCAGCGATGCGCCTCCCCTGGCGGGAAGCAGCCAGAAAAAGGAAGAGAAGAAGGAGGAGCACTTACAGTGAAATTATGTTACATGCATATAGAAACTCTTGTAATTATGTAAATGGGTTGACCAACAGACTGCCGTAAGTTCCACTCCACCATCACCGCCAAAGGTATGACGGGAATTAACTTGTACGATGGCTATTTTATGCTTGCACTTTTGATAGCCCTTGTTTTAATTTTTTTATGTGTGTATTTCTTTTTATTTGTTGTTGTTGTTGCTGTGAGATTTGTTTATTGGGTTTTTTTGTCTGTTTGTTTGTTTGTTTACTTGGGTTGTTTGTTTGTTGTTGTTTTTTGTTTTGTTTCTGTTTTTGTTTTGGGTGTTTGTTTGTTTTTTGTTTGGTTTTTTGTTGTTTGTTGTTGTTGTTGTTGTTTGTTTGTTTGTTTTTTTGGGGGGGTTTGTTTTGTTTTTGTTTTTTGTTGTTTTGTTTTGTTTGTTTGTTTGTTTGTTTTTTGGGGGGTGGGGGGGTATTATAATTACTTAGTATTAATTATCTAATGTTGCTGCTGCAGTTGCCGTGTTACAGGGCAGTGTTATAAACAATAATCATGGAAGAAATTTAATTAAAAAAAAAAAAAGATACACTGTTGAATGTCTATTTCTGTTATTGCTGTTTACTATCCTTGCTTTGTGATGTCTTACATTGCTATGATAATTGCGTTTGGGAAAATTCTGTCTTGATTAAACTCACTCACGAACAATTGCCGATGCAGATATTTGCTTGGTTCAAAATTTTGAGCCAAAGGACACTTTCTGTCCTTGTCTGGTCAGCATTAACCTCTATCTGTATTGCTGCCAGTAATACTCATCAGAGGTGTCAATGCATTATGTGGGGAGCCGGGGTGGCCGAATGGTAGAGCGTTGGACTTCTAATGCTCGGGTCGTGAGTTCGTATCCCGGTTTGGGCCAAATATTTGTGCTGGCTTTTTCATCGTTGCCCCGTCTTTGATATCACCTGTATGTGGTGGAAAAGGACGTTAAACCCCGAAACACCCACCCTCAGTGCATGCATACGCTCATTGGAGGCATATTGACATTCTGTTGCAACTTATAGATGTCAGTGACAGCACTCTAGGGATTACAGTGTATTCATATTTTGCTCTGTGCATGCATGTGACGTCAGCATTGCCTGCACTTTTTTTCTTTTTCTTTTTAATAATAATAATAATAATAATAATGAGTATTGTATAGGCGCTTTACCCAATTTCATGAATCGGCTCAAAGCGCCGCGAGCTGAACCCAACACGCACGCTCACGTGAATCACACGCATTCTCTCACACACTGGACATAAACACATTACAATCACGTGGTGCGAAGGGTCAGCTCAGCTATTTAAATTTCGGAATTTAGAATTGCATTTATTTTTCCAATTTGGTGGGCTGAACATTTCCAAAGCAGAGGGGGAGGAAGCCGGAGTACCCGGAGAGAACCCCCATCAAATGAACGGTGCCACATACGAGAAGGAAAAATTCATTGCCCCGAGTGGGACTCGAACCCTCGACCTCTCGCATTGGTGACAAGTCTCTTAACCACTAGACCACCGACCGCCCCATGTACTATGTCATTTCTGTTGGTCCACCATTGTTGCTTGGCTACTTCTCTTACCCTTTTATTGTTGTTGTTGTTGTTTTAGCCGGATGTACCAGAAGTTATTAATCCATTGCTGGAAGTTGCTGACCTGATTGACGGGCAGCTTTGGGTGGCTGGAAACCGTATTCTCATCAATCTGAACTTATCACGTATGTAGAAATTTGAGTAATTACTGATTCCTACAAGCTGCCTGAGAGTGTTTATTTCATGGCACATAACGCATAGACAGTGTTTGCACAGGAAGAGCGTTTCATACTCTTACTCTTACTGGAACTTTCAGACACTCAAGAAATTTTGTGATTCTGCAGGGTACTGGGAAAAAATACCTCTAGATATTCTTGTTCTTCTTTGTCTGCATTCCCTAACTTTTTTTTCTTTTTTTTTTAAAATCTTACTGTGTTTTGTTGTTGTTCTTGTTGCTGTTTTCATTGTTCTGTGCATGCAGGTAACAAAATTGGAGACGCAGGAATGAGTGCATTGCTAAAAGCCATACAGTACCAGACGACCTTGACCATGGACAGTCGAAACGGTGGCTCTGGGCTCATGCGGCTTTGTCTTGAGGTGAGGGAATTTTTTTTTTTTTTTTTTTAAATATGCGTGGTCAGCTGTATGGGTTTTATTATGGCGTTGATTGCAGCGCTCTGTGTGTGTGTGTGTGTGTGTGTGTGTGTGTGTGTGTGTGTGTGTGTGTGTGTGTGTGTGTGTACACATGTGTTAATACAGTATTGTAATTAGCAGAAATGGAGTAAGTAAGTCCTCACTTGCAGAAATGGCCATGGACTACAAAATAAACGAACTTCATTTTGAAAAATCTGTCAGATTTCAAAGTGGTTTAACTGTAAAAAGATAAACACACTTCCAGTGTCCAGTTTTCTGGGTTATTCCCACTCGTGCAAGCTCAGTTTAAGATGGGAAAACAAGAGAGCATGAAAAAGGAAAAAAAAAAAAAAAGAGAGAGAGAGAGATGATGATGATGATGATGAAACTTTATTTATCAACGGTAAAAGTTTTGACAGAAATTCGCCAGTTTGCAAACTTGCCATTGCTAATACTACAGAGACCATCTGCTAAGAAAAAAAGGAAGCAAAATATAAAAGAGAGAGAGAAGAAAAGAAGTTCAACACAGAAAATTATGCACTAAACTACAAGAAACAAACAGACTATCTACTAAGGAAAAAAGGAAGCAAAATATAAAAGAGAGAGAGAGAGAAAAAGTTCAACACAGGAAATTATGCACTAAACTACAAGAAACAAACAGACTATCTACTAAGGAAAAAAGGAAGCAAAATATAAAAGAGAGAGAGAGAGAAAAGAAGTTCAACACAGAAAATTATGCACTAAACTACAAGAAACAAAACCATAGAGAAAATTGTCGATCAGGTCAAAACGCTTTCACACACACGTGCGACCTTTGTAAACACAAATCACTGAAATGATGTAAAATAGAAAATCAAAATAACAGGTTACCGCGTAACGTACGTTACGTGCGATCCATCAGGTACTGTTTGAGTGCACGCTTAAACGTAGAAGTAGATGTATTTTGTTTCAGGCGTGAAGGGAGAGAATTCCACTGTAATGCTCCAGCGAAGGAAAGGCTTGTTTTGAATAAGTCAATGAGAGAGAGAGAGAGAGAAAGGCCATGAATGATGAAAGTTTTCTTTTCGCTTTTCTGTGAACAGAGAAATAGGGTGAGTGCAGACAGCGAAGTGCTGAAGAAGATCAACGACCACATGCAGCCGAAAGACCCATTCTATAAACCGCCAGTTACTCCAGAGGGGGAGACTTCATAACTGATGTTTCTTTTATAACAGGGAAGGAGATATATCATCATGTTTTGCTACAGTTCTCTGCAATAACAACTAGCAAGAAGAAAACAGTGGGTTTTATAGACATTGCACAAAAAGTTGCTTAGCTCAGGCTTTTTGTGTTTTGTTTTTTTTCGTCATGGTGATTAGGTTCCATTTCTGTCTCTTGTTGTAGGTAGATTTTGCCGAGAAAATCAAGTGATCCTATTCTGTTTACACTAAAAGGTTCATTTATGACTCAGAAGCTCATTTTGCCATGCAAATCAAGTGACTGTCAATTTTTAGCGCTGTTCGTGGGATTACCATACAGGTGCTTGTGTGAAACAAGTGCGGTATGCTTTGCAATTTTGGAACTTCGCTCAGACATTTTCCTTGGAGGATATTGTTCTTGTAATAGAGACAGAGCAACATTTAAAGAGTGCCTCCATCTCTGGGCAGACACATTAGACTGTGTCAAGCAGTGTTGGTCTTTTTTTCCTCTCTTCTTTTTTGAAAGATTTTACGCTGATTTAGATATTTTTATCAGATTTTTTCTTTTCTTTAATCCGTCCATTCATGTATATTAAAAAGCTTCAGATTTACAATGTGGTTGTTTCATACTTGAATCATGGGGGAGTTTATGTTACATGGGAACAGCCTGTTGCTCTGTTACACATTGTGCTTGTAAAGAAAATCTTTGCAGTGTCATTTCTGCTGCTGTATTTCCAAGACATTCCACTGGAACACTACTGTGATACGTGAATACTGAGGAATAAATCTATACTACCCGGTATTATTGTTCGGTATTATTGTTAGGTGTGTGTGTGTTTTACATGCCTACCTTTGTTGTGAAATAAATGGTCTGTTTTGGGCTTGCCCAGAGCAGTACACTAATCATATAGCGTTGTGTGTCTGGGTTTTTGAAATTGCACCCACTGCTTCATCTTTTGCAGTAAGCGGTGTGAATATGTGTTGCATAGGGTGAAAGATAATTACGATGTACCGTAGTTTATGTGCGATCTTCTACACTTATAAACACACAGGCACTCTCCTACGCAGTAGTATGATTCTTTCTACTCGGGACCCCCGAGTCAGATTCCTACATTTACAAAGACTGTTTGGAGCATTGTGGGGCGGCAGGGATTTTGATTGTGTCGGTTGAGTGGCAACTTGGGTTGGAATCGAATGAGATCCTAACGTGATGCTGCAACCATTAACCTTCCGGCTACGTCGCTAAAAAACTTCTTAGTCCTACATCGTGTGAAACAACTTACCCATGGTTTTTACATATATATAGGTAATTTTCGACTTATTCCTAGTCCTACGTCGTGGGAAACAAATTACCCATGGTTTTTACATAAGTAATTTTCGACTTATTCCTAGTCCTACGTCGTGGGAAACAAATTACCCATGGTTTTTATATAGGCAGATTGTAGCTTATTCCTAGTCCTACATCATGGGAAACAAATTACCCATGGTTTTTATATAGGCAATTCACAACTTATTCTTATTTATTGTTTAATTACTCTGCTAATTACAAGTTAAACAACACAATTTTTGGCATGAACATAGTCAAACCATTTATTGACAAAGTCATGAAATTTCAAAGGTGTGACCTAAATATTGACCGAGATACGTTCATCTAAAGCAATGTGTGTGCAACTTTTTACCCACGACGTAGCCGGAAGGTTAATACATATTTTTACAAACAATTCTGCAACGTTTCGCAGCATGAAGCAGAAACTGTGTTACTGGACACTGAGAAACTTGCTTAACTGACTTCCATTTTCGCACAAATATTTTGGGACTGCCCACTCATCAGTATTCACACACAATCTTTAATACAGGCACTCATCTACACATACACACTTCTACACATACACACTTCTACACACCTATGTACACTCTCTTCTACACTTGCACACCCACACACACACACCTCTACGCATGTACTCACGCACAGTAAAGGCAATAATTAAAAACCAACACAACAGCCCTGAAAAAAAAGAGACCCCCAAACAACTTCAGTCTCATCCTTTTATTGTAAAGAGAGAGGAGGGGAGAAAAAAAAGGTCACTGTACATTCCGTACATAAAAATGTACATAAAAAAGACGATTATACAATTCCCTGTTGCAAGATATATATAAAAAAAATCCTTCCTTTCCATATCCATATCCATCTACAGTACCTACATTCTTGCATAGAACGAACGGTTGCATCTCTCCAGATTCTGGGAGGTAACCACAAGTAATGGTAGATCATCCCTATAACAATTTCTTTGATGGGCTACTTGTTATCACTGGGCATAATCATGTGTGGGTTTTTTTGTTGTTGTTTTTTCATACACGTATGTACATTGTACCACAACGTTTTAACGAGGTCTTCAATTCAAACACAAGTAAAAACACACCCCTACTCCCACAAAAAGCAAGCATACACAGCACATGGAAAAAAAAAAATCTTTAAAAAAAAAAAAAAAATCAGAAATGCACATGAAAAATTGGAAAGGGGGTGGGGGTCATTGGCTTGGTGAAGCAACAGCAGATCAACAAAACAAATCACTACCAGCTGAAATTACAGCTACGCTACCAATGCCACTGTTGAGGTCATTAGCAGCATCATAGCACTGCACTACAAAGTGTTATTTTAGTACGCAAGCGGACAGGGCATACCAGTCTAACACTGAAAAATCCTGTAATTAAGGAACATTTTTGCAAGGCTCGGCTCTGAGAAATTGCAAGAACCCCTGCAGCAACTTCTGCCATCAGTGCAAGAGGTTATGGGTTCCTTGGGGCATTGGATTTTTCATTTCAAGCATGCAGCACTGTTTACTAGGGGCAGATCATCAGTTTTGTCAGTGACTGGTGCTCCAGTTTCCTCCCCGTCTGCCTTGCAAACGGTCAGCCAAAAACAAAAAACCCACCAAAACTATACATCATTCTGAATTCTAACGTTTCAATAGCTGATCATTTGTACTATGGAACGACAATGTGCTGCTGTCAGGTGCGTGAATGCATGTGCTTGACATCAACATGCGTGCTGGGCTCATGGCACTTTCAGTTTCAGCGAAGAAAACAGGTGAAGTGCCTGCATAAATTAACAGTTTTATTATTCATAATAGTACTGAGGAAAACTCACGTACATGCATCTGGCACCCTGGAAACAAAATTAACTTATTGGGCAGCTTACAGAGGGGTATCTCTGGCGATTGGGCAGTGATGATCCATTACAATTACTACTGTTTTAAAAAAAAAAAAATTAAAAAAAAGAGAGAGATGCTGGCCCATTACTGTACCAACAAAACGATTATATTGTAACAGAAAAATCAATGTACAAACAAAACTAGCAGCATACATGATTCTCGCGATCACAAGTTGAGCAATGAATTAAGAAATCAAGAGGGCTTTAATTATTTAAATATTTAAAATTGCGGGAGTAAAATAAATATGTACAGAAATCCTACACAACTACACAGCTCTCAGAACACAGCATCACAAAAAACCTACGCACATAAATTAAAACAGTACAAACTGAAAGATCTGCTTGTTTCACACTACACACAATTTGCATTATATATTCCAGTTTATAAGCAAGCATACATCCTTTCCATTCTGCTCAGTTTTGAGTATAACAGGCTTTTTTTGTAAGAGAGAAAATGTAATTTACACCACCCTGAATTGAAATAACATAGACATTAATAAAAATGGTTTAAATGGTGGTCAAACCACACCTGTATCTACTCTGCATAGGAAATAAATATTTATACATGTACTGTACTAAAAGCTGAAAGACAACTGAGATTTTTTAATCCAGTTTCAAAAACTACTTATGTTCTCCTACTACATGTACACAACTTGCGCTATAAACACACTACTGTACTCTGTGCCCAGCCCAACCCTGCTTTTTAACACCCCCCCCCCAAAAAAAAAAACAAAAAAAACAACAACAACAACAACAACACACACACACACACACACAAAAAACACCAAGAAGCCACCCCCTACCCTAAGCAAACCCTCCTCCATCTGATACTATCAAGTTTTTCATGCACAAGCATTCAACAACATACAACTGTAACAGACAGTGATACACTGTTGATCAAACTATAAGCATTATCTAAGGCACAGATTTTTTCAAGTAATACCATAGAATTCACTAGAACAGTAGAAGTACAAAATCTACGACGACAATCTGATCTTGAACACATTATGCAAGGTGAAAATTTGAATACAGCAGAAACTGCAGTCTCAGCAGCACTAGCCCAAAAATCCTTCACAAAAATACAAAAGTCGAAAAAAGCTTTTTTAACAGTCTTGAAAGTTGTTCAGTTTGCAGCATGGTCACTTGATTAAGGCAGCATTTTCAATTTAAAACACAGCAAAGGTGCAAAAGTCCTCAGCAATCCAATTCAGTGACAGTACTGACACCCTACAAATATGCAGAATTTAGCAGTTCATGAAAGACTTTACATAATTACATTTCTGTAAAGGAAAAAATATGGTTTATGAGCAACAACAAAAATCTATACAGTCTTCTGTCTTGCGTTGGCCACTTGCCACCGAGTTGTGTATAAATTTGACATTCCAAAGCGCTGTTATCCTTTTTCCATCTTCTTTGTATGCATAAGACATCCCCAAGCTGTAGTGAGGTGGTGGAAATCACGGGTGGGGTGTGGGTGTTTGGGTGTTTAACGTCCTTTTCCATCACATAGGGTGATATCAAAGACGGGGCAACGATGAAAAAGCCAGCATAAATATTTGGCCCCAGCCGGGATCGAACTCACGACCCGAGCATTAGAAGTCCAATGCTCTACCATTCGACCACCCCGGCTCCCCGGTGGAAATCACATATTTTCAGTCATTCACACTATGAAAACAGCAATGCAGCAACTAACGCAAAGGACTGGCAGTCATACTCAGCTAAACTGTTCCTCACATTTTACAACCGCTTCCGCAATTTCTGAAGTTCAAAGCCGGCAGTTACACAAGCAGCCCACAATCAGCAACTGCATAATGCTACAACAGCTTCAGTACAAACAGAGAGGGAAAAAAACAAACGCTTGAACAGCACCTGTACGCAAGAAAGCATATCAGCCCAACTCCAAGTCAACTGCAATGTGGTTTTCCATTTAAAAAAAAAAAAAAAAAAAAAATTTTAAACTGGAAAATCCTCATAAACTTTCTACATTACTGTATAGTTAACGGCTGTGTTTCTATGAAGAAGACATTAAAAAAAAGAGCGAACTGGGATTGGGGATCAAGGAAAGAACAGAGAAAAAGTTTACCACCGTATGTGCTCATTTTAACATGTGTTACAGAATAAATCATAGACTAGTCAGTACTCAAAATTAAATCATAAATTATGAGACAGCCTCAAGTAAACGGCCATTTATAAATCATTTTACGGCACTCATTTTTTTTTTTTTTGATTTCTAATGTGCAGGTAATACAGATATCACACTAATGTACACAATATGGCATTTTCAGAAACACAAACCTCCACTAAAAAAAAAAACAACAAAAAAAAACCCAAAACACACACTTCATGTGGTCATTGAAAGGTGGGCACAATGAATGAAAACTATGACGCCCTATCCACAGTGTTATACGATTTGGCATCAAATTTCTTTTCTCAGTGTTCCCAATCAGTGACAAGCCCCTACCAAGAATTTTGGGGAACAGACACCCCCCACCCAAAAAAAAAAAAAAAAAAAAATGGAGATGCATCTCAATTTTTGAAACCCTTGTGACTTGTTTTAGCTTCCTGAAAAAAAGTGATTCATCATCAGACACAGATCAAACAGTGTAATATTCGTTTCTTGCTAATCACCTGCTAAACATAATTTATAATAATTATCACAATAGGGTCATGGCAAATGTCAACAATCCTAGCAAGTAAACAAGACAACAGACCGCGTAAAGTGAGCTTAACAGTACATACTCTAGTTAGATGCACACTCACTCTCAGACAACATAGGACATAGCGATTAGCCAGCAAGGCAGATGAATCAAGCTAGTCTATATTGTATATATATGCTCTCTGTTTGTGTTAGTAAATGAGAAACATACATGTACAATTTTCAACAAGTGCAAATTTGTAATTTAGAAATAAGCACCAAACCAAGTCATATTAATACCCCCCCCCCCCCCCCCCCCCATTCAACTTCAGTTTCAGTTTTACAGGTTTACAGACCCTTCTGTCATGTTTACGTTTCTGGTGCAACTCAAGCAAAATGCCCATCTTAAAGGCACAGTTCCTGAAAAAATAAATTTAGGTAGGAGCTGTAACTTTAATAAGTTTTCAACCTGTTCCCATTATTAAAAAAATAAATTATAAATAAAGACCGGCCCCCGTAGTGTAGTGGTTAGCACTTCGGACCATGGACCGGGAGACCCGGGTTCGAATCCCAGCCGAGACAAGCGGGATTTTTCCTACCTAGGTCGGCTCCTACCCAGAGCGGGTGTGCTATGGGCCCAATGGGGAGGCTGTTGCCACACAGCCGAGCTTCACCCACTTCACGGGTGCGACTTTGGGGGTGCTTCCCTTGGTATGACACGTCTTATGATGTGGATGATTACACGGCCGGCACCGCAGGTGCCGTAGT
The DNA here is from genome assembly GCA_018292915.2 of Batillaria attramentaria. Taxonomy (NCBI): domain Eukaryota; kingdom Metazoa; phylum Mollusca; class Gastropoda; family Batillariidae; genus Batillaria; species Batillaria attramentaria. The sequence goes on from JACVVK020000207.1 coordinate 24,741, forward strand.
TCCCGGGCCTGGTAAACGCCGGGATATTTATGACAGGAAGCGTGGAATGCGGCCCTGTCCCGCAGTCCCAAACCACATGGACCTCCATAGCATCATCTTACCATCATCCTCATCTCCATCATCATGCATAATAAAAATTGCCCCAGCCCTCGAGCCCTCCGTGGATTCCACCCATGACGTGGGAGGAACACCACTGGAGTTGGCAAAAAAGAGTTGGGGCAGCAAAAAAAAAAAAAAAAAAAAATTATAAATAAAGGAGTTTATTCAGCACACTTGCCAAATTTTGGAGAGCGGAAGGTGAAGGATTATAGAGAGAGACTGACTATGTATAGAAAACAGAGTTTTCATAACTGCAGTGATCATTTTATGTCCGCGCCTTGCGCCATTGGCGCATAAAAAAAAAAAATGACCCATAAAAATCTTAAGCTGTGCGCCGATCGGCGCATCGTTATAACTTTAAATGTTTTGACACAGAGTGCTGTGCGCTCACAAGCCGAACAGGAGAATTTTCCAAAAACATTAAGGTGACCCTAATTTCTCAGAGTTTATATAATTTAAATTATGTGCTTTTTCATCTGTTTGGTTCCGTTTTAGAATGACCCATAAAATGTGGAAATGGCCCATAGAAGTTGGTCACAGTGGGCCATTTCACCCATAGATTTTCAACAAAAAATGATCACTGTAACTGTCTTCACATTAACAACTACACGTAGAATCAAAACGAGGTGAGGGTGACCAAAACAAAATTTCTGCACTTACTGCAAACCGGTACATCGTTTTGCTACGGCACCTAACAGTAAAAGAGGACGAAAAAAGCTTGGGGTAAAACAAAGCAGTCATTACGCAGCATCGGTACTGATGTACAGCTTGCAGAAGGCTGCTGAAGACGCCGTGGTTGTTGAAGATTCATCCTCCGCCGATAATCTGTCAGTCACACACTTCCAGTCATGGTCGCAGTCATGTTTGAAAAAGGCACATCATGTACGCTGGTAGCCATTTTAAAGGTGAAACCAACGGCCACGCACAGTAACAACAGGAAGAATCTCATTCAAAACAAATGTCGCACTTTACCCCTGTAGTGTAACTGTAAGCAGGTGACACCACATCATGCCAAAAGGGAAAGACCAAACAAGTGGATATATAATGAAAGCATGCTTTGGGATCTGCCAAGTGTTAATTTCTGTATGTTTCTAAAACTAACACCAAGACTAAACAACTTGATCGGCAAAGACAATACTTGCTGTAGTTATCGGCGCATGCATTTCATGAACACTGCAGATCTGAGAAAGAGCCCGGTGTGGTAAAATTAATAAGTAATATGCAAAGCCAAACGAGCGTGAAGTTCTCAAAAAAACTGGCAGACACAAGAATCCTCTCTTGCAGATGTGCGCAGTTGCGAAGTTACTCCAATTTCAGCATCATTCACTCTCTAATCTTCAAGGTTTACAGGGTACAAATTCTACAGCAGACACACGCAGAAGTCCAGAGTAAATAGAGCTGAGAGACGTTCGTTAAGGACTGTTGCAAGCGATGCAACATCTTCTCCCCTGCCCCTACATGCCCCTTGTTCCAATGCCTGCTTCATCACAGTTCTTGCTTGTCCTGAAACTGATAAAGGCAAAAGGTCCGTGATGTAACAGTAGCCAAAACACAACAGAATTTTCTGTGCGATCATTTTTCATATGATCCGAGCAACATAAAATTTCACCCCTAAATGTGAACAAAATAACTATGCACCGGCCATGACGTAGGAGTTCCAAATGTTTGAAATGATACATTTTCTGTGTGTCTTGGACTGATGACGTAACTGGAGTGTGTTTTTGTGAACTTGTAAACCACTGAGTGGGTTACGGAAAGTCATAACTCACACTTTCGCTCTCTGTTTCCTTACTATTTTCGGACGTAAAGCACTCATAGTTAACTCACTGAAAATTTGCTCTGGCGAGTGGTGTAGAATCAGTAAGACAGCTAGGGCTGGTCAACAGGTAGAATTTGCACCACAACTTGGTTGTTTATGGACGACATTAGAAAATTTCAGTGCTGATTCTCAGCCACATCCAACCTGATTGCTCCCAAGGTAACAAAAATGTATCTACCATGGAAACTAAGTAATAATTTAAAATATTGCCCACCTACCTATGTGGGTGACTTTCGAGGTAAATCTACCACTGAGATCTGAAGGTGTCCGTCTGCGAGATGGTGCTCATAATCGCCTTTGGATGACATCTGGTTCTGCACGGAATGGAGCTGTGACAAAAGGCAAGCAGATTAAAATTTTTTGCCGTACTGAAGCGTAAAGAAATGAACATTGCAAGAACAGTTACCCCCTAATTTGGCCGCAACTTTACATGTAGTTCACAGGCAGTTTTGTCAGCCGCCGTGTTTATTGTCCTGCCAGTGGCAGTAAGTTGCTTTTTTACTTTTTTTTATATAAATTTATGAATTTGTAGAATTTATAAGTAACTTTCTGAGAGGAAACACTAAAGATCAAACATCCTAACTCCCTCTTTCCCCTTACAAAAGAACACACGCACACACAAAACATAAACAGTGACACGAGCTCCACACTCAAAGCCAACGCATGTATACACAATCTGCCCGCAAAACCAGCTGTCTCAGTGTCTGCCGCAACAGTTGCTACATGTACATACATGTATGTATTATTGTATAACAAGTACATGCAGTGAATCGAGTACGACTTGTGTGATGAGTCAGCCAAAATCCATGCATTCTTTTAAGTCTCCCTCAGCACAGGTGGCCAGTAAAACACATACACACTGACATAGTACTGTCATGTCTGATAATTGCATTTTGATTTAAAGCTAAACAGGTATGTAACACCCCCAGCCCTGCTGTAGTCTGAGGGCAGTCTTAGGAGTACACAGTTTTTGTAGTTGTTTTTTTTTGCTGTTGTTTTTGTTTCTCTATTTATTTATTTATTTATTTATTTATTTTTTGCTGTTGTTAAGATCTACAAATCACTCAAGAAATAAAATTTATACAAAAAGAAACCAAGAAACAGGAAAACACCAAATCAAGATACCGGTACTACAATGAAGAATGTTTGAAATAAAAAACTACTAATCATTTGAAATGCAACTGCTACAAATGAAATCAAGTCCAGGGAGCTTACTTGAGGAGGAGATTGCATTGTGGAGGTAAAGTCCCCGGATCCTATGTGAGCGGTATGACGGAAGTCTGTTGGAAGTCCGATCATGCTCGGATCCAGGCGCCGCCTTCGTTTCTGTAATATTATGAATTAAAGTGAAAATAAACTTAATAACGTCTATCACTGTTACAACTGTTAATCTGAGTATGTGTATCTTATTTGTTTAAAATACGAATCTACCATGTAAATTGTTTACGTGCCTTTAAGACACTCTTGTCACGTTGAGCTTACTGTTGCGAATGCCAGTTGCACAATTTCAGCGCATTCCGCACCTTGCAATGGAGATTTTTGAAGTTAACTGCTCTATCAGTATCATGGAAAGAGAATCAACAATCAATGAAACTTTATTTTGCAACAGTAAATGCCAACATAGTGATAGTCACACTTATATTAATATTAAAATAAAAAAAATTATACCATTTTGTATACCTGCCATTGGAGAGAGAGAGAGGGAGAGAGAGAAAATAATTTATTTTCTCTCTCTCAATAAAATTCTTTTCTACTTTCTACAGCGCTTTCCCCTGCAAAATCACCAAGTGACAAGCTCGAAACGCCTAACAAGATATCAAACTCAGTATAACATGAACAAATAAAATAATTTTAAAATAACATTAAAAGACATTCCTAAGACCGGTTTAAGCATTTAAAATTTACACAATTAGCCAATGATAATTATGATAATCAACTTACAGGTTGTGGCTGTTCTGTGATGCAGCAGCTAAAACACAAAAGCGCGTCCCCCATCATTGGCGCTGGCACGTTTTACTTTCTCCTCCGATAGCTGAGCTATACCAACACTGCACACCTCCTTTGTTGTGGCGTATGTAGCTGACTGAGCGATGCAAGCTGGTCTTGGCTACGCTCGATGAAAGTTGTGCCCAACAGATTTTAGATCTGAACGAGATCTAATGGAAATTTCCAAAATGCTTCACCCGCGGCCGTGGCTGTGCTAAGATGAAGAAACTGAAATTGGTTCCCTGAGATCACTGGTCATGGAAGATACTGTTTGAATTCAAAAGCAGCCAGACGAAATACAGATTAGATGATCAGGTTCACAACCAAGCCCTTCACTCAACACATTCACTCGGCTATATTCAAGAGGAGATGATCAAGGCGTGGCACGAGGTGAAGGACGATTTGAGCAACTGCCTGTCATGGCAAATGGTCGAGATTTCTCCACAAATTTCCGAGTGCAGGCAAGTTCTGAAAGACAAGAATGAAAATGGGTTTAATTTCAAAGCATCTCAAAAATCAAACTGACAAATAAAAGAAAACGTTTACTCGCAATTTTCAACAACAAGTCGTTAACGATGATGAATCAAAAGGCATCATTGCCATGCGCAAACAAACCTGCCCAGTTTACACGGAGCAAGTGCTAAGTATCAATATGATAGTGATACAAGAACCAAAAATGCCTATTTAAAAAAAAAAAAAAAAAAACCTCCGAAGTATGGTATACCAGTGTAACATGCAATGTTCACAACTGAAATTCTGAACAATTTGTCCAAATAAAATCTCAGATAACAAACGCCTGGGTTTTCCCACTTTGAGACAATCAGCACATGACAGTATACATCTACGTCACGGGCCTAGTGACAACAAAGAACTGAGTTAGAGCGCACTTTCAATTTCCTTGTGCTCATTGACACAGCAGCTGAAATCTGATGCGACGATCAGCTGAATCAGGCTAACACTAACGAGTTGATCTAGATCTGAAGAACAATCAAAAGTATTGTCTAAGTTTAGAACCCTAAGACTAAGAGAGGAGTACCGGTATACAAATTACAACGAACATCTTTCATTCCCACTTTCAGGATGTGAGAACAAAAGGAAGTGCTTGGGACTTGAAATAATGGGTGTGCATTGATTAAGTGGTGTCAAGATGGCTGCATCATCCATTACTTATGTCGTCAGTCCACGGCATGAATATAAAGTCACATAATATGAATATTACATAAAGTAGCATAATATGAATAATTAAGGCATACCTAACATTTTCATTCAGTGAAATAGCAAGCAGTTGACCCACATCATGTTTGAAGTGCACACCAGTCCAGTCACAAATTTATCCATACAACTGCAAGTCTGTTTTCAAGAGCCCCTTTCCTCCATTTCATTTTCTTGCGGAAAAGCTCATTCTACAAATTATGTGGAATTTCTCCCTGACACTGATAGACAAATGACATCTCACATACTGCAATGGTAATGATGTATCACTATCAGTTACTGAATGAGCTTAGATGAACTAAGACCTCTGAAAAAGAATTCTGTGTTCAGTGTTACTGTAAGCAATCCCCTCACAAGACGAAGTGAGAATATTGCCAACTTCTAGAGTCCATTATATAAATTTATCTACATGTACTTAGTGAAAGTTTTCTATGCCATGGGACACTGTTGCCAACCCTGATTTAATTTGGGTGCTTAAAGTTTAACTTAAAAGCAATTTCTTCTTCTTCAATCATTTATTTGTTTCTTAAAGCGCCCAAAAGTTTCACTATCAGGCCTTAAATTAAAATGGTCTATGACCTCAATGGAAGAAAAGCGTGTCGCATAAATTTATTGATGAAGTGGTAAGCCCACGGGAACGACTCTTATGCTTGGGGTGTCCAGGGGAATGCTCCCCTGGAATTTTCTTTAAAAAATGTGACCGTACACCACGATATGAGTCGTAAGTCACGTTTTGACTATTCTGAGATACTGGCATCAACACAAAGTAGAAGAAATGCTCTTTCCAATGGTATAATTATTTTTCATTAACTATGATCTTTTGGCAAAGATACAGTAGTTCTTGAACAGGTATCCCCTCAGATCACATTTCACCAGAAAACGAGAACAAAGTTGAGAAAACGCTGTTATAGAAGTTTTCCTTAGCAACCTGTTTCAGGCTGAATAAAGTATTTCTACACTTAATCTGGCTTAGGTATTAAAGCTCATCACAGAAAAATAGTTAAACAGTCCAAATCAAATGAAATCTCAAAATCGACCAATCCAGCCTCATCTGCCTATTTCTGGCTGCTAAACAAAATGAAGTCAGGCGCAGAGCGACTCATTTCGTGGTGTACGGTCACAAATAGACTCAAATCTGTGCATTTTGGTATGATTTTAATTTTAAGTGCTTCAGAGGAGAAAATACACTTTTTTTCTTTCTTTTTTTTTTTGGGGGGGGGGGGGGGGGGATGTTAGCCAAAGGTGGAAATCCGCTAAAAAAAAAAAAAAAAAAAGGGGCAGAAGATTATAAGGCCTGCACTATGTCAGTAATTTTTAACAGCTGTTCCAATTGATCATGAAGGTTCTCTTGTTATTACAATGTTCAATAAATTTGTATATATTTTTTTTATATATATATATCAATTCTGTCATCCTCTGACAGCGAAAGCGAAATTGAGTGAAAGCATAAAATTTGTGAGGGTGACCTTCCAAATCACACCATACAAAAATAACTTTTACAACAGAACCCAACCACTTCCCCTCAACAACATACAACGAGTAGCCAGTATCCAAAACCTCTGGTGTCATCATAGTTAGAAAACGGCGCATGTACAGTAAAGCGTAAGCTTACCCTATTTTTAGTAATTCCACCATCACTCAAGGTTAGTCATGCCCCTAATTTGACGGTTACAGGCGGTACACATACTCATAGCCGGCAGTTGCCGCGGCCAGGTTACCGTGTGTACATGTGTATGCAACTGTGTAATTGAGAAGCCTGCAGTGTATTCTGCCTGCACAAATAGCCCTCTATTTTCCCCTCTCCATCCACGCCTCTCTCTCTTTTGTGTGTGTGTGTTGCCTATGATTCTTGTGGGTTACCACGCAAAACGATGAGTCAAGGGAAGCGAAGAAAGACACCTCTGTAATTTACACAAGTTCTGCAAAGACATTGGTCATGTGAACCCATTCCGTTGTGTCCACATTTATAAACATGATTCATGCGTGCCCTCCCGCCCCCCCCCCCCAGCCCAGCCCCTCTTAACAATAAAAGTTTTTGTTTTTTTTAAAAACAAGTTTGGGTCAGTGGGACCTTTTGACCGTACCTATGCCCCTCCTTTTTTTTTTCTTTTCTTTTTTTTTTTTTTTGGGGGGGGGGGGGGTGAGAGGGAGGAGTTTGTTCAGTTTATCAGATCAAATGTATACTTTATTAATCCCAAAACGGGAAACTGTAAGCCACCATAAAAGATTCCCCTTATTTACTTCTTATAATTTTTATTTCTTATTTTATTATTATCAATTTTTTTATTCATGATTTTTTATTTTAATTTTAAGTAATTAATTAATTTTTTATTATTTTTTTTTTTTTGGGGGGGGGGGGACACTAAATAAAAAAACAACCAATTGGCACAAAATTGTCGCAATGTGCTCAAAATTATACAAAACACTGATCATAAGAAGTCAACTATGTGACAAGTGTACTAAAAAAAAAAAACAGAAAGAAATTTTTGCCCCCTTTCCTTCATTTCTGAAAAATTTGCACCAGCGTTTCAAAACTTCAGCATGTTCATGAATTTGTTACAAACTTGTACTTCATGCTCGTCACAACGGTGTGCACTGTCAGTAACCCTCAACACTTGTCACTAACTCTTCCCACAAACTCTTTCCTTGTGTCCCCTCACCAGTTAAAACAATGACAATCTGAATGCGTCACACGACCGCACACACAAAGTGCACACGTTGAACGGACTGCCATCCCCAACACACATTTTCCTGATTCTTATCAGGTTCTCAAGTCTATTCAGGATATGACAACCTGACACCTCCGCCTTTGTGCCTCTCCGTGAGGTAATTACTATTTTCACTGACTGCTAAGAGTGAGTGAAAAATATCCTGAGTGGATGCACATGAATTATAACCAACCGCCTTGCCTGGCAGTGACTCAGCTGTGAGTGTGACACTGAGAAAGGATCTTGAAAGCACTGTCCATCATACTGACAAAGCCACATGATTTTTTTTTTTTTGGAGGGCTGAAGTTCACCACGTTCTGTTTCAATTTGGGATGTGGTTGAATTACACAAATTATATTTGTTGTATTTTTCTCCTGCTATGTCGCTCTCTCGGTGCACTCGCAGAGAAGACACGGGATACAACAGGCTGGAACTCCAATACTTTATTAACAGAAGATGCGCAAGAACAAACTCATGAAAGAGGAAGAACCCAGAACGCTGTGCAGTGCTGCTTATATACTAACAGGTCAGATCTAGAACATTCTGTAACATACTAGCAAGTACGGAATCTTTCCAAGGTTACGTAATCTGCTGACGTTACTGCACTCGCATGTTCTGGGATGGTCTAGAAATTTCCATCGAAATGCAGTGACTTTTCGCGATCTCTACAACAATATTACAAACAAAAACTTGAAATACTGTGTCACCTGAAGAATGTGACATATTCTGAATGTCATATTCAGGTTTAGTATGAATCAGTACTAAACCAGCAGTTTCTTCCCCCATTATCCGAATAGTTTTACACGACAAATTATGCGCACTAGTTTAACTTTAAGCCGAACCGTCTGCCATCTGATGAAGTTGCCTCCATTACACACTCAATTTCAACGTCACATCCCATTTCTATGGCAAAAAGCAAAACAACAACAACAACAAAAAATTTGTAAAAAGCAAAGTAGATTACGTTCTGCTTGATGAAAATAAAAATTCGTTTGGACACTGAATTGATTCCTACAGAGAAATAATACTCTCGATGCACGTTGAAGACAACCTGTCAAGTTAAACGCCAAAGTTACCACAAGTGGTAAAAATTAAAGCATGAGACAAAATAATCTCACCTGCAAGGGAAAAGCTGCATTTTGATTTTGAAATTTAATTACAGTTTGAAGGATGTAATGCAGCGGTCAGTGTCTGAGTCACAGTACTCACACAACATGCCACAGTTCCTATCTCCCTGCCCCTTAAGGTTTAAGGAAATTGTGAACTTGACACAAATTACAGCTCTTCAGTCACATGGCATGTACCATTTCCTGCTGAACCATCCCCATGCAACATAGAAAATACGCTCCAGGCAGAGTCAACCAGCTTGCTGCCAAATTTATCAAAGTATTTCCTCAATCTTCATTGATAAACTCAGCATAAGCATGTTTCATGAAACTAAATCCAGTGAAAGGGGTAAACTTAAAGTATAATGACTATGATAAAGCTGAATTTAGTACTTCCCATATTGCCAACACTGAAAGAAACCAAAATCCACCTTTCACACACTACCAGTGCATACTATGCACTAAGACTAATGCTGACTTAAAATCCACGCTAGTTAATATTATTACTAGACATGCACTATACTTATGACATTATAGTATACACATTCATGTGACTCAGTCACTGCTGTCCATACTACACCGTAACGTGTAAAAATAGGAAGTGACTTTTAAAACTCACCACAAAAAGTAAATGTAATCAGCAAATAAATCATGACATCAGCATAAACGTACACTAAACCACGAAGAAGTCTGATAAACTGCCCACTAAAATAAATTCAGTGTGAAACCTTACATGTACACAAGTTGTACTAATGTAAAGCAATGATAGCACTGACATTACATATCGATAACAACAAACTATACTTACATAGTCATTCTTCCACTTTGTTACACAACTCTGGTTACCGATCTAGTTATTCCCGATCAGTCATGGTGGATCTATCTTGATTCTTGATATATATCTACTGAATCATCTCGTTTAGTCACCAGACAACACTAAAGTCAATGCATGGGAAGTGCTGAAAAAGAAAATTTATGTACACACAAGCCGCACCTCGACCAACGGGACCTGCCAACACCTATCAAGATCTAGCGGTAGGATAGCCGACAGCTAGCCATTCGTCTACATCCACTTCCCACACCCAGCAGGGTGCCGACATAATCAACCTCAACTCGACCTCAGTAACACGCTTCACTGAGTCTGGCTATCCATCATTTGACTTCCGAAAATGGCGACAGAAAGTCAGCCGAACTTCGACAAAACTTTCCCAGGCCCCGATCCAAGAAAAGAACAGCTGACAGAAGTTTTCAAACAAGTCAGCCTTACCTTCTGATATGTGTAGTTTACGTCGGCATGGCGGAATGTACTCTGTCCGGGCACAGAAAGGACCAAAGAGAACTTTTTCGCGAAGGAAATGGTAATCAGTTCACTGTTCTTTGACCTTTTCCGAACCCGGAAATGGCTCATTTCGCACACCGCATGAGTTCTCGCGAGAGTCGGTACTCGGCGGGAACGACCACGTTGATGGCGAAAATGTCGTCTGCTAGCGTCAGCTGGAGAAAATATTGACCAGATATCAAGCACTCTCTGTTCAGTAATCGACCACCACTCCCATACTTGACTTACTTAAACTTAAGGCGCACACTGTCACACATAACTCAGCTTGGCGACAGCTTGGACACATCGATTTTGTCGCAAAATTTTGGAATATGTTGGACGTGTGCTCGCTTCTGACACTTTCAAGTGTATGTTGATACACCTCCAAGCATTCTCCTCTTCTTTGGCAGTTACACGTGCATGCCGGTTGCCTGGTGAGTTTTCGAAAGGCGGCATTTGTCATTATTACTTATATGACACACACCTACCGTCATACATCTATAGAAGGACAAGAGTTGATGTGTCATCATTAGAATAGAAATTACTTTTTGTGTCTACATGATTACTTCAGTTTGTTTATTTATTATTCACCAAGTAATTCAGGATGGATGAATGGACTGACGGAATGAAATGACAGAATCACGTACTGACGAAATGACACCCTTGACAATGTGACAAAGGTGACTCCAAAATATGAAAAGGTGGATCAACAGTGCAATGGACCAGTTCACCGTTCCACAGTTACAGGTATAAGTGACTGTACTGAGCCCAAAAACCAGTTTCAAGAAATGAATACAGTTCATACATAACACATACCAGGTAGTCACAATGGGTGACTATTGCTCACGTGGGATACACACTGCAGGCCACTATGGCTGCATGATATTGATAATGTCCCTTTTAGAAAAGGCTAAACCAAAATTTAAGAAACTTGCTAACTACTAGTTAGTTATTGATCCAACATATAGTTATATTTACACAAGAATATTTCTAATTGACTACAGACCTTTTCTGCACTATTTACTAATCAAATGTGTTTACTATTAATGAGATATTTACAATTGAAATGCATGTTACTAAAAGGAATCTGTTTATTTTATGTAACTAACTTTTATAATTCACTTTAACTTATCACTAACTGTGATCCAGTACAATAAATACCAGCATGTCTGCCACAACTGACCAACAAACCAGTTGCAAAACAACACAAATTCCCTTCTCCCTCTCAGCCGCTCATTCATTCTGCTTCATTCATTCTTCATTCATTCTGCCACATTCATACTTCATACACTCTGCCACATTCATACTTCATACACTCTGCCACATTCACCCCCTGTTTGTGAAATGGCGTCCGCGTCATTTCCACAAGTAATTAGAGTCATATTCTATTTACAATTCTTAAAAAATAATTACTCACAACATAAATACTTGCATGAAAATAATTTAAGAAAAATGATTTACTGAAAACAGAATTTTTCTTGCTATGTACAGGTAATATTCATGGCCAAAATGCATCGTCTGTATCCCATAATACTGGTGAAAAGACAATGAACATCCGTGAATGTGAACATATTGATCTGGCTCTTTGTACTTTACGTTACACTAGCCAATATCATAACAAAAAAAGTGAAGACAGCATTGAGTTGTGGGAATATGCTTTATTCTCACATAAGTCAGCGAAATTATTGACAGGTAAGCATTTACTTGGTAAGTATCGATGCTATTGTCTCTGACAAAGTCGCTGGGTCCATCTGAACTCTTCCACTATCTAACAGCTCTGACAAGAATGCTATCTTTCTCTTCCATTCCGGACCAACTGTTTGTTGTGCCATGGAAAAGTCACCACTCGTCATCCACCGAGGAGCTTGTCTCACCCTACTGGATCGGCGTAACACAGGGCCCTGTTCGCTATCTCCAGCAGCAGCTTCAGTCTCATCCTCTTGTAGCTCGGCTTCTGCGGCGGTTTCTTCTGGTCTAGTTTCATCTTGTCGTGTTTCTTCTTCTGTGGACTGACTCGACTCTCCACCTTCAACATCATCAGTGGACGGCTGGTCGTCACCGCCTGAGTCTGTCTCCCTGTCACCTGCAGCCTGACCATGATCGTCACCAGGAGGTTGCAGGGACTCTGCTTCAGCTGGTTCTCCCTGTTCTGTCACAGTAGTTTTGACTGCTGTCTCCTCACTCTGGGTGTCACTCAGCTGAACTTCCACAGTGACAGTATCAGTCTCTCTGTTGTCACTTTCTGTATGAGCTGTGTCTGGGTCAGATGGAGTAGGTGCTGCTCCTGCTGGTGCAGCTTTCTGTTCCTTGGGTGGTTGTTGTCTCAGGTCAGTGCTTGATTTCCTGGAGGAAGGATCATCTCTTCCTTGGCCTGCACCGATAGGTAAGAGGTGGTTCCGGTGAAGTGTCCTTTTGTGGGTTCTGTCATCTTCTTTGCACACCACAAACACAGGCACGTCGGGGTTTGGCTGGGCATCCACTACATAGACGTCCTTTTCCCAACGGTCTGATAGTTTGTGTTTTCCTTCAAACGCAAGGATTCTGACTAGTACCCTATCACCACTTTGCAATGTTCCTCCTCTGGATCTCAAGTCATAGCGATCTTTTTGGCGTCGCTGTGCTTCACCTGCAGCACTGGCTGCTGTCTTGTAGGCATCCTGCAGATTTTTCCTCAGGTCTGCAACGTAGCTTGTGTGGCTCTTGGCACCATCTCCTCTGTCGATGCCAAACATTGCATCAATCGGTAGCCTTGCCTCTCGCCCAAACATGAGGTAATACGGTGAGTATCCTGTGCTCTCATGAGTGGTGCAGTTGTATGCGTGGGTGAGCGGGGCGACTGCCTTGTGCCAATCTCTCTTTTTGTCTGTCTCGAGAGTTCCAAGCATAGTCAGAAGTGTCCGATTGAACCTCTCCGTCATCCCATTCCCCATAGGATGGTAAGCTGAGGATCTCGACTTCTCAATGCCAGCTATCTTACAGAGCTCCCGGATCACTTGGCTCTCGAAGTTTGCACCCTGATCGGCATGAAGCCGCTTCGGAAAGCCGTAGTGTACCACAAAAGTGTTGAACAGAGCTTCCGCGGTTGTACGAGCGGTTTGGTTGCGAGTTGGAATAGCCTGCGCAAAGCGAGTAAAGTGGTCTGTGATAACTAGGATACTCTGGTACCCTCCTGACGATGTCTCGACTGACAAGAAGTCCATGCACACGAGTTCTAGTGGTTGCGTGGTGACAATGTTCACGAGGGGTGCTTTGTCTCCAACCGCCTTTCTGCGCAGACAACGGGGGCAGTCTTTGCACCAGGTCTCCACATCTCGTGCCATGCCAGGCCACCAGAACCGATCACGTGCCAGTGAGGTCGTACGGTCTCGTCCGGGATGTCCAACGTCGTCGTGGATCCCTTGCAGGGCTCTCTTGATGTAAGCTGACGGCAAGACCAGCTGCCGATGAACTTCACCTTTCACTGTGGTTTCCCTGTAGAGAGTCCCACGTCGCAGTTGGAAACTGTCGAAGTTCTTCAGCATTGCACTATGCTCTGGGGTTGCTGGGAAGTCTTGGCGTCGCGGTCTTTTCTTGTTCCTCATGACCGTCATCCATGGGCCAATAACTTCGTCTTCGTTCTGCGCTCGTCTCCAGTCCTTGTCGGTCATATCAGCAGTGTCTTGGCCTTCTGACTGATCAAGAACATCAACGGCTGCAGCTGACAGACAGTGCGTGTCGACGACAAGGCAGCTGACAGCTCCGCAGATGGTGTGCACAACTTCAGCTGACATGTCTTCCTCTGTGTGCTCAGTACTGCCCTCAGGCAACCTCGACAGGGTGTCAGCATCGATGTTGTTAGCACCGGGACGATACTTGATGTCGAAGTTGAAGGCTGCAAGCGCCGCAAGCCATCTGTGCCCTGTGGCGTCAAGCTTGGCTGTCGTCAAGACGTAAGTGAGGGGATTGTTGTCTGTCTTCACTGTGAACTGGGCTCCATAGAGATGGTCTTTGAATTTCTCTGTCACTGCCCACTTCAAGGCGAGAAATTCGAGCTTGTGGGCGGGGTAGTTGCGCTCGGTTTTGGACAGTGCTCTACTGGCGTACGCAATCACTCGCGGTGCTCCATCTTGTTCCTGGTAGAGTACAGCGCCGAGACCAGTGCCGGATGCATCAGTATGGAGTTCAAAAGGCCGGGTGTAGTCTGCATATCCCAGGACAGGTGGGCTTGACAGGATGTCTTTCAAGCGTTGGAACGCTGCTTCCTCTTCATCTCCCCACTGCCAGGGCTTCTGTTGGTGGACTTTCTTCCTGCCTCTCTGCTTCTTAGTGGGTACTGGCATCAGGGCGGTCAAGGGGGCGCTGATCCTGGAGTAGTTCTGGACAAACTTGCGATAATAGCCAGAGAAACCAAGGAAACGCCGTACCTCTTCAGGGTTGGTGGGTCTCGGCCAGTCTCTGATGGTCTGAGTCTTGTCCGGATCTGGGGCGATCCCGTCTGCTGAAACTTGATGGCCTACACACACGACTCTTTCCTTGAAAAGGTGGCATTTCTTGGGAGCGAGCTTCAAACCTGCTTCCAGTAGGCGTTGAAAGACCTTCCTCAGCCTGTCGACATGCTCCTCGTACGTCCGAGAGAAGATAATGAGGTCATCGAGGTATATGAGGCAGATCTTCATGTGCATGTCTCCGAGGACGTCCTCCATCAGCCGTTGGTAAGTCGCTGGTGAGTTGGTGAGTCCAAAAGGGAGGCGATTATACTCAAAAAATCCGAGTGGACCGACAGTGAAGGCTGTTCTCTGTTTATGCTCCTCGGCTATTTCCACCTGATAGTATCCGGACTTCATGTCCAGCACCGTGAAAAACTGTGATCCGGACAGGCAGTCGAGGATTTCTTCAACTCTGGGGAGCGCATAGGAGTCTCTGATGGTCCTTGAGTTTAACTGCCGGAAATCTGTACAGAGTCTCAATCGGCCATCCTTTCTGCGAGCGAGGACTATGTTCGAGGAACAGGGACTGTGTGATCTGCGGATAACACCACTGGCCAGGAGCTGGTGGAGGTGTGACCTCACTTCGTCTAGCATGGAAGGTGGTATCATACGATGTCGCTGTTTGAAGGGTGTCTCGTCGCTTAACTCAATGCGGTGGCGAACCCCTGAAGACAGTCCAACATCCTCCTCGTTCTTTGAGAATATGGGGTCATATTCCATCACGAGTCGCTGTACTTCCTCCAGCTGCTCCTTGGTAAGACGTTCTTGCTCAATGTCCAGTTGTGTCAGCAGATCTTGCTTTTCCTCAGCCCCAATCTCCTCCAGTTCCGTGATGGTGACAGGCTGGACTTCACACATCACCGCACGTGAGTTCACAGACACGGTGTGAGTGGAGACATTGGACACGGTGATGTCAATCGGGTCAGCGGATTGATATCTGTAGCTGATCAACACAGGGTCAAGGTCAAGATCAGGGCTAACATCGCGATGAGCTTGCACCAGAGCGCATGTCTGATGGTACGGTTGCATGTAGTCCATGTAGCCCTTGATGGTGACTTGTTCGTTGGGGTGAATGATCACTGGGCCTCTCTCTGCTGACCGAACAACGGCGATTCTGTTGCAGTTCCGTGCCAGTTGCTTCTCGCGATGCGTGATGCACTTGAGTGCTAGATGCCAGGATGTCTGAGTCAAGTTTTTCTTTGCTGGTCCCAGACTGCCCAAAAAGTTGGTCCCCAGTAGCACTGGTGTTGAAGTGTTGTATTCAGTGTCAGGCACGACTAACATGAGGCAGGGATAAGGGGTGTCTCCGAGCTCTGGTATCTTGAGGTGAGCCTTGATGTAACCCAGGAATGGGAGTGAGTCACCATTCGCACATTCCACGCTCAGGACTCTGTTGACTGGTTCCACGTTCAAGTGTCGAAGATGTTTCTCGTGGAAACTCTGAGAGATCGTGGATACCGACGATCCAGTGTCCAAAAGTGCCGTCGCTGTTGTGCCTTCAATTGAAACAACTGCCTCATTAGGGTGTCCGACCAGTTCTACCTCTTCTTTCACATGGGGCTGATCATTCAGGACGTCGAGTGGCCCCATTACTCGAGTCCTCATCGCGAAAGGGCTGTCTCACGTGATCTGTGCGGGTGCGGCAGCCAATCGCCACGTGGCCAAACTCGCCGCAGTTGTAGCACTGTATCCCTCGGCCTCTCCCTCCACCTTGGGATTGGTGCGTTCCTCTGCGTGGTCGCCCCTGTTGCTGGCCTTGGCGTCGATACTGTTGGCCTTGCTGTTGGGACTGTTGGCCTTTGTGTTCCGGCTGCTGACCTTGGTGCTGTGACTGTGTCTGCTTAAGCTCTTTAACCTCCGCGGTCAGCTGTTGAATGGCGGCCTTCATTGCCTTCCATTCTTCTTGCGGACACTCTCCAACGTCCTTCTTTGGTTGAGACTGTTTGCATGCTGGCTTCTTGGTGGGTGCTGGGGGGTGTTCCCTTTCAATTCGCCTCAAGAGGACACGCAGCTCATCAAAGGTCTCAGCCCTCTCGTAGTGATACGATGACAGGTCCTTTAAATCACGTCTCAGCCCTGTCCACATCACGTGGCGCATCATGTCATCCTGGGGTTGGGCTAAACTTGTCTGACGTCTCACATCGGCCATCAGTTTCTCAACCCGGCACCCCCAGTCTGCAACAGTCTCTGTCTCAGATTGTTTGGCGCTGTAGAATGCTCCAAGTGCATCAGTCTCAGTGCCAACTTCTCCGTAGATGCTGTCTAGTTTGGCGCGGATTTCTGCAGGGGAGGCGTCTGGTGAAAGTAGGGCTGCAACTTGACCAGCTTTTCCGTGGAGTGACGCTCGGATGGCATCTCTGATGTCCCGTTCGGAGTGGCCTTCGTTCTCTAAGCTCAGCAGCTGCTGCCTCCACAGTGTATAGTCTGCTGCCTCACCGGTGAATTTTGTCAGCCAGGGCTTCCTACCAATGTGAATCACAGGAGCCGTGAGCGGTGAAGTATTCACTGTGATGGTGGACGCCGTGGATGCTGAGTTCATGGGACCTGACGGAGAGCTTGTGGATGTCACTGTGGCACAAGTCACCACCGGTGGTGTTGAAGTCGGCGGGTGTGTGGTGCTCGCCACACTGACTGCAGGCTGTTCTGTCTCAGTCTTCACTGGAAGTGTGGTCACATACTGGATCATCCATCTGTCAAGGTCTTCCTTGGTTTTCACTTTAGGGCGGGCCCCTAACAACGCGAACAGTGCCTGCAGATTCTTTGTTTCCTCCTCTGTGAAGTCAGTGCCCTCACCACCTGTAGCACCTCCACTCTCCTCGTCTGACATGCTTCACAACTTTCACTTACCTCACCACTGATATAGAATTCAGTTAGAAACTAATACCGGTATAGTCCAGCTTAACACAAACACGTGTATATATGCGTAACCAACTAACACACTATCTCGTCTGTATGCACTTAGGTTACAACATCATCATCTGTGTGTGTGTGCATAAGTCGGCTATTACCTTAGCACTTGTCAGTATATGTGTGCGTCGCTACGTTCTAACGCTCAGATATTTCAAAATCAGAGTGTAATGCCTGTGACCTTAGTGATACTATGTCCAGTCTGCGTAGCAGTTACTTCTACCCTGCACAACTGATGTGGATGTAAGTAACTGTCTGGCTAACGGAAATAGTAGCTCTGAATGTCTTACTTATGGGTAAGACTTACCACTACCGTATATATATATATATACTGTCAGCCAGTGTTCACACTCACGGTATTATTGTTGAAGCAAGTGTCTATGAGGCTATGTCTCTCCTTTATGTTCCCCTTTTTTTGAGAAGTAAAATTTCAGGAGAAAGGAAATTTCAGAAAAAATTCACTGCACGGTGCCTAAGTTCAGAAACACCTTGGTGCGTAATTTGTCAAAGTAAAAGAAAATGAACTTCTTCTTTTCTTTTTTTAAAGTGCCTATGTTGTGACAAGTCTCGGAGTTTTCCACAAATTATTCAAGCAAGCATCAATGCTGTCTTGAGACAAAATCCAAAAACTGACTCCAGATTTGTTTTTTTTTTGGGTTTTTTTTTCTCCAAAAAATGAACAAAAAAATGTAAGTGACTTTTTGTCCACTTATTTTGTGTGTGAAACCTTCAGAAAAAAATCTCCTTTTGTCTTCAATTACCTGCGGAAACTGACAACAACCATTTCAAAATGTGACTATCCCCATATTAATGTAAGTCAGGATGCTTGAACACACTGACCAACACTGTACACATAAACAAACACACTAGCTAATCGCATAAAATAATCATAACATGCACTGGTAAACGTAACTAAATGTATGTGCAGCAGATCAATAAGAAAATGTCTACCAAACGAAGTTTTCAAACCATGGAATAAAGTCTTGACTCCTGTGTCAGACTTGAATAAATGTCAATGAAATGCTGACGAGAATCAAGAAAATTCAAGCCAAATAATTCTTCAGGTACCAACTGGTTTTTCTACATGTATCAGAAGTCCTGAATAACTGCTAGACAAAAATGCAAGTCCAAATTCTTCAAATAGCCTGGAAATATTTCCTTAGATGTCAAATATGTCTCTCCTGCAGTTCAGTTCATCAGGTCTCTGCAAACGTTTCAATTCTTTACATTAAGAAATACCTGGTCAGATGTAAACAAACGCTGCAGTCGTCCAGGGACGAGCAAGGGACATCACTCCGTCTGCCACTCTGTTGTGTCGTCTGCTTGGCTTGACGAAACACAGAGAAGCTGAGAGGTGGCCGCCACGAACACTGTGTCTGATGAATTGTAGATCAGCAGCACCAGAAACGTAGTGTAGGCCGCGCACGAATCACTGGTCTGTGTGGAAGGACTGCAGATAACACAGACGGGTATCTGAAGACAGGTGACCGCTGGTTGCTGGTGTAAACAACATGGCCGCCATCGATGATCCTGGAGGCTGTTGCTGTCGTCCTCCTCCCTGTGTAGCGCGTTGTCGGCCGGCACAGTGATCCTCAACAGGCTGCCACGTTCCTCCTTTCCTCTCTCTGAGACTAGACTGCGTCGTCGGTCGTCTCCAGGCTGGATACAGGGCTGCTCCGCTCACGAGCGTGTTGAACTCCTATGACCCGAACACTGCCAGGGGTTCACAGGCTATCTCACCTTCTGTGGCTTAGTGAGAAACAGTCCTGCTGAAACACACGAGTCTCTAGTTGGCGGAAGGTAAGTGAGTTGCAAGTCCTGCAGGCTGATGGCTGGAAGCCGGTTCACTAGATTCTGGAGTATGAGCTGGAACCTCGGCTATCACTGGAGTCTGGAGAAGGTCAACACAGTCCCTTATTGGGCGCCAAATGTTACGGGGCTAGCTCATGTCGTGAAATAGTATGGGCTGCTTGCAGTGTAGAGATGGGTTCACACTGTGCGCACTTCTCAACAGACGTCTTTATTCGAGGTTCAGAAGCAGTTTATTATTCGCCAAGTAATTCAGGATGGATGAATGGACTGACGGAATGAAATGACAGAATCACGTACTGACGAAATGACACCCTTGACAATGTGACAAAGGTGACTCCAAAATATGAAAAGGTGGATCAACAGTGCAATGGACCAGTTCACCGTTCCACAGTTACAGGTATAAGTGACTGTACTGAGCCCAAAAACCAGTTTCAAGAAATGAATACAGTTCATACATAACACATACCAGGTAGTCACAATGGGTGACTATTGCTCACGTGGGATACACACTGCAGGCCACTATGGCTGCATGATATTGATAATGTCCCTTTTAGAAAAGGCTAAACCAAAATTTAAGAAACTTGCTAACTACTAGTTAGTTATTGATCCAACATATAGTTATATTTACACAAGAATATTTCTAATTGACTACAGACCTTTTCTGCACTATTTACTAATCAAATGTGTTTACTATTAATGAGATATTTACAATTGAAATGCATGTTACTAAAAGGAATCTGTTTATTTTATGTAACTAACTTTTATAATTCACTTTAACTTATCACTACAGGCATGCTACTCTTCCGTGAATTCGCGGAAATCCGCGAAAATGAAAATTTGAAAATTGTAATTTCCGTGAAGTCCGAGAAAATCCGTGAAGTAAAAAAAATCCGGGTCCGATTGAATTCCAGGATTGCTTTCCGTGATCCGAGTTCTGCGAGCGAAAAAATCGTCTGCTACTTCTCCCATTTTAGCCTCTTCCGGTACATTGGACAAAGCTGCTTGCTGATTGGCCGCCGATTGCCGTTTCCGTCCAATGAAACTACGCGAACCATTTCTTCTTCGGGTTTTGCCGCCATTTAGGCATACCGCATTGCCATTTAGGCAAAACTTGTGTGAATCGAATATGTGTGAAGGGCCTTTCAAGTTTTGTGAATCTATCCAGTGCTTGTAGATCCCGTGAAAGCCATCAGTCGCGATGTTTCGAAGCGACATAGTGGAACGAAACAAAGCTGGTGACTGGGACAAAGGGCTGAAAAACAAATGGAGGTGGGATTGGCAGAGCCGATCGTTTGAAGTGAAAGGCGACAAAGGGAAATTGAAGTACAATGAAACATGGTTGACAATATGAACTTGAATTGTCTACTTGAAAGACTTGAAGAAATAAACCAAGTTCATGAAATTGCCAAGTTGCTGCATTCTCAGGTATGATTTTCTTCTTAGTAAACTATTTTTTTTATCCTGGAAAAAGTACTCAGAATGCGCCAGATTGCACAGATTTTAACGATTTTTTCAAAAATTTTCCGGGGGGGCATGCCCCCGGACCCCCCTAGCAGACTCGCCGGCTACATTATCTGGCTGCGCCAGATTTTCAGTGAAAACTCTTTTTTGGGAGTAGCATGCCTGCACTAACTGTGATCCAGTACAATAAATACCAGCATGTCTGCCACAACTGACCAACAAACCAGTTGCAAAACAACACAAATTCCCTTCTCCCTCTCAGCCGCTCATTCATTCTGCTTCATTCATTCTTCATTCATTCTGCCACATTCATACTTCATACACTCTGCCACATTCATACTTCATACACTCTGCCACACTAGGCATGGATTCATATTGGCCAGTCGCATATACACGTATCTTTTTACGGATAGAGAAAACGGTTGTCAGCTAAACGGAAATCTGATGGTGGCTTTGCCAATTGTTAACATTTCACAGGCATCTGTGGAACTGAATGGAGGTTGTGATCATTACCAGGAGAGCATCTGTATTGTGTTACTTGCACATTCTTTTTTCCATGTGACTGCACACTTAAGAAAGAAATACATCCATTGTATTTTTTTATATGTCAAATTTAGTTTTTACCATTTGTTGCCCCCATCACTTAGATACACGAGAGACATAATAATAAATAATAATAATACATAGCTCTTATAGGGCGCCGTTCTCCAACTTCAAGGACTCGCTGCGCGTTAAAGCACACACACACACACACACACACACACACACACACACACACACACACACACGCTATTTACATCCCCTCAGCAAACATACAATTGGCAGTGCAACGAACTCATGATGCACACAGACTTAACAGAGGTTTAGCTATCGAAGGCTTGGCGGAAGAGGTAGGTCTTCAGATGCGATTTAAACAGAGGCAGCGAGGTCTGAAGGCGGAGTTCGATTGGCAAGGAGTTCCAGACAGTCGGGGCTAAAAAGCTGAAAGAGCGCTCTCCGGCAGTTTTCATGTTACGCTTCGGAATTTTGAGAAGTTTTTCACTAGCGGAACGCAGGGTGCGCGACGGTTGATACTTACAGAGTAAGGCCGACAGGTAGGGAGGAAGAGAACCTTCGAAGAAACGGAATGCGAAAGTGGCAATTTTATACTGGAAGCGGAATTTAACAGGGAGCCAGTGGAGATGTTTCAGCAGAGGCGTAACGTGATCCCTCTTTCGTTTTCTCAAGACGAGACGCGCCGCGTTGTTCTGGATCATCTGCAAACGATAGGTCTGGTCTGCCGGTAAACCGTATGTATGTATACACACACACGCACGCATGCACGCACGCACGCACGCACGCACACACACACGCATGAGAATGCTTCTGGTTACAGAATCTGTATTGCGTTTTTCAGACCTGTTTGAGAATTGTATACGTAGTACCAAGAATCCAAGATGCATTGGCGGTGGCTTCACTTCAGCTTGCAGTTTCTGGGTGTCCAGTTTCTCATGCTCCATTCAGTCAGATCGCTTGATGAACTGGATGCACAAAAGTTTGCTGATGCCACTGGAAAGAAAACACCGCTGTTGGTGTTGGTTTGTGAGTATATGGGTTGTTCACTTTTTTTTTTCTTTTTTAATACACTGCTCAGTGTCACTGCACAGAAGACCAGGATGTAAAATTGATTTAGACATAACCTCATTGGAGCCTTCCACTTAGATCTGCAGTCTACACTACGTAAAAACTATGTCTCCTGAGCAGGGTCCATACAGGTCATGGAATCCTGGAAAAGTCATGGAATTCGGAAATAGCTTTTCCAGGCCTGGAAAGTCATGGAATTATCTAAAGAGTCATGAAAAGTCATGGAATTTGAGAATTTTATGGAAGCCAATTTGAGCCCAACAGTGAAACGGTCAGCTTGGTGATTACTCGCTGGACTGGTTGCCAAAAATACCAACAAACTGCCTTCCCATAAGGCTATTAACTAACTCTGAACATTGGTCTTGCTGACTGTGGTAACTTGGATAAGCTCATAATTTCTACCCTCGCGTGTGTCAGTGTGAAAGAGGGTAAGGAAGTTGTCATGGAAGACAGGAGAATTGGCCTGGAAAAGTCATGAATTTTTGAGACTGTGAACCTGTATGGACCCTGCCTGAGGAATGAATGTTAATATATATTCCAGATTAACAACTGATGAGTGGGATATGGAAGTGGATGCCCATGATAATAAGCTTAGGTCAACCTAACTACATGTATTGTCACTTTATCAGCAGTCTAAAATACGCACCCTCTGATCAAACTCTGGTGGTATTGTTTTATCACACAAACTGTAGCATAGAGGATAGCTTAAATCTGAAAAGCTTCTTTTGAAGCTTAAATGCTGTGTCCCGGCGCCTTTTTCCCTACCACAGCAGAATTGTCTTAAGTGTACAGTGTACAGATCTTCAATAGTTCATGAAACAGTTTGTTCAGATTTGTATGTGTATTGTGGTAGATAGAATTTGCGTGTTAGCGCAGTATGCAGATTCAGGGACTACTGCTGTTGTAATGTTGTTCACAGATTCTGATGACTGCAGCAGCTGCCAGCAAGCAGAGGAAACATTGGAGGTTATGCTGAGCCAGGGGGAGATCACCCAGTGTATGGCACTTTTCTTTCAATGTCAGCTTCTGTTGGGAGGGTGGGTGGGTGTTTGGGGGTTTACTTTAACGTCCATTTCCACCACATACGGGCGATGTCAAAGACGGGACACAAATGAAAAAGCCAGCACAAATATTTGGCCCCCAGCCAGGAACTGTTTTGCGAGTCCACACACACACGCGCGCGCGCACACACAATATTTTTTGTTTTCGTGATTAGTTAAACTGTTAGTGAGTGGTATCTTGTATGAATGTAAGTGTTTTGAACTTTATTTTCAAACCTTATTTTCTGAATGTCTGTTTGATTTAGATACCATGTTTTTGTTTTGTCTTTAGTGGTACCGAACACAGAGGTTTTCAAACAGCGAACTGATGGTCCAGTGCGCACCACCGTACTTGGAATAAAATCTTTTCCATCACTGGTGTTACTGCGTGGTGACGTTGCTGCCATCTACACAGGTCTGGTATTTCTCGCAGTATATGGTGTAAAGTCCAACCTGTTTTGCAGTCTTCCTTGCATTTTGGACTGCACTGATCATTGCCCAGTATTTAACAGACAAAACAGTCAGGGGATTTGGCAGAGTGGTTAAGGAATGCGCTTGTTGATCCCTAGCTGCCTGGTGTTCAAATTCTTGGTGGGCAGGAATTTGATTGGATTTTTCCTTTCCAAATCGAGTCAAAATATGTGCAGACTCATAGTGCCTGCATGTCCCATCCTCATGCACAGTAACACACACAAATATCAGGTGTGCACGCTAAAATTCACACACGTATACATGTACACATCCATCCTTTGAAGAAGAGTAGGCTGTGGCCGGTGGTGTGAAAAACAAATTCTTCGCACACACCGGAGTGGATAGCAAGGTGGAGGTTTGCACATAAAGTAGCACTTAACAGCAGCAGGCATTCCCTGCTTACCAGGATTTCAGTCCCAGATGGAGGATGTTTGACGACCTAACAAATCAACATCTCAAATGCCTGCTAGTAATTTTGTGTCCATTTTATTGCCCGCACAGATAAGTTTGACACTTCAGACCCCGTCTTCTTTTGGCTGGAGAGAGCAGGCTCTGAACCACTGACGCAAGTTCTGACAGATGACACTTTCGAACACCTGACGCAAGCCTCGACCGGGTCCACCACGGGCCACTGGGCAGTACTGTTGTGAGTATTGGTTGTCTTTTGGATTGTTTTGGGGGTTTTGTCGTTATTAACTACTCATTCATATTCATTTGGGGAAATTCGGGGTTTTTTTTCCCTGGGAAGTGCATCACCACCCATCCATCCACCAACCCAGAATATTTCTGGTAGAGAAAAGCTGCATGACCCAGAGAAAACTCACCACTGAGTATCACGGAAGCGCTACGTACTGAGCCACAGCTCATCCAAAATTTGTGTTCGCAGATTTTGTGATTGTTGTTCTTTAGTTACTGTTTTGTGGTAAACATAATAATAATAATGAGTATTGTATAGGCGCTTTACCCACTTTCGTGAATAGGCTCAAAGCGCCGCGGACTGAAACTAACACGCACGCTCATGTGAATCACACGCATTCTCTCACACACTGGACATAAACACATTACAATCAAGTGGCACGAAGGGTCAGCTCAGCTATTTAAATTTCGGAATTTAGAATTGCATTTTTATTTTTCAAATTTTGTGGGCTGAACATTTCCAAAGCAGAGGGAGAGGAAGCCAGAGTCCCCGGAGAGAACCCCCGTCGATCTGCCCGAATGAACGGTGCCACATATGAGAAGGAAAAATTCTTTGCCCCGAGTGGGACTCGAACCCCTGACCTCTCGCATTGGTGACAACTCTCATAACTACTAGACCACCGACCAACATAGGCAGAAACTTTTTTTTCTGAGAACCACATACCTGACGACAGTTGAACCCATCTCACCACAGACTGGCACTCTTACAAGCTTTACACTTATCAGTGGTATTTGTGATAATCGTTCAGGTATTAATTCATTTTCTGGTTTTTCTGTTTCTTTTTTCCAGCTATCGCAAGACCTGTGAGGAGCACTTCCACATTCTGGAAAGTGTCGGAGTGAAGTAAGTCATTCACTGAAAAAATGAGAAAGCTGATACATGCATGCATACTAGCATCAGAAAACACACACACACACACACACACACACACACACACACACACACACACACACACACACACCCTGAACAGCGATCGTCAAATGTGTCAGGACAATGGTAGCCATTCGGGCTACCGCCCTGAACAAAACTGGTAGCCCGAAAAAAATTCTGGAAGCCGGAGTGGCTGCTAGGTTCTGATTCATCTCAGAATTCCTGCTCGCCATTCGGGCTAACGCTACCGGAGCTTTCACTCGCCCGATGGTAAATTTGGTAGCGAAAGCGAGCGGGCGAGCGCATTTGACGATCGCTGCCTGAACAAAAAGCAAACTGACAACAACCAAGAAAGTAATACTGTACATGTAAAATGAAGATACAGACATGCATGCGGATTTTTCACAGACGCAGGGACTTACGATGCAATACTTGGATTTACTGATGCAAATGCAGTACGTACTACAAGCATCAATTGTGAAAATGATCTTGACTGCCAGTAGTTTTCAAAACTGTTTTTCTCTATGGTTTATGCAGCTGTACATTTTTTTTAAAAATTCAATTGTATGTGTGTGTATTGTTGACAGTGAAAAATTGTGGATGAACGTGGCCAAAGTGGATTTGGACTCTAGCCCCAAGCTTGAGAAAAGGTTTAAAATCACAACCTGTCCAGAACTTATCTAGTAAGTATATCATATTATCAAACAATCAATCTGGGAGATCTTTCCTTTTTTATTCTATTTTCTTTTCTTTGTTTATTTGTCCAGAACTTATCTAGTAAGTATATATCATATTATCAAACACTCAATCTGGGATATCTTTTCTTTGTTATTCTGTTTTCTTTTCTTTCTTTATTTGTCCAGAACTTATCTAGTAAGTATATCATATTATCAACCACTCAATCTGGGATATCGTTTCTTTGTTATTCTATTTTCTTTACTTTATTTGTCCAGAACTTATCTTGTAAGATCATATTATCAACCACTCAATCTGGGATATCTTTCCTGTTTTATTTATTTTTTCTTTTCTTTATTTATTTGTTATCTGTCATATTGTTTTGCATTTTTGTTCACATCATTATTTAATTTCTTTCGCTTTTATCTTATGAAGAATTTTGAGTGTACTTCGGTAGGGGAAGAGGTTCCTGGTTAACGTACTTCATTAGATTTTTCTTCATGCTGCTAAAATGATATGTTTTACCTGATGCTTATTTGCATGCTTGATTTCAGTTTCAGAGAAGGCAAAATGTACCGATATGAAACGCAGAAATATGACATACCTTCACTGACATCATTTGTCAAGACCTGGTACAGAAATGTGAAGGCTTCTCCAGTACCTGGAGAGCAAACAGCATTGTAAGTAATACTCCTTATTTATGAATATATATGTGTGTGTTTGTCAGCTATCTTTGTGTGTGTGTTTGTTTACTTTATTGGTGAGAGTATGGGTGTATAAAAACAGTTGCAGGGCTGCCACTCTTCCTCCTGTGGCCGGATTTCCGGCTTTTTGAACCGGCTGTGAAGAGTTTTTCGGCGAAAAAAATCGCGAGTCTGTGTCTATTGCTGGACCGTCGGCCTTCCCGGGTAAGGTGCATTTTGCCCCTCATATTGTCATATTCAGGGCTGCCACTCTTCCTGCTGTGGCAGGATTTCGTGCTTTTTGAACCGGCTGTGAAGAGGTTTCCGGCTTTTTAAAGCGTTTTCCGGCTTCTCCGGGTTTTTCAGCCAAAAAAATCGCGAGTCTGTGTCTATCGCTGGGCCGGGGGTCGGCTTTTCCGGGTAAGGTGCATTTTGCGCCCCATATTCCGGCTTTTTCGGCGAAAAAAATCGCGAGTCTGTGTCTATTGCTGGACCGTCGGCCTTCCCGGGTAAGGTGCATTTTGCCCCTCATATTGTCATATTCAGGGCTGTCACTCCCCCCCCCCCCCCCCCCCCCCCCCCCCCCCCCGCTTTTCACATTCTTCGGGCAAAGTCCTTCCTTCCTTTCACTGGCTCCCTGGAGTTTGGTTGGCTTTCCTTCCATTCAGATTTTGAGGGTCAATTTTCAGGCTTTTTGTCTCTCAGAAAGTGGCAGCCCTGCAGTTGTGGTTTAACAGCTTCAGCAGTCTAATGCTTCATACACTGAGGTATGATCTTTGTGCAGTAATAACTTCATGCTTGTTTTTGTTTTCCAGTGATGCGCTGACAGAAAGAATAGCTCTTTACATAAAGGTAAGAGAGTTTGAAGAACTTAAATTTCAAACACACACATACACACACACACACACACACACACACACACACACACACACACACACACACTTCCTGCTCAAAATCAAGTTTGCCAAATAACATGAGTGCAGATGTGGAAATTATTGTACATGTAGATGTAAAAGTGGGGGCGGTCGGTGGTCTAGTGGTTAAGAGACTTGTCACCAATGCAAGAGGTCAGTGGTTCGAGTCCCACTCGGGGCAAAGAATCACCGTTCATTCAGGCTGATCATCGAGGGTTCTCTCCGGGCACTCCGGCTTCCTCCCCCTCTGCTTTGGAAATATTCAGCCCATCAAATTTGAAAAATAAATGCAATTTTAAATTCCGAAATTTAAATAGCTGAGCTGACCTTTTGCAACACGTGATTGTTTTGTGTTTGTCCAGTGTGTGAGAGAATGAGTGTGATTCACGTGAGCGTGCGTGTTGGGTTCAGTTCACGGCGCTTTTGGCCGATTTACGAAATGGGGTAAAGCGCCTATACGATACTCATTATTATTAAAAGTTATTGACAAGGCTTAGGTTTGCTTTTTTTCCACACCATTTGGTCTGATTCTGCCAGAGCTTGAGACCCCTTGAGACACCCTACCAAAACAAAAACGAAGAAAAAAATTGGAAAAACAAAATAGTGGTGATGAAAGTAATTCATTGATGTACATGGTGGCGGTAAACTAACCACAGCGCTCAGTAATATATGCATACCCATCTGCAGTGCCGTACTCGATTACAATGGTTTGCACACTCACGTGAACACCATTAAACCAAAGTGCACACATGTAATTGACCATCAAAATTAATGTACACCTATTTTTGTCTGCTCAGCATTCTGTGCGCTCTCGTCTTAAACACAAGGGCCCACGCTTAGCTATGCACCTCCTCGCTGCTGCCACCCACCCACCTTCCCCTCCCCCTACGTATCAAACAGGTTGAAATGGTTTTATCTTGTGGTTTTTGTTTGGTTTTTTTTTTCAGTCAGAGATGCAGGGCGAGAACAGAAACTTTTTCCTTGCGATCGTCGGAGGGCTTGCAGCGATAGTTGTCGTCACATCCGTTTTCTGCTGTGTCACTGGTGGGAGCGATTCCAAACAGAAGAAAGACTGAAAGGATGCGATTTGTGCTGAAATAAATACCTTTTAGTAATACGCAGTTTGTGTACGTCGTGTTTCAAGTGTGTTCCATGAGCATGTATCAGGGATGGATTTACTCAAATATGCCAATGAGACATTGTCTCCTTGACCAGTCATTTTTATGAGACATTTTCGTTTTCCATGAGACAATCAAGTTCACCCGCATCACTCTGCCACATGTCTGTGCCGAGAACCTGTTCCTAAGTGCAGTGACGTTCAGGTTCTGAACAGAAAAGGACCTCTCAATCGCAGAACTGAGAAAACTGATAACGCGCCAATATTTTTTGCAACTCTTTCGAGCGAGAGTTCCTGGCAGCGCGCGCGGCGAGCGGGATAAGTAACTTGCCTCATCACTAAAATTAGATTAGTGTAACAGACTCTATGACTGACACAGACAGCGTATCTCTGCTTCGCGTGCGCTTGTGATGTCATGTTCGTGCGACATATGACGCATTTTGCGAAATTTCTATGCGACATTTTATCAAAATATGAGACATAGTCGCACGGCGCGCGAGAAAATCGATCCCTGATGTATGTGTAAAATGCAGTCATCAGTTTTACATGTAGTTGTCGAAACGCTTATCAAATCCATGACGAAGGCGTAAACCGAAACATCAACTTGGGTGTCCGTGTCCGAGATAAGTGGTCTTTGTAATTTCTTTTGTTACTTCTGATTATCCACATACACTCATTACCGCTTTCTTTACAGTCATCTAAAATTAACCTTCCGGCTACGTCGCTAAAAAACTTCTTAGTCCTACATCGTGTGGAACAACTTACCCATGGTTTTTACATAGGTAATTTTCAACTTATTCCTAGTCCTACATCGTGGGAAACAAATTACCCATGGTTTTTAGAAAGGTAAATTTCAACTTATTCCTAGTCCTATGTCGTGGGAAACAAATTACCCATGGTTTTTATATAGGCAATTCACAACTTATTTATTGTTTAATTACTCTGCTAATTATAAGTTAAACAACACAATTTTTGGCATGAACATAGTCAAACCATTTATTGACAAAGTCATGAAATTTCAATGGTGTGACCTAAATATTGACCGAGATACGTTCATCTAAAGCAATGTGTGTGCAACTTTTTACCCACGACATAGCCGGAAGGTTAAGGAGTAATGTGGGTGGTGTAAATGAACTCTTCCTCTGAGCTTCTCTTTATCGACTTTCCTCAGAAGAGATTTTTCTGGCCTTGAGTTTTCCGCAAAGCCAGTCTTTTGGCTCAGAAAGCTTCTCTGCTTTCCTCAGAATTCTCCAGAAAAGAGGGGGGTTCTCAAGCTTGGTCATGATACAACCAAAAGAAAGTGGTCTTAATATCACACTCTATGCCAAAGCTAATGCAAGGCATTGTGTTCTTCCAAATTCAGAAAGTGTCCTCATGCTGTGAACTGAACTCATCCATGAATTAACTGAGCCAAATTTAAAAAAAAAAAACTAAAAAAAACTAATGTGCATTCATTCTTGCAAATGTATTTATCGACCTGAATAAGCATACAGTAATATACATTCTGAAGTTTTTCTTCAAGCAATCTCCATGATTCATTTGGAACATCACAAAGCAGACTTCTTGGAATTCACAGAAAAAGATGATACATGTATCCATTGCAAACTGAAAAGAATAATAAAAGCACCTATTTCTGAGTATACATACTGGTAAATCCCAGAAACAACAATGTTGTGACAGTTAAATGCGACAAAAAATGCGAAGAAGTCATAAGATTACACCTGAAACTGACATAAATCTCATTCTGACTGCGACAATACAAACCACCACCAACTGGTATCCCCCCCCCCCTTCCCCCAACCACCACCCCCCCCCCATTCCCCCAACCACCACCCCCCCCCCCCTTCCCCGTTTTAAACAAGGGTCTTTTTTGTGTGCACCTCAATGACTGAGAATTACATGTGCAGGGGTGCCAATTTTTGGAACACTACGGATGTTCAGAATAAGAACTTTCAAAAATAAAATTTTCCAGATCGAGAAAAAAAATTTCTCGACTTGGAACTTTCCAAAATGTAACTTTCCAGGTAGGCACAATCAGGAAGCAAAAAGTTCTGAATTATAGGGCGACTACCAAGAGTACTGTAACATGTCCAACTCCCCCCTCCTCTCCCCCCCCCCCCCCCCCCACCTTCAGGCTGTTAGGTCTTTTGAATTGGGTTTAGCCGCAAAGTGATTTTCCAGATCGGGAAGCCTTTCCCACTTGCACCCCTTCATGTGCATCATGTACCATTCCCTTTGTCAATTTAAAAAACTGGAAAGCTTACACAAATCAAAGATTCCCATTGCACAACATGAAAACAAAATCACAAATAATTATGCAGTGTGCTGCACAATCGTATAGGCTTAAAACACTTTCCCGCGTAATCTCAGCTGTATTTTGGGGTGGGTTTTTTCGTCGTTGTTGTTGTTGTTGTTTTTACATGTACTAACAGAATTGACAATTCATGAATATGTGTATGCCTAATTCTGTTCATGTATTGTTCTCATAAACATGTGCAAGCTCTCTCACACACACACACACACACACACACACACACACACACACACACATGACCACATACACAATGCAACACACCTTGCACAAAAATCCCCATATATACAAAATTCACCGATTAACCCTTGCCTTATTAGCTGGAAAAGAAAATCACTGTGCACTGAGTTTCTAACACCTTCCCATGGATACCCAGGCATGGGAATTGTCCGCCTAAAGGCAAATTTCCGCCTAAATGAAATTGGGTTTCCGCCTAAAAAAGGAAGTTTCTGCCTAAAAGAGTCTGTATTTTCCGCCTAAATCAAATTGGGTTTCCGCCTAAAAAAAAAAACTATTCCGCCTAAAAAAGTCTGGTTGATTTTTTAAAAAAAGAAGAAATGCAGCTCCGCTTTTCTTTTCACCGATTGCCGCCGAGTTGTTGACCGCCCACTTGAGTTACGCGATACCTAAAAGGAAAGTACAGCGTTTTATGTGGGCAGTATTAAGGCTGAACGCCTTTCGTCTCCCTGTCGCCCCCCCCCCCACCCCCCCTCCCGCTTTTCAGTTTCTTTGGGTAAAGTCCGTCCTTCCGCCTTTGTGCACCGTGAAAATTTCAGTCTTTTTTTACTTCTCCAATTCCCATGCCTGATACCACTCATGGATACCATACTTTCACACTAGCTCGTAAGTTCCCAATATTACTCCTCATTCATTTCCTCTGGATAATAAGGTAAGCATTTCCTCACCAAGAAAAGACTATTGTCCTAATTCTTTCAACATACACTTTCAGACTTAAAACAGCAGTATTTTCCAGGTAGTAATTTGTTGTAACATGTTACTGATAAAAGTAATGACGTTTCAATAAAATGTGTGGAATAATGAGTGAGATACGAGCACTAGAATATGTCAACTGTAGGCGCAAAATCATCCATGACATAGTCATGACACTGTCATGCAATTTTGGCATAACCAGATTTTGAGAATCACACATGATGGTGTGCAATGTACACTTTTGCACTTTTCTCAAATTCCAGTCACAAATTCCATGACGTCTATGTAGAGGTTCAAACTTGTACTGGTTTTCTTGTGCCCTGTGCCTTGTTCATATCCTAAACAACATCTTTGCACCTTTGTTGCTATAGTAACACTGCATTCAACCCAGACAGGACCAGATATCACCACTACTAAGGCACATGGCTCCAAGTGGAGCATAGGCCATCGACGACCCTTCGCCATCGCACTCTGTTCTGGGCTACTCTTGCCACTCCAGTCCAGTTGATACCAGATATCACTGCAGCCTTTAAATTTCTTACGTGCACATCTGCCAAATTTTACAAGGCAGCCTGCAACCCACATGCACTCCAGGAGTATTTTTCCCCCCTTCAAACTTTCGTCAGCCAATATCCGAACACTTTCGTTGCTGACAACAGTTTAAGTGCGCACTCACAACCAAACACTTATTTTGAGGAATCTTTTTCTTTTTCTTTCTGCCCCATCTTCAAGTTCATTAACAACAACGCTGACTAACATTCAAACCACCCAGTCACTCACAAACATATCAAGAGAAAGGAGACTGACATTCAAACACTTATTTTGATGATGGCCAATTTCTGTACAACATGACCAGAGTTGATACAAGTCCACAGATTCCATTGGCCGATGGATGAAGCTTCTGAGACCACAGGAAACCTTTCGGGAGCCAGCTGATGGCGTTTGTCAAGTCAGCAGCCGACTGGATGATGAGGAGGATCAGATCACGTCTCTCCAATGCCAACTTGGTCATCTTTTCATCGATCTGCTGGTTCTGTTGAGAGTCAATCTCTCTGCAACGAAGAAAAAAAAAAATTGTCCGAGGTAATAACAATACTTTTCCCCGACTGCTTGGCCCAAAGCATTGCGAACTGAACCAGACATGCACCCTCGCAAGGATTCACTCACAACAGAAGCCAGCGCATCACAATTCATGGTGTGAGTGGTGATCAAGCTGCGTTCCCTCACACAATGGAAATCAACACAATACATACATGTACATGTACAATCACACGACGTGAGTGGTACTTACACTGCATTCACTCACACAACAGAAATCAACATGTTATAATCACGCAGTGTGAGTGGTAATTGTGCTGAATTCACTATACAACAGAAATCAACACTTTACAATAATGGGGTGTGAGTGGTAATTATGCAGCATTCACACAACGGAAATCAACACAATACAGCCACACAGTGTGAGTGGTGATTAAGCTGCATTCGCTCACACTGGAAATCAACACAATACAATCACACAGTGCAAGTGGTAATTATGCTGTATTCACTCACACAATGGAAATCAATTTATTAATGCAACACAATCACTCGGTGTGAGTGGTAATTAAGCTGCATTCACTCACACAATGGAAATCAATGCAACACAATCACTCGGTGTGAGTGGTAATTAAGCTGCATTCACTCACACAATGGAAATCAATGCAACACAATCACTCGGTGTGAGTGGTAATTAAGCTGCATTCATTCACACAATGGAAATCAACACAATACAATCACATGGTGTAGGTGATTATAATATGCTGCCTTCACTCACACAACATAAGTCAACACGATACAATCATGCGGTGTGAGTGGTAATAAAGTTGCATTCACTCACACAGTGGAAATCAACACATTACAATCACACAGTGTGAAAAGTCTGCTCAGCTATCAAAGATATAGAATCTAAATTAGCATTAATTCTTATTTCTTACTCTGGCCAGACCTTAACACTTTCAGCCCTGCCACCGTATCACCTATGGTCTCGCAGACCCTAACAATAATATGCGTGCATGTGACCGACTCTCATATGCTCTGCACAGTGGAAGATACCCCTATAGGATGGATCCAACACTTCTTGAGAAATAGGGTTTGTATGCAAGAGCCCAGCTTTAGATCTAGCACACTTGTAAAACTCCCAGGCAGAGAGTGTTATCACTATTGATATTCTTTCAGGGCTGAAAGGGTTAAAATTCAATATATATTTGTTTTGTGTAAAAAGCAACAACAAAAAACCTAAGGTCATCATGGGCTAGAAGCAACTAAACAATAAGCATGCTTACCTGTCTTCTGTCTTCTCCAGATACTTCTGCTTTTTCAAGCTGAGTGTCTTCATAGCACATATCCGCAGTTTCACCAGGGATCTAAAAGAAAAATAATAACAATAAATAAATAAAATAAAATGAAATAAAAAGTAAAAAACAAACTTGAAAACTATCACAGTGTGCATACCCTGGGCTTCAGAAAATAGCCTGTTATCTCTTCCTGTTGTTGTCAGGACTGAATGTTTGACTTTTTGCCAGTTTGCACAAGCTGGGATCTGTGTACCGGCCCCCGCAGAGTAGTGGTTAGCACTTTGGACCATGAACCCGGAGACCCGGGTTTGAGTCCTAGCCGAGGCAAGCAGGATTTTTCCTACCTAGGCCGGCTCCTACCCAGAGCTGGTGTGCTATGGGCCTAATGGGGAGGCTATTGCCACACAGCTGAGATTCACCCACTTCACGGGTGCGACTTTGGGGGGTGTTTCCCTTGGTATGACATGTCTTTGATCTGCATGATTACACGGCCGGCACAACAGATGCCATAGTTCCCGGGCCTGGTTAACGCCGGGATATTAATTTTATGACAGGAAGCGTGGAATGCGGCCCTGTCCCGGTCACAAACCCACACAGACCTCAAGAGCATCATCTTACCATCATCCTCATCTCCATCATCATGCATAGTCAAAATTGCCCCAGTTTTTTAGCCCTCTGTGGCTTCCACCCATGACTTGGGAGGAACACCACTGGAGCTGGCAAAGAGTTGGGGCAGCAAAATAAACAAAGAAAAGAAAAAGCTGGGGTCTGTGTGGCCAGGCACGTGTGTGTGTGTGTGTGTTTGGTTGGGTGGGGGAGAAAGAGCTGATGGAGATGGGAGGGAAAAGGGGAAGGATTGCTTTATTTTATTGTTTCATTATGTTTTGTTAGGAGTAAGCAGACCGGACTATAAATCATGATTAATGAACATACTTGATGATCTCCGTGAAAAGTGAACATGCCCAGATGCAGAGTCCAAGTAGCCACAGTAGACCAGAGTTCCCAGGCAGGATTTCTTTATCCCTCAGCCAGGCGATGTGCTCCACCGGGTAATACAGCTGATTCAGCAAGCCGCTCAACACCTCCAGTGGACGCAGCCATGGGTTAGGTTGCTGTATCAAAACAAAACACTAAACTGTCACAGCATTTGTGAAAAGTCTCAGAAGATAAAAAATGAAGCATCTAAGCTAGGGTTTTTTATAGTCACTGTCACATTGTTTTGGTGATAGGGTAAGCATTGCCGTGTGCCCTGTTGTGAGTGACACTGTATGCCGCAAAAAAAAACAAAAAAAAACTCGGGCAACAACTTAAATGACTGAACAAGGCTTTTAAAACTTAACAATAATAAATTATCGACTTCCTCCTCCCAATCACATACGTTCATCGGCTTTCTGTCTGTCGCTCCTATGACCGACAGTGCACCACACTTGTGGCCTGGTGGAACGGATTTCAGACCAGTCGAATGTTTGCATGATGTATGCATGTATAATGTATGTTGGCTGCACATCAAAATTAGCATGCATACTAACTCTACCTTCAAGCCAAACCCTGTCGACAAGTTCAGCATGAGCATGGAGAAATCGT
The DNA here is from genome assembly GCA_018292915.2 of Batillaria attramentaria. Lineage (NCBI taxonomy): Eukaryota > Metazoa > Mollusca > Gastropoda > Batillariidae > Batillaria > Batillaria attramentaria. Next base: position 60,883 of record JACVVK020000207.1, read on the forward strand.
CGAACAGACGAAGCACGACACGGCATCCTCCCAGCTCCGATACGAGTTTCCGGAACTTGGCTTGAAGGGGTGTGTTGCCGCGTCCACCCAGGTACATAAACACGTAGGTGAACAACCGGATGGTCCTGTCCTTTCCTCGGTAACTCTCCAGCACCTTGACTAAGTCTGCCATCGTTTCGTTTGTCAGAAGGAACACAGTCGGTGGTCAAAGGTCGACTCTTGATCCAGTTTCGTTTTCGAGGCCAAAGGTGTTTGCCGTAAAAACAGTAGTTAAAAGCTTTTTGCGACATTCCTATTGTCGCATGTTGGATGTTGTTTTGTTTTGATACTTCGTGAGATAGAGTTTCGGAGTTTCAGTTTGGACTCAGTTCCATTTTGTGCAGTGACTGAACATTGATGCTATATGATCTGGTAAACACGACTTTGTGTACTCCGCCGTAGCTTTACACGTCATCTAGGCCGGTGTCTTTACTCAGCCGCAGTAACGCAGCCCATTGAAAAGCCCCAATGGCTCAGCGGATTTGTAAGGAAGAACGACTCTTTCTCGCATTAGTGCACCATTCACCAGACTAGAGTTGCATGAACGACAAGAACATACATAAACCAAATGAAGACACACAAACAGTTCTCCCAGGGCCCCCTCCCCCCCCCCCCCCCACAAAAAAAACTTGAAAAAAAAAAAACTGCCGCGGAATCAGTAGAAAAAAAAACTGACTAAAAAAAACAACAACAACACAGTTTGACCATAAAATCACCTGCGTGACAACTGAGCAACTTGAGACGGCCGGGACTGCCACCGGCACACTGCACAAAGGACTGATACACCCCAAAACTGGACACGCTGAACAAGTCGAAAACTGAACGGCAGTAATTATTGTTTCTCAAGTTTCTCATACGTGTGTTCTAGTACTTGAGGACTGAACTATATATCAGTGTATGTGTTTTTCATTTTATGTAAGTTGTATGTATTCAGTGTCTGGTTGTTCGTCATTTCAAGTTATGTCCACTGACCACTGTGACAACCGAATATCCCATTTGGGTCAATACAGATTTATATACATTTGAATAAGTGACGGCCGGGCAGTCAGTTACCCTCGATGACCACTGAGCCGGGCAGTTTCACAAGAATATTCCCAGTTATCACTTTTGAGGCCTGCATGTTATTGATATGATGCCACACACACACACACACACACACACACACACACACACACACACACACACACACACACACACACACACACACACACACACACACACACACACACACACACACACACACACACACACACACACACATGTGGTAGGGAGTACAAACGCCGTGATTTGCAGTTCAGGTATACACTGTACCAGAATAAATTGTGATTTACATTAATGCTACCTTATATTTATTAGTATGAAGTTAGTATGACCGGAGTACAGATTCTGGTCAGGAGTATTGTTCAATTGTGTTTTACCCTTTCCGACTGTTTTGCGCAGTATAGTGGGCGAGAACAGTTCACCGAGGCGTGTGAGTTCACTTTTGTATACTAGTAGCTCATTCTACTTTTGGCCGTTGCACGTTGAAGAGAGTAGCCGACTGTGCTTTCTGTCACTGAAGCGATATTTGGTGGTTGACTGGATTTGACCTATTGCGAATGTTCGACTTTATACCAAATCACTGGTGAGTTTCATACATGTGTTTGATTGTTCGTACGTATGAATGAATGGATGATAATGAATAAATACTGAGCAGCCGAATGTTTGTACTGAGAAAGTGATGTGAGTTGAAAAGGTGTGAGTAGTTTTAACCAGTTAGTTTCTAGTTGGAAGTAGTTATATTTTGCCAGTGTTCGGAGGAAGTGATTTTGCTGTTACATATTGTGTTAGTATTACGGTAACGGTCATGTGGATTGTTGAGGTTAGCTGCTGGTAACGGTCATGTGGATTGTTGAGGTTAGCTGCTGGTAACGGTCATGTGGATTGTTGAGGTTAGTTGCTGGTAACTTATTTAGTATTTTATGCAGTTAGTATTAGAGATATAGTAATAGTGTTGTGTTACTTCAGGATACTTTCACGCTGATTTAACGGGAGCGGACGTAGCCGGAGGTTCTGTCAAACCCCTGTGTATTTCCCGCAGGGTAGGTGGTGTTTATGTTTATACTCTACCTTGATGGTATATAGTGCTTGATGTAATTGTATATATCTTTGCGTTATGTTAGTTTGTTTACAAGTATTCACCGTTTGCTATCCATTATAGTAGATGTACATCTGATATTAGTATTGGTTATTTCTGACTAATTATGAATTTGGTCATGATGTTAGATAGGTTTAGTTACAATTATTCAATTTGAACAGTTAGTTGGATGGTAACCCAGCGTATTGAATTTAAGTAGACAGACACAGGCCACGGTTGTATTTATTGCTCATGCGAGTGTGATGTTGTATGTTTCAGGGTTTTTTGTTTTGTTTTTGTTCTTTTGGTTTACGTCTCCTTACTGCTGAGTGCCGATTAAAAGTCCCGAACCCAACCCGCCTTGTCCGTATCTGGAGAGAGAGAGAGAGACGAGAGAGAGGCCGGTTACACACACACACACTGGCACACACACACTGGCGCACACACACACTACACACACACACACACACACACACACACACACACACACACACGCACGCACGCACGCACGCACGCACACAGACACACACAGACACACACAGACACACACACACACACACACACACACACACACACACGGCAAAACACTGAGAGTTCAGTTCAAATGTTTATTTATTGCGGAGCTTGGCGTCACAGTGAAACAGAGGCCAGCTCAGAAGGCATCAGAGAAATGTTCCTCCCATACATCGCCTGTAGAGACAAATCAAAACCGGTGTTATACACAGTTATACATGAATGTACAATCATAACAGACGACTCGACGCAGCGTTCACCGCACAGTCATCAGACGTTCAAAAAACAACAATAAATAAAGAAAGAAAGAAAACCTCAAATCTTCAATCTTGTATGTTGCTATTGTTGTTTTTTTGTTGTATCTTTTCCTTGTTTCTTTGGTTTGTTTGTTTGTTTGTTTTGGGGGTATGATGTATTTATTTGTTTTGTTTGTTTGGGTGTTTTTTGTTTTTGTTTTCTGGGGTTTTGCTGTTGTTTTGTTTGGTTGGGTTTTTGTTGTTGTTGGTGGTGTTGCTGTACAGTAGTTGTTTTGTTTTTTTGTTCTTTGATTTTTATGCTTTTGTCGTTGTTGGTTTTTTAATTGTTTTTGTTGTTTGTTTTTGTTTGTTTGTTTTTGTTTGTTTGTTTGTTTGTGCTTGTTTGTTATTTTGTTAGTTTTTGAACAGCGCACCGCACGGCGAATCAGATGCAGCTTACACTTTGTGCATTATACGTAAAGCTGTCATATCCACACCGACAAGGTACGTCGCACATTAACATCACTCTCACACACACACACACACACACACACACACACACACACACACACACACACACACACACACACACACACACACACACACAGTATCGACCTGCTGGAAGCATCTGGCGCGTTGTGGATTTAGGATTGTTATTGCAAACTGTTGCAACAGTTGACGCATGCCGGTCGAGTTGGCATGCGTGTCAGTCCACGATGGCTCAGGGGAAGCACGGCACCATGTTGTGGCATGGGGGAAAGCGGGGATAGTTGGTAAACGCCTACTGTTTGTTGTTGTTGTTGTTTTTTTAATTTTTAATGTATTGGCACCCCTACTTTGGGGAAAAAAAATCTAATACATTGACGACGACGATGTTGATGATGATGAAGATGAGGAACATGGTGATGGTGATGGTGATGATGGTGGTGGTGGTGGTGGTGGTGGTGACGACGATGATGACGATGATGACGGCGCCGTCGACGCCGACGGTGATGACGACAACGGTGACCATGATGACAACGACGACGATGACGATAATTTCGCACCGGCGACAAAAATGCTGAAACGACACGCGTCTGACCAAAACCTACCTCAAGCGCAATTTTTCACGGACATATACCACTCGGGCTCAGAGGTGGAGGTCGAAGGGTCGTAGGCGTAGTAGAGGGCACAGATCTGCTCCCCATAGTCGAGGCCAGTGCAGTTAGTGTCAGCGTCGCACTGCGCTTTACAGTCGTCCAGGGTGCTCACAGAGAAGTCTTCGCTCACGAAGGTCATGTCCGTGTACGTGCACTCTGCAGTATTAGACACACACTTTTTTTGTTGTTGGTTTTTTTTTGTTTTTGTTTTTTTTCTGAACGTCTAGGGCCACCTTGCATTTACTACAACTACTACCGGGGTGGCTGAATGGTAGAGCGTTGGACTTCTAATGCTCGGGCCGTGAGTTCGTATCCCGGCTGGGGCCAGATATTTGTGCTGGCTTTTTCATCGTTGCCCCGTCTTTGATATCACCCGTATGTGGTGGACAAAGGACGTTAAACCCCCGGACACCCACCCACCTATCCTCAACTACTACTACTACTTCCACTACTACTACTACGTCTACTTCAATTACTACTACTTTTTCTTCTTCTACTACTACTACTACTTCTACTTTAACTGCTACTACTTCTGCTGCTCCTACTACTACTTCTACTTCAGCTACTACTATTACTTCTTCCACTACTAGTACTACGTCTTCTTCTTCTACTTTAACTACTACTGTTTTTGCTACTCCTACTCCTACTACTACTTCTACTTCTACTTCAACTACTACTACTTCTTCCACAACTACTACTAATACTTCTTCCACTACTACTACTTCTTCTTCTACTTTAACTACTACTGTTTTTGCTACTCCTACTACTACTACTACTTCTACTTCAACTTCAACTACTACTACTTCTACTTCAACTACTACTACTTCTACACTGTACTTCCACTACTACTACTACTACTACTTCAAGTACTACTACTTCTGCTGCTCCTACTACTACTTCTACTTCAGCTACTACTATTACTTCTTCCACTACTAGTACTACTCCTCTTCTTCTTCTACTTTAACTACTACTGTTTTTGCTACTCCTACTCCTACTACTACTTCTACTTCAACTACTACTACTTCTTCCACTACTACTACTTCTTCTTCTACTTTAACTACATGTACTATTGCTTCTGCTACTCCTCCTACTACTACTACTTTTACTTCAACTACTACTACTACTACACTGTACTTCCACTACTACTACTACTACTTCAACTACTACTACTTCAACTACTACTGCTCCTCCTCCTACTACTACCTCTTCTTCTACTATTACTTCTTCTACTACTTCTGCTACCACTACTGCTGCTGCTCCTTCTACTTCTACCGTTGCTGCTTCTACTACTAGCACTACTACTACAAATAACAAGAGGACGAATGTGTATTACAGAGGCTCGGTCTTTGCCCAAAGGCATGGCTCAAAGTGCGGCCTACTGAACCCAATACGCACGCTCACGTGAATCACGCGCATCCTCTGACACACCGGACATCAGCACTTTAGACCCTCTAGACTTTCCAAAGTAAGTTTACATCGATCAAACTTCACAGCTGTACAGAATATACAGTGACGGAAGAACACGTTGCCCGTGCTATTTGTAAAAACGCTGTCAGTGACACGGCTTGCCCCAAACTGGGCAAAGGCGATCAAAATTACCCGCCAAAACACACGCAGCAGCAAGTTTTGAACTGAATGACCGTCGGCAGGCGGCTTGGGTGGGGTGGGTGGGTGTCTGGGAGTTTAACGTCCTTCTCCACCACACACGGGTGATATCAAAGACGGGACAACGAGAAAAAGGCCAGCACAAATATTTGGCCCCAGCCGGCCGGGATCCGAACTCACGACCCGAGCATCGAGAGTCCAACGCTCTACAATTCGGCTATCTCGGCTCCCCTGTAGGCGGCTTGGTTTGAAGTGAGTGGATGCTTTCAGATAGGGGTGAGGATGCACGTGTGTGTGTGTGGGGGGGGGGGGGGTAGATGTACTTACCACCATCAGCGTAAACAACACACCAGACCAGCACCATGGCCGCCAGAAGCTGAACAACACCAGACATGATCTGTTGCCATAGAAACCAGAACTTACAAACATTTCGAAATACCTTAATTCAGCGGTCCCCATAGTGGTGAGGTTAGAACTTCGGACTATGGACCGGAAGACCCGGGTTCGAGTCCCACCCGAAGCGAATGAAATTGGTGAGATTGTTCATAATTAGGTAAGTTTCTACCCAAAGGCAAGCGGGATATTTCCTTCCTGGGTCGGCTCCTTCCCCAGAGCGGGTGTGCATTGCTGTCCCTTTCACTTTGTCAGTTCCTCCACACCCTGATAGGGGAGAAAGGACTAAAATCTTTTGACTTTGACTTTTGACTTTGAAGTGGGTGAATCTCGGCTGTGTGGCAACAGCCTCCCCATTGGGCCCATAGCTCACCCGCTCTGGGTAGAAGCCGACCTAGATAGGAACAATCCCAGCTTGCCTCGGCTGAGACTCGAACCCGGGTCTCCCGGTCCATGGTCCGAAGTGCTAAACACTACACGGGGGGGGGGGGGGGGGGGGGGGGGGGGGGGGGGGGGGGGGGCGTGTTTACAAAAAAAGTAAATTAATTTTGAGTGGAGTTACACAGTTCAGTGTTTTCAACTACCTACACTTTTTCATGTTACACAGCAAGGTAAAAAAAGAAAGCCACTTGGATTTCAGTATCCCGAGAAAGGGTTATCAAAGCTGAACTATTCAAACGGGTATTGCGGTTGTTCCAGCATTTTTATCTTCCGAACCATGGGTTTTCATCCAGTGTTGGGAACAAGCCAATACCCCCAACTTAAAGGACTAATCTTAGCAAAAAGCCGCAAACATTTTTTTTCGGGGGTTCTCTCCGGTTACTCCGGCTTCCTCCCCCTCTACTTTGGAAATGTTCAGTCCACACAGAGACATACATCTATGTCTCTGGTCCACAAAATTCAAAAATAAATGCAATTCTAAAAAAAATCCGAAACTTAAATTGCTGAGCTGGCCCTTTGCACCACGTGATTGTAATGTGTTCATGTCCAGTGTCTGAGTGAGAATGCGTGTGAATCACGTGAGCGTGCGTGCTGGGTTTAGCTCGCGGCGCTTTGAGCCAAATATTTGAGGCAAAGCGCCTATATTAATGCGATTATTATTATTATTATTTGTTTGTTTGTTTTTTGTTTTTTTTAACTGCGACTCCTTCGACTGTACATGATCCAGGCAACTTTGTCACAGTTGCAGAGTTTTCAGCGCTTCGGAGGCCCTTATAAAACCATAGCGCGAGTTTTCCGTGACATCATTGTGCTTTTGGTCAGTGAGCGAGACACATCGCTACTACAGTGTCTGGCGGACGTTGAGTGCTGCACGATCTTTCTCGCTCTGCGTCGAAACGCAACCTGAGCTGTGAAATCAGGCTCCCCTTGGCCATTATGGGGGGTTTCAGGGACGCTGAAAACTCCGTAACTGGGACAGAGTTGACTGCGCATTTTGCAGTCGGATAGATCTTTAAAACATACTGTTTGTGGCTTTTTCTTGAGATTGCAGACATTTAACGCTATGGCGAGCAACCGATGATAGACTTACCGTTGAATGATGCACGGTACTGCTTGAGGACAAAGCGTAGACCTGCTGTCCGCTTCTTGATTGTGGCTTCAGATCAAATGTGTGTGCTCGTATGGGCGACAATATTATTCATACGAAACTGGTATTCAGTGTGACGGGGTTTATGGGAGGTGCGCTCTCTGCTGGAACGCCACAAACAATTCTGTCAAAACAGAAAAAAAAGAAGAAAAAAAACATGAACGATGCCTTTTGAGTCATAGCAAAATAGTGTTTGTAGTTGCACAGGTAAACCTGTTTTCAACGCTCATTATTGGACATGTTCTAGGCACACAAATCATTCTGAGACGCTTTCGTGGTACCTACCATCGTACTGCTTAACGTCTCAAAATGTTTGTCGGGCATACATCAGGGGATTTGGTCTAGTGGTTAAGGCATCCGACTTCGGATCCTGAGCTGCCTGGTTCGAGTCCCCGGTGGGCAGGAATATGGTTGGATTTTTTCATACCATATCGAGTCAAATCCATGTGCAGACTCGTTTGCGGTGCCTGTCTCGCCTTCGTGTACACACGCACGCACAAATATCAAGTGTGCACGCTAAAAATCCCACGTTCATCTTTCGAAGAAGAGTAGGCTGTGGCCGGTGGCGTCGTAAAACAGAAATACTGTCGCACGCACCAGAGTGAATAGCAGGGTGGAGGTTTGCACACAAAGTAGCGGCAGCAGGCTTTCCCTGCTTCGTCCTCCAGCCTTGCGGCACCTAGAGCATCTCATTAGAGATAGATACGTGCGCCGAGGAGCAGTCTACCATACCATACCATACCATACATCAACGGTGTGGAAAACCTTTTCATCGAACGCGCTTAATCCGTGCATCCGATTCTGTGTGTGTGTGTGTGTCTGTCTGTCTGTCTGTCTATCTCTCTCTCTCTGCTTGGGTCGTAAGTTCGTATCCCGGCTGGGGGGGCCAAATATTTCTGCTGGCTTTCTCATCGGTGCCCCGTCTTTGATATCACCCATATGCGGTGGAAAAGGACGTTAAACACCCACAAACCCTCTCTCTCTCTCTCTCTCTTGAGATATCGACACATGCCATGTATATTTTGATTTATCATGTGTACGTTTCTCTTCTTCATTTCCTCTAGATTTTTAATACTTTTGTTTTCACGGTCTTTTTTTCCCTCCCCCCCCCCCCCCCTTCTTGGTTTGATGTTGTCTTTTTTTTATTTTTAAACCCTTTTACGTAGAATAGCTGGACAGCTTGGCATGTTATTCGTGAGCAATAGCAAGACAGGCAGCAACGCCTAAATGCTCTATCCTGAAAAAAAAAAAAGTTTCATCATCATCATCATCATCACCTCTCTCTCTCTCTCTCTCTCTCTCTCTCTCTCTCTCGCACACACACACACACACACACACACACACACACACACACACACACACACGCCGAGACATCTGTTGTTTTAGGTGGCGTTGCAACAACTGGATACAGTTGTGATAACACGATGAAAGGAACAGTGCGCCCTTTGGTGTCAACGGGAGATATAATTATGTATGAAATAACATGTCATTTTGTCACGGTTTGATGCGTTCGAACAAGAACAAAGGAAGGCAGTCTTTCAGAAGTGGTTTCATGTGTTGACACACACACGGGGAGGGGGGGGGGTGTAGGTGGAGCAGGGGAGGGGATATTCACCATCCCCCTCCGCGTATTATCCCCCCCTTCTTTGTGCTGAAAATGTCACAAATATAATTATCTGTACCTTATATACTGGAGGTGGTGAAACTGACGACACACGCCACATCAACTACAGGATGGACATAGTGCTGGAGGAGAAGGCGCAGCGTTCGAAAGTGTGTACACAATGACGACACCGACTGACAAAACAGTCAATACTATAACAGTGATGTCAAATTCCCGTCATTGTTTTCTGCTTTTGTTTTCAAAGTTTCATTTTCTTTAAATCAAGAATGTCACACCCGGTCCTGAGTACTTCCGGTTTGTTTTGTGTAATTCTTTTTTTCCCTACTTACTGATCTGTGTATTTCACACACACACACACACACACACACACACACACACACACACACACACACACACACACACACACACACACAGAGAAGTGATGCGGAAACGTTGATGGGACTTTTTTAAATTCAGGATGGAGCATATAGACATTGCTGCCCATTTAACAGGGAGTCCTGCTGTTCTACATTGAAATATACTAAGACAGCGTGTTTGGAGAGGGGGGGGGGGGGGTAACGTCCTTTTCCACCACATACGGGTGATATCAGAGACGGGGCAACGATGAAAAAGCCAGCGCAAATATTTGGCCCCAGCCGGGATACGAACTATACTGAGAGAGAGAGAGAGAGAGAGAGAGAGAGAGATGATGATGATGATGATGATGATGATGATGAAACTTTATTTATCAACGGTAAAAATTTTGACAGAAATTCGCCAGTTTGCAAACTTGAGAGATAGAGAGAGAGAGAGAGAGAGAGAGAGAGAGAGGAGTCGAATTCGAAAGAATGGAAAGTTGACCAAAAATAACTTAAAAATTGACAAAACAACAGCAGGAACAACAACAACAATAAAATCGACGCAAAAAGAAATGTATGCATCCGCACATAAAGTATTTCACCACCATCCCCCGGAAATGCTTCAACATTACGAACTGTTTACTTAACAACACATAGCTCTCCATCTTAATTAGAGATTTCAGTTTCTCTCATTTGGCGCTTCGTCACTAACTTCTTTATCGTGTACAGATGAACCGCCAAATAAGCAAAATTCAAAACAAGTTGCGCGCCGTTCACAAGCGCAAGGCTATTCATGACTGGCATGGCTTTCCTCTCCGTAGGTGGCCAGAGCCAACACCACGCTACTGCATAAACATGACCTAATTCCGCACGCTGGACGCTTCCTTCCCTTGTCCGATGTGTCCAGCTCATTGCGCCAGCGTCGCTCTTAGAAGACAGACTTCAGCCCGCTCGGCAGCAGCGGATTTCCGCTGTTTTTACAAACTTGATTCCATGCTTATGTAAGTACCTGTTCTGGTCCACTTGACTTATTCTCTCACATCTTGTTTCCGCTGTATGATTTATTACACGGTCTGGATTTACTCTCAGAATGTTCACTTTTTTTTTTTCTTTTTTTTTTACTGTTTTCGAACACTGCGTATTTACTTAGGCCCATGGCTCCAAGTGGAGCATAGGCGATCGACCACCCTTCGCCATCGCACTCTGTTCTGGGCTATTCTTGGCACTCCAGTCCAGCTGGTCCCCTGCATATAGCTCTGCTTCAGTGTCCCGCCTCCAGCTGTTGCGAGGCCGGCCTCTCTTCCTTTTCCCCTGCGGGTTCCATGTCAGGGCTTGGCGTGTGGTGCTGGATGCTGGCTTCCTGAGGGTGTGTCCAATCCAGCCCCACTTCCTCCGCAGGATCTGCTTGGCCACTGGTTCCTGCCCCGCTCGCTCCAACAGCTCTTCGTTCCGGATCTTCTCTGGCCATCGGATATTGAAGATGCGCCTCAGACAGGTGTTGAGAAATGTCTGGATCTTCTGCTGCATCGTCTTCGTTATCCTCCATGTTTCGCATCCGTAGAGCAGAACTGACTTCACGTTGGAGTTGAAGATGCGAAGTTTGGTTCTTATGCTGACAACTTTGGATGCCCAGGCGTTCTTCAGCATGACCATTGCTGCTCTTGCCTTGCCGATTCTGGCTGTGACGTCTCGGTCTGTGCCTTCCTGTCCATCAGCCACACTCCCCAGGTAGGCTAGTCTAATTAGGCTTTTTATATAGCGGAAGGTAGAACAAATTTGATCCTAACTTTTTATTACAGAAATCAGTAGAGCACAGGCCCCCTAATGCTGTGGTGGTCTCCGTGAATTTTTTCTCCGTCCGCGTCACCGTTAAAAACGACCGTTTATCTTGCCATTTTCACTATATGAGACCTATAAATGGGTTTTTGAGGGTGTGCACAAAGTATGCGTGTTTGCGGGTACAGAAACGCGCAGAACTCCACTCTAAACACGGTTCCTGTTAGACAAGACACGCATTGTTGACATACTGAAATTTTACCCCAATCAGAATGATGCTTCCTGGAAAATTGCGGCCATCAGTTTGGCCGTTGATTCAAAGGACCCTGTAAAGCGGCAGTATTTGATGCTTGTGCACTTATCAGGTCACTGCAGGTGACATGTATCGCGGAAAACATTTACAAACATTGAACAATTTAATCAGGAAACGCTTCTTTGGTGTTGTGAAGTTCCCTTGTCACCGCATGTGCAGGTACGTATGAAATATGATATCCAAGTGAGCACTTTTTTCGGTAGCGATATTTTGGGGGTGTACTTACTAAAGTAGTTGCTGCGCCATCTTGTAAACATGCGGATGGCTTGAACTTCTAGCACGGTTCAACTTCAACTATGTAATTCGACAAGAAATATGCTGTAACAATAATTGATATATATCACACGTTACCTCGTGGCCTTATGTGCATGAGAAGCAACGCATAGTCGGTGAACAAGGGGGTGGGGAGGAGACCTCGGACCTGCCGTGCGACCCTCAGCTTGAGTATCGTTCTTCTGAACTGTTTGAGCTTCGCGCACCGGAAGTTAGGCTCGGACGAATGCGAATACTACAAAATGTCAAAGCTGCCTTAATCACCTTATGCACGTGCACAAAATTACCCTTGAAACACACGATTATCATCAATTAAAATGATCATATAAGATAATTAGTAATAGCCGAGGGGATAACGGACTACATTATCGCGCGGAGGGGGTCACGCTTCCTACGACATCGGGTAAAAAGGCGTGAGTACAGGCGCCCGGCGTGAATCACGCTTGCGGCAGCAACAAACACAATACAGCCACACAGTGCAAGTGGTAATTAAGCTGCATTCACTCACACAATGGAAATCAATGCAACACAATCACTCGGTGTGAGTGGTAATTAAGCTGCATTCACTCACACAACGGAAATCAACACAATACAATCACATGGTGTAGGTGATAATTATGCTGCCTTCACTCACACAACATAAGTCAACACGATACAATCATGCGGTGTGAGTGGTAATAAAGTTGCATTCACTCACACAGTGGAAATCAACACATTACAATCACACAGTGTGAAAAGTCTGCTCAGCTATCAAAGATATAGAATCTAAATTAGCATTAATTCTTATTTCTTACTTTGGCCAGACCTTAACACTTTCAGCCCTGCCACCGTTTTTCTAAGAACGAGATCGTTCAGCTGTCCCCATAGCTCAGTTGGATAAAACGCTAGGCTGGAAATCCGGATGTCAAGGACAGACAGTAAGAGAGACCTGTGCGTCTATTTTCTCATCCTTGGAAAATAAAGTTTCAGACAGTCAGTCAGTCACTCTCTCTCTCTCTCTCTCTCTCTCTCTCTCTCTCTCACACACACACACACACACACACACACACACACACACACGCGCGCGCGCGCGCGAAAACACTAAGAGTTCAGTTCAAGTGCTTATTTATTGCGGAACGTGGTGCTACAGTGAAACTGAAGGCAGCTCACAAGGCATCAGGGAAATGTTCCTCCCACACATCGCCTGTAAACAAAAGTCTGAGTTTCACACGTGAATGTGCAATCACAACAGTAGTACAGGCATGTAAAAGTGGTGATCTCTCTGACGTCAAGTAAGGGGAGGTAATGGTGTTGTGTGTAGTTGTAGACTCCAGAGTGCAGTCCCTTTTCGGCGGGGCGTGAAAATGTGACTGGTTACAGCCAGCGCCATTTTCAAAAATGGCGATTTTTTTTTTTAGGAAAGCGAAGACTTGTGCGTCATATGATTCGATTTAAAACAAAGTCTTGAATATCCGACCACGTTTCGTTTGGGCAAAATCTTTACCAGCGGACAATTATTGTTGCGCTTTGGTGGCACTGTTTACGTGGTACACTGATCCAACAGGATGTGAGTAAACGGCAAGGGGGTTGCACTCTGACAGGCAAAGGTGCTGCACTCTACAGGCAAGTATTATTGCACGGTGCAGACGATCACGTACCTACCTTGTGGTGGAATAAGAGACGATTACAAAAGCATACACGCCCGTGCTCTAGGACTGAATGTAATATAGATCTGTCCATTCAGATAGAGACATGTTATGTATGTCTCTGGTTCAGAAACACGCCTACTTTCACTCTGAAGACAGCCTGCCATCACTTGCGCCATTGAGGATCCCTCTGGGTTCAAAGCTGGTCAAGGATGACATAGTGCGCGACCTTGTGTTTGAGAGCACCGAGACAATTTAGGCCCGTCACGGTAGCGCAGTGAGCGCCATTTCCCCACCGTGCACAGAGGTACTTTCCACTGAAAGACTCTGTGCCCCAGAGAGTGGTGTAGTTGGTATTCGTGTAGGAGTAGTGTCCCTTGGATGTGTTTTTTTTTTTTTGGGGGGGGGGCGGGGGGGGGGTGATGTGGTGGTGGGGGTGGGGTGTATGTGGGGTGACATGACCGGAAGTGCCGTGACCGGAAGTGACCACTATGACATATGACATCATCAAGGGGAGGTAATGCTGGTGTGATTGTATGTCGTGTTTTTATGGGTGCGATGGTACACAAAACCTACTTCTGTTTTGGTGGCCCAAGAGGTCCAAAGTTCAGCTGCAAAGGGCTGAACAAGAACCTCAACGATCTCACCCTCGACACCTACCTCCAGGTACCTCAAACAAAGACTAGCGGCGGAGGGATCAACCGAGGCTTTCGAACAGACGGTCAAGCGATGCTCACGTACCACCAAGAGCGCCAGTCCCTGTCCTATTTTTACATCAAACGACAGGTACAAGCCGACGGCGTCAGCACCAAGCCCCTTCTCGTCTAACTTACCTGCCTCAGTCAGCTTTTCTTTCGTCTTCCTCTTCGTCGCCATCATCATCACCATCACCAACAATTTTTTTGCCTCCCTAAAGCCCAACCCTGTACGTCCTCGTTCGTGGGAGGTGGACAACGTTTACTGATTCCCCAGTACCGGCTAAAACAGGGCAATGGCACCACCTGTATACGACTCTTTACGCAGTCCAGTCATTGTTCAAAAAAAAACGCTGGCTGTCTGTGGAGGTGTAAAGGTGACCTTCCATGTGCAACGATATGTGTGTCTGTGTGCGCGGTGTTGTACGTAGCACAAAAGGATCTTCATGTGCTACGATATGTGTCCGTGTCTGTGCGGCGTAAAACGTCACGGAACTACCAATCCAACCAACTCATCACACGCGGTAAGTCCTCCTTGTCGTCGTTTTCCCTTTTCTTACCTCCCCTTGATGACGGCATAGTGATCACTTCCGGTCATGTCACCCCACATACACCCCCCCCCCCAAAAAAAAAAAAAAAAATCCAAGGGACACTACTCCTACACGATACCAACTACACACAACATCATTACCTCCCCTTACTTGACGTCAGAGAGATCCCCACTTTTGGGGGCTATTTTTCACATGACTATACTACTACTCACAACAGACGATGACGACGATGACGAGTGAGTGAGTGAGTGAGTGAGTGAGTGAGTAGGAGTGAGTGAGGGAGTGAGTTTAGTGTTTTACGCCACGCAAGAAACAAAGACTATTTCGCGGCTGAGCGAGGTCCTTCTCCACCATGTTATCAAAGGTAAAAGGGTACTCAGTAAAACACGATGTACGACGAAAACGACAGAGACGACGACGACAACGAAGATGATGATGATGACGACGACGATGACGATAATGACGACGACGACGACGACGACGATGATGATGATGATGATGCACCAGCGAAAGATGCTGTAACGACACAAATGTGACGTAACACCTACCTCAATGGCAATGTTTCATGGACATAATCCATTCTGGTTCAGGGCCGGAAGGGTCGTACCCGGCGTAATAGATGGAACAGATCTGCTCCCCGTAGTCGACGCCAGAGCACTCGTGTTCAGCGTCGCACAGAGCTTTGCAGTCGTCCAAGGTGTTCACAGGGTGCTGTTCGCTCACGAATGACATGTCCATGTACATACACTCTTCTGCTGAAATGGGCACACGCATTTACAAAGACTCGTCACGACAAAACTCCAAAGGGCACCTTAAAATTCCCGGGTGTTGACGTAAAAAGGTGATAGTCATTACAACTTTTGTTTTGTTTGTTTGTGTGCGTGTGCGTGCGTGCGTGCGTGCATGTGTGTGTGTGTGTGTGTGTGTGTGTGTGTGTGTGATGGGGGGGGGTTAACTTCCCTTTCCACCACATACATTTGGTGGTAGGTATGGGCTCTCAGAAAAATATACATTTTCATGGCTGGTCATCATGCGTCAGTAACCACAAACACATTTGACATTGATATGCACTTGTATTAGGCGCAGTGGACAGTTACCGGCAGAACTGATACTGACTTGCAAGGTGGAGGGGGTTGAGATGGGACCGAGGGTGCGCACGTGTGTGTGTGTGTGTGTGTGTGTGTGTGTGTGTGTGTGTTGCTCTCTCTCTCTCTCTCTCTCTCTCTCTCTCTCTCTCTCTCTCTCTCTCTCTCTCTCTCTCGGGGAGGGTGGTCGAATGGTAGAACGTTGGACTACTAATGCTCGGGTCGTGAGTTCGATCCCCGCTGGGGCCAAATATTTGCGCTGGCTTTTTCATCGTTGCCCCGTCTTTGATATCACCCTATGTGTGGTGGAAAAGGACGTTAAACCCCCAAACACCCAACACCCACCCTCTCTCTCTCTCTCTCTCTTTGTCTGTGTCTGTGTCTGTGTCTGTGTCCGTGTATGCTTTATCATATACTTACCATCACCATCTACAGTGTACACGAGACACCAGACCAGCACCACGGCCGACAGAAGCTGAACAACACCAGACATGATCTGTTGTCGTATAGAAACCAGAACTTAAAAACACCAGGAATTGTTGGATAATCTGAAGGAAATTCCCGCTCCCAGCCCCTTCAAGTCACCCATCAACAGCAACAGCCCATGCTTGTCTTGTTCGTTTAACTACATTTCTACCGAGTTTGAGATCAGGCACAGACAATAGTCAGTTTAGTCCTTTTGGCTCCTATACAAGCACAGGGCGTCAACAGAAGTCCAACGCTCTGCCACCCCGGCTCCCTAGCGCGCCAGGGACAGAGTAAGCACAGCTAGTACAGGGCCTCCACAGCTCTCCTCCATCTCGCGCCAGGGACAGAGTGAGCACAGCTAGTACAGGGCCTCCACAGCTCTCCTCCATCTCGCGCCAGGGACAGAGTGAGCACAGCTTGTATAGGGCCTCCACAGCTCTCCTCCATCTCGCGCCAGGGACAGAGTGAGCACAGCTAGTACAGGGCCTCCACAGCTCTCCTCCATCTCGCGCCAGGGACAGAGTGAGCACAGCTAGTACAGGGCCTCCACAGCTCTCCTCCATCTCGCGCCAGGGACAGAGTGAGCACAGCTTGTATAGGGCCTCCACAGCTCTCCTCCATCTCGCGCCAGGGACAGAGTGAGCACAGCTAGTACAGGGCCTCCACAGCTCTCCTCCATCTCGCGCCAGGGACAGAGTGAGCACAGCTAGTACAGGGCCTCCACAGCTCTCCTCCATCTCGCGCCAGGGACAGAGTGAGCACAGCTTGTATAGGGCCTCCACAGCTCTCCTCCATCTCGCGCCAGGGACAGAGTGAGCACAGCTAGTACAGGGCCTCCACAGCTCTCCTCCATCTCGCGCCAGGGACAGAGTGAGATGGAGGAGAGCTGTGGAGGCCCTGTGCTTACTCTGTCCCTGGCGCGCTAGGGAGCCGGGGTGACAGAGCGTTGGACTTCTAATGCTCGGGTCGTGAGTTCGATCCCGGCTGGGGCCAAATATTTGTGCTGGCTTTTTCATCGTTGCCCCGTCTTTGATATCACCCTATGTGGTGGAAAAGGACCACCCACCCTGTCCCTGGCGCAGGTCTTGGCCTCTTCCCATGTCAGGCCGGAGTCTCGCAGCTCGCAGTGCAAGCTCCTCCTCCAGGTCTGCTTGGGGCGCCATTTGAGGCCCTGTGTATTCGTGTCCTTCGGCCACACGCCCTGGGCTAACATTATCGTGAGCAACCGATGACAAACTTACCTTAGAAGACTGCGCGGCACTCTTTGTGGTTGTTGACTGTTCAGACTGCTAGTGGATTCTTGTGGTGGTGAACAGTCACAGACCAGGTCGTTGCAAGCTCAAATTCTGTTGCGTGATCATCCTCTGATAGGAAAATGTTTATATACAACTCTGGCATATGGTGGTATCTGCGTGTGCGTTAAAAAAAAATGTTATCAAGCGTTGTCTGATGGAGCACCACAGGTGATCACAACATCAAAGATAAATAAATAACGCTTCTGTGTCATAGTAAACAATGTGTCAGTTTGTCGTTGTGCAGCCAAACCTGTTTTAACCCTTTTGGGGGTGGGGGCGGGGGTGTTTTGGGGGGTTTAACGTCCTTTTCCACCACATGCTGGTGATAACAAAAACGGACCAAGTCGGGCTGCCTCCAAGGCTCGCTCGCAAGCCTGTT
Source organism: Batillaria attramentaria (assembly GCA_018292915.2). Classification (NCBI taxonomy): domain Eukaryota; kingdom Metazoa; phylum Mollusca; class Gastropoda; family Batillariidae; genus Batillaria; species Batillaria attramentaria. The sequence continues at coordinate 78,934 of JACVVK020000207.1, forward strand.
ATAAACCTTTTGGGGGGTGGCTGGGAGTTTGGGGATTTAACGTCCTTTTCCACCACATACTGGTGATATCAAAGACGGACAATGTCGGGCTGCCTCCGAGGCTCGCTCGCAAGCCTGTTTTAAACCTTTTGGGGGGTGGGTGGGGGGTTGGGGGATTAACGCCCTTTTTCACCACATACGAGTGATATCAAAGACGGGGCAACGGTGAAAAAGCACAAACATTTGGCCCCAGCCGGATACGAACTCACCACCCGAGCAATGGAACTCCAACGCTCTACCATTCAGCCACCCCGTTTCCCCTTAACCCTTTTGGAACTGGTATAGTGCAGTGAACTATGAACGAAAGAGACCTTATTTCAGGATAGATAGTGATAAGAACTTTACAAACATACTCTTTGGAATGTCCTTGACCCATCTCACAAGTGAACCAAGGAGGCTTTGCTCCTCTAGTTTTATTATGCATGAGGATGGAGATGAGGATGCTGGTAAGATCCGTGTGCTTTTGGGACTGCGGGACAGGACCGCATTCCACGCTTCCTGTCATAAATATCCCGGCGTTCACCAGGAACGGGAACTGCGGTGCCGGCCGTGTAATCATCCACATCATGAGACGTGTCATACCAAGGAAAGCACCCCCAAAGTGGGTGAGTCTCGGCTGTGTGGCATCAGCCTCCCCACTGGGCCAAGATATAGCACATCCGCTCTGGGTAGGAGCCGACCTAGGTAGGAAAAGTCCCGCTTGCCTCTGCTGGGATTCGAACCCGGTTCTTCAGGTCCATGGTCCGAAGTGCTGACCACTACACTACGGGGGCCGGTGAACTGCTGATCTTGAGGCGCCAGGGGTTGGCCTTCACGTGTCAGACCTAGTTCTTGCGGCGGGTGGGTGGGTGGGTGTTTGGGGGGGGGGGGGGTAACGTCCTTTTCCACCACATTCGGGTGATATCAAAGACGGGGCAACGATGAAAAAGCCAGCACAAATATTTGGCCCCAGCCGGGATACGAATTCACACACACACACACACACACACACACACACACACACACACACACACACACACACGTCTGCACTACCGAAGGTTAGGAATAAGAAATGTAGGACATGTGACGAGAACTGGTTTACTGCGCCTAGGAGATGATACTGAAGTTGCAATATTTGCTGTCTATGCATTTAGTATTTTGTTTCACCTAGTTGTAATTGCCATGTGTTTTCTATTTGTTTTCTACGCTTTTTATGTTGTTTCCATAGTAATGGAAACAACATAATAGGACGGGCTAAAATTTCCACGTTCATAGGCAAGCATCTGTGGTACAAACGCACGTCACTGCCGATCTCCCGCAGAGACGATTATACAAGTGTAACTCTGACAATGACGTAAGAAAACTTGCGTCATCGATGCTGACGCGTATGGTGTTCCGAACGCACTTCTCCTCCTCAGTGAGTGCCGTCTGTGCGGATGTGTGTGCGTGTGTGCGTGTGTGCGTGCGGCTGTGTGTGTGTGAATTGTGTCCAGGCCCGTTTCTTCGAAAATACTCAACCGAATGGCTTCAAATTTGGGGTATCCAAATATATCAAAATGTTACATTAGACGATTCAAGTGTGTGATGATTGCTTAAGGGATTTGGGAGTTATCGCCCTTTTGAGACAAGTTGGTTGTCTTTCGTGTACAGGCGTAATATTTATTTAAATCACTCAATTTTTTGGCAGTAGATAGCTTGAATACGGACTCTGAACAGAGTCACTACTAGAAAATGGTCGCTCTTATAGTTTTCATGTAAACCGAGCCTGAGTTGACATTGCATGTGAACCCAGTTCAGATGCCTATTTCTCCGAAAATACTGAACCGATCGATTTCAAATTTGGGGTTTCTAAATGAATCAAGATTGTTGAATAGAAGGCCCGATCCAGGTACGATTGCACACATGATTTGCGAGTTATCGCACTTTTCAGAAAAAGTGGCTTTCTGGCGTTTAAAGGCGTAATATTTACCTAAACCACTCCATTTTTTGGACATAGATAGCATGAATACGGACTCTCAACTAAGTGAATTTTGGAGGTTGTCGCTTTTATACTTTTGGCGTAAGCCGTACCTGATGAAAGTGCTGGTGAACACACTTTAGATCTCAAAATCGCTCCTACTATACATAGATAATGAGCCTGGGGTGCCATAAAAAATATACAAAAAAATTAGAAAAATTCACTGCAGCCGTTATCGTCAGTTGACTCGAAATTTTGTACTCACAGCACATTTCCTCTACAAGCCACACGCCTCACAAACATCGAAGAAGAGACGCACGCGCACTGACGTAAAGTAAGTGCGTCATGTTTGATTGACGTGATGCTGTTTTTTCTTGGGGGTGTCTCGCCACTTTCTTTCCGAATTCCTCTGTTTTGAGACGTGGTGTATTTTACTTCTACTATGTCGCCATCTTCGTGCAATCGCAGAGAAGACACGGGATATAACAGAATACAACTCCAATACTTTATGAACAGAATATGCACGGAGAACAAATTCATGAAAGAAGAAGAACCCAGAACGCTGTGCAGGACTGCTTACGTACTGAACAGGTCAGATCCATCGCAGAAAAGGCACGCGCGCACTGACGCAAAAGGCAGTATCAGCGTCATTTTTCCAACGTCATGTTTGATTGCCGTGATACTGGCATTTCTTGGGGATGTGTCGCCACTTTTTGGACGTTCTCTATGTGTAGACGGGGAAAGCGGGAGTTTCATTGATGTAGTGTGCTTTGTTTTTCCCACTGACTCTCACTCAATAGCATAGTAGAGTGAGAGGACACCACATAGGTCTCAATGGAGCACAAACGCGGCTCGCGCGAGTCTCTGTGTGTGTGTGTGCGTGTGCGCGTGCGTGCGTGCGTGTGAGTGTGTGCGCGCGCGCGTGTGTATGTCTGACATAACACATAGTTAGAAAACGTTCGCCGCGCAGACTTGTCTGTTAAACATATTGGGTCGGTATTAATTCGATCTTTACACTGCACACGCAGCAGCAACACTTCAATTTTCATGGGCCTGCTTTCATTGCAAGAACTGTATCAAAGTTATTACGCCATATGTATTATGCGTCATCCCAGTGAGCAAAAACGTCATAGATTTCAAAGAATACAACTTGACGTCTCACTTCCAAAAACAAGATTGGTGTGACAGCCCGGTCAGTTGTTTCCATTCCGAGAGAGAGAGAGAGAGAGAGAGAGAGTGTGTGTGTGTGTGTGTGTGTGTGTGTGTGTGTGTGTGTGTGTGTGTGTGTGTGTGTGTGTGTGTGGATACATGGCATTACAAAAGAACGACCGTGACGATAGCAGGTGATCAAATGGAAACAACATATTGGGCTGGTGGCCATCTTGTTTGTAATCGTGAGTTCAATAAATTAACCTGAAGATGTAGCGTCTCCTGCATGCCCTAGGTTCATACTCCCCAGTAGAAACTTTTGCATCAGGTGTCCAGTATTACAATTTCGTGTTTTTTTTTTTGTTTTTTTTTTCACGTATTGCAGGCACACTTAGCCGCGAATTAGTCTTTGTGACTTATTGCGCGGCGTTAAACCCTAAAACCTCACTCACTCATTCTGCTCATCTTGAAGTACGCTTCTGATCGGCTGTGTTGTACTGTACGCAGTCTCCGCGACCCACTCTGAATCCGCACATAGAATCATCAATTGACAGGTGACAACGAACCCAGCTGCTGGCCATGCGGCTCAGACAGAAACTTTCTTTATGGGAACGCTGTGTCAGTGCAGTCAATGCACACTCTCTGGGGCACAGAGTCTTTCGGTGGAAAGTACCTCTGTGCACAGTGGGGAAATGGCGCTCACTGCGCTACCGTGACGGGCCTAAATTGTCTCGGTGCTCTCAAACACAAGGTCGCGCACTATGTCATCCATGACCAGCTTTGAACCCAGAGGGATCCTCAATGGCGCAAGTGATGGCAGGCTGTCTTCAGAGTGAAAGTAGGCGTGTTTCTGAATCAGAGACATACATAACATGTCTCTGTCTGAATGGACAGATCTATTATTACATTCAGTCCTAGAGCACGGGTGTGTATGCTTTTGTAATCGTCTCTTATTCCACCACAAGGCAGGTACGTGATCGTCTGCACTGTGCAATAATACTTGCCTGTAGAGTGCAACACCCTTGCCTGTCAGAGTGCAACCCCCTTGCCGTTTACTCACATCCTGTTGGATCAGTGTACCACGTAAACAGTGCCATCAAAGCGCAACAATAATTGTCCGCTGGCAAAGATTTTGCCCAAACGAAAAGTGGTCGGATATTCAAGACTTCGTTTCAAATCGAATCATATGACACACAAGTCTCTGCTTTTCTAAAAAAAAAAAAAATCGCCATTTTTGAAAATGGCGCTGGCTGTAAGCAGTCACATTTTCACGCCCCGCCGAAAAGGGACTGCACTCTGGAGTCTACACCTTTGCCTGTCAGAGTGCAACCCCCTTGCCGTTTACTCACATCCTGTTGGATCAGTGTACCACGTAAACAGTGCCATCAACGCGCAACAATAATTGTCCGCTGGCGAAGATTTTGCCCAAACGAAAAGTGGTCGGATATTCAAGACTTCGTTTCAAATCGATTCATATGACACACAAGTCTTCGCTTTTCTTTAAAAAATTCGCCATTTTTGAAAATGGCGCTGGCTGTAAGCAGTCACATTTTCACGCCCCGCCGAAAAGGGACTGCACTCTGGAGTCTAATCAATGCGTTGTGTTGCTGTAAAGCCAGCCGAAGCCAGCATGGCTAGAACGACTATATACTGAACTCCAAAAGAAACGCGGATGAAAGTTGTGTAAAGTTCATGACGACGACGACGGTGGTGGCGACGACGTCAACGACGACGACGACGACGATGATGATGATGATGATGATGGTGGTGGTGGTGGTGGTGGTGTGCTGTGTGCTCGGGTCGTGAGGCTGGCGCCAAATATTTGTGCTGGCTTTTTCATCGTTGCCCTGTCTTTGATATCACTCGTATGTGGTGGAAAAGGACGTTAACACCCACACACCCACCCACACACCCCTCACTCGTGAGTGCGCCTGTACGCTCGAAATACTCCATCTTGGTACAGCTCTTAATGCGATACAATGCTGTTTACACTTTTTGCGAGCGGTCGAAACATTCCAAATTCTACCACTGTTGTTACACTACCGGGACGGTCAGTGTGGTCGCTACGTCATCGAGTACGCTTCTGTTGGCTCAGTGCTAGCATTACAGACGCTGTCATTGTCCAGGTGTCTAAGTGATGTGATGACAGATACCAATCTGTGAGCATAACAAGAACGCAGCAGCGTAGTGTGCACGGGTGTCTACAACGCAGATTTCGTTACGTCACTGTGTGCGTGAAAGTGTGTTTTGTCTGGAGAAACGTCACAGCCTTGTTTTATCACTGAAACTTGCTGCTGCGCGCAGCAAAATCTGCCCCATCCCATAAAGTTGTTTCTCTGTGGAGAAACAACTTTCAAATGGAAGAATTAACTCCTTTAATACAACAGGTTTGTTGAAACATCTGCTGCTTTTTCGAAGTCAGCGCTTTCTACAAATGGCCGCGATCAGTTTCACTATTAATGCATCTGGTGGATGATCCTGATGATAAAAATGCTTCGGATGATATTACAGTTAAAATGTGTCCGTTAAAACGTTTATGCTAAAATGTGTCTATTAAAATTCTCCTGATCGCAGTAACGTACGTTGCTTTTATGTTGGTGACAGGTGTTTTCTACGTATATGTCGCACCAGGTATCTTCTATGTAGGTCCCTGGTCGTACACATCAGCGTGCGTTCAACTGCTGAAATGTTGACTTTTGCTGTCATGAGCCTATAGTCTATAGTTTCAGCGGCAATGTAGTCTACTAGGCTAAGTTATTTATGTCCCTTGGGCCTTGTGCTGGGGGGGGGGGGGGGGGGGAGGGATGATGAGACGCTTTGCTATGCGCTACGCATACAGACGCGCTTCACAAATGGGCTCAACGGTAACTCTGTGCGAATTCTCTAACAAAATCACGACATCATTCTTCAGAATATTTTTGATGTGCAGGTGAGCAACACGAAGCGCTTAAACACATTTCCATAATATCAATATTCTCGAACAGACAAAATGCTACACTGATGTATCTGTTTCTGTATCTACACATACAAATTCAATTTCAGCTTTCAGCGTTAAGTGCTTGCCGCATTTAGATGCTTTTTAAAGGCCTGTTAACCCTTTCACAGCTGCACAATTCCTTCCTAAAGGCCGTTCTTAACCGGGCGAACCACCAGTCTGGCGAACTTGTTCGGCGAACTGAGTATTGTATACGAACAGGGCAAGCGCGCACACGCACGTGGTTCCAGAGGTTCGGCCGGACTAGTTCTCTTTCTTAACCGACCGTTAATGATATGCATACGTCATCGCCCGAACAAGGCGGACTCGGAAGTTGAGACAATCGTAAACAACCAAAATGGCCGCCTTCGTAGATCGAGACGACCAGGCATTTGCGGTAGTTATCGTTTTGAGTGAACTCTTGGAAGCCGAGGAAGAGGGAAAACGAGGAAAAGAGCGCAAGAGAGGGAAATGTGAAGTGAGTCGATAGCCTCCAATCCGTCCGCCATTTTCCTCAACTATGTACATGCGCACAACAGCTCTCCCCGAGCAGCCAATCAGAGCGTAGGATCGGCAAAAGGATCGCGAGGGTTCCCACGACACGCTATGCAGTCCTCGAACCTAGTTCGGCGAACCTTTCGAACCGGGGTTTGCGCACAAGTATTTGGTCGGTTAAGAAACAACGTGCGCGAACCTAGTTCGCCGTACTCTTCCAACCTAGTTCGCGAACCTAAAGTCCGCCCGGTTAAGAACGGCCTTTAAGCGGCCCACACACGCTCAAACTTTTTCATCAATAGTATTGACGTCAAACTTTTTGACAGTTTTGACGGTTGCCATACACGCTCAATATTATTGTGCAATATTCAGTCTGTGAACGGCAATGGACGGAGCAACAGACGGCGCCAGATCTCTTCTCTTCTGAAAATCAAAAAGTGAATTTGACGCAAAATATTGATGAGTGCCCACACACGCTCAATAGTTTGACGGTTTGCGCAAAAAATATCAACTGAAACAGATCCATCAATATATTGACGTCAATACTTTTGAGGCCATCAATACCGCCCCTACACGATCAAAAAAGCGTCAAAAAGTTTGACGTCAATACTATTGAAGAGAGCGTGTGTGGGCCGCTTAAGCGGACGATCCCAGGCAGATCAGGCCAGTTTTGCAGTACCTACCTTTGAAAATATATATATGTAGATCAAACACTACTCACCCAGTCTCATTGAAACCACTGATTGTTTTTCTTTTTCTGTGTAGTTTATTTTGCACTCTTAAGACCTGATGACCTTTCTTCAGCTTGGAGCGTCAAAACACGCAACGCACGGAACAAAGACCAGGCTAATGGCGATTCAGATGGGAGCAAAATGCTAATGAGGTTTTCCTCGTGACGTAGGGGCCTTTTCCAACCTTCAAGGCCCCCTATCAGAAGATATTTCTCAAGTTCGGTAACTCCACTGCCCTCTGTCGCCGATCAGTCGGCGTCAGTTGTAGCTAAAAGTGCGTGCATTTGACCTCAGAGTTTTGTTTCTAGTGAAAAGAGGGATGTCTGATATGTTGAAAATGGCAGCGTTGACTTGAGAGGTGACCTGTTTTTGAACATATCCTTTGGCGTGTGCCAGGGCATGAATAACCGAGAGCTCAGTTTTGTGTGTGTGTGTGTGGGGGGGGGGGGGGGGGGTGGAAAAGACGCCGCATCAGCAGACTATGAAAATTACGCTTTCAAGGCTTCATTTTTTTTTTTGGCATGCAGCTTGTGGACATATCTTGCTTCTGGAAACCATTGTCTGTTTTGGTTGGGGGAATTGTTTTCGAAGACGTGTGCTGCCTGACATTTGTAGGAACCATAGAGTAACAAGCAAGTGTATTCTGTCACCTTCAGTCGTCTGCTATACAGAGTGCGATCAGTGACGGCAGTCGTCTACCGGCTGGTGCAGACCAGCGACAAACGTTATGAAAGGGTTAAATTAAGTACACGCTTTACCAGGCTCGTATAAAGTCTGTCCCATCAGAGCACAGGCACTTTGCTTCCAGCAGGATCTGTGACTGCGTGACGACCAACAAGCAGAAGCTATTGCCAACGTAAGCTTCATCTGCAAACTGTGACGCGCATTATTTTACTCTACGGTAAGTCTCTCGTCGGCTGCTCAGGGTGAAGTAGTCCTATAAGTACTAGAGGGTTTCCAACACTGAGTAATTCAATGCTCGGGTCGTGAGTTAGAATCCCGGCTGCGGCCAAATATTTCTGCTGGCCTTTTTTTTCGTAGCCCCGTCTTTGATATCACCATTATGTGGTGGAAAAGGACGTTAAACTCTAAAATATTAATTTTCTGTCGGCCTTTTTCTCGTTGCCCCGTCTTTGATATCACCCTTACGTGGTGGAAAAGGACGTTAAACTCTCAAACACCCACCCACCCCAACATTGAGTAGAACCTAATGACAACCGGCCCCCGTAGTGTAGTGGTTAGC
>JACVVK020000207.1:92500-95000 GCA_018292915.2 Batillaria attramentaria
CGGGCTTGAGTTCTATCACGTGGATGACCATGAGGAGCGGGAAGACAGGCTTAGACGGGTCACTGGTCGCCACAGAGAGGGACAGAAACTCCTCGGCCTTTGCTCTGTTCAGGCTGGACGACATCAGACCCAGAGGCACGGAGATGTAGCGCTGGGAGATCGGTCTCGTAAACAGCTCCCGGAACTTGGTCAGGTCCTCCTGTTTTATGCAGCGAGAAGAAATCAAAGATCGGGCAAACGGTTTAATGTCGGTCAAGATTAGAGTCAAGTTCAAGACAATTCATGTTTCCCCCTCATCCTCTGACCACTACAAACCTATTGAGGTCGAGACCCACCATGCACCCCATTCCAGCAATGTCATTAGCACGTGCAACGCTTTCATTCGGACACAACCTGTATACATAGTACAACCTGTATACGCTACAGACTTTTTCCTAACCTAACAAAACACACAGAACAGTGCGTAGCTCTCACACAATACTCCATAAACATGCACGCAGGCAAGCACTCCAAATTCCCCCCCCCCCCCAAAAAAAAAAGGACAATAAAGTAATAAAATTACCCCCCCCACACACACACACCCTAAAAAAGTAAATAAATAAATAAATAAAATAACAAAGGTATCATTTCTGTCTATCACCATTGCAAGCAGGTGTGCCGGGGTGGCCGAATGGTACAGCGCCGAACTTGTGATGCTCGGGTCGTCAGTTCGTATCCCTGCTGGGGCCAAATATTTGTGCTGGCTTTTTCATCGTTGCCGCGTCTTTGATATCACCCGTATGTGGTGGAAAAGGACGTTAAACACCTAAACACCCACCCACCCATGCGAAGTAAGGTGTCTATGGTGTTCAGAATTTTTGAGAAAATCGCAATGTTTCGGTTTCCCATGGACAACTTGTATAGCCTTGACCTCGAGTAAAGGTCATTCAAACAAAATGCATCAGTAAAAATCTTAACGTCTACCAAATGTAAACAAACAAACAAACAAACAAACAAACAACAACAAGAAAAAAATAAATCTCTGTAATACCTGGGACACGCTCAACCCTCGGTAGACGGTGCCCTGAAAGTTTCCCAAGCTGGGGTTGGCCAGGCAGTAGTTGAAGAGGTCGATGTTGAGAAGCTCCACCAGGAACACAGCAGCCCGGATCGTCTCCTCCGACTCCGTGGAGTTGTCCTTCCGGAACAGCGCGTAGATCACTGCAAAGAAGGAACTGTAGCCAGCCTCCGCTGTGTAGACACGGATAGCGTTGAAAGGGTCGCCTCCAACCTCATTAGCATTTGCCTTCCAGTCTTTTCTGGACGAAAACAGCGACCTTGCCCTGTCCACCAAATCTTTACTGTTGCCTTCCTGGGGTATTTCTTTTATCAGCTTTTTCAGCGATGCCAGAAACCGGTCATACTGCTGCCAGTTTTCCCTGATGTAGTTGATGGACTTTCTGATCTCCGTCATACGCTGGTTGACGTAATCGCCGTCGTAAAATGGACGTAAGGTTTCTACGTCATCTTGCTGAAGCGTGACGAACCGTTCCGCGCGGTTGCGCCGACGACGGTCAGATGTGGATCTCTCGTCGTCAACACTGTCACCCACATCATCAGAAATAGCTCTGTCTGGAGGAAAGAATTTACGAAGGATGCTTCCCATTGTTTCTGAAAAAAAATAGAGTGTTGTTGCTGTTGTTGCTGTTATGATTGTTGTTATCGGCTATCTCTTGTGCTCTTGTCAGTTACGGCACGTGTTCAAGTCTTCGCTATTCCTTATTTCTTTTCTTATGGAAGAATTAGAGTGTAGTGGTGTATTGTTGTTGTTATTTGTTACGTGTGGAGAAATGTTTGGGGGTGTGCACGAGAGAAGCTTGTATGTGCGAAGCTTGAGAGTGCAGTGTAACACCAGAGAAGTGCTGTAATAAACTCCATACGGTTATATAACTTTTCTACGCGCTCACGAGTCTTTTTGTGAGTGAAAGAGACAACACGCAGTCTACAAGAACTCGCTACGTGAGGAGTGTTCACCTGTGTGCCATCGTAATACGCGGTAAGACGAGGGGCTTCTCCAAACATTTCTCCACACGTAACATTATTGTTGTAGCTGCTGCTGTTGTTGTTTTTGTTAATGTTGGCGTTGTTGTTGTTGGCGCTGTGATCGGTCGTCTGTTGTGCTCTTTTCACGTACCAAAGCCTTGCTGCTCTCCAACACGACAATTTTCACTATGCTGAACTGTGTATTAGCATTACACTGAATAAGAGATAAGCCTAACAACGTGACAATACGCAAGTTCGGCTACACACATAACACAGTCACGAGGCAGCAGTAAAGTATATAAATGACAAGAGCTCCCCGCAGATAATGCGTCCTTTTGTCTCCGCGGACCAACGTAGACAAGAAGCGCTTAGAGGACCGTCACACGTGGCGATTTTTGCACGCCTAAATGCACCCCCAGCCAATGAAATCGGCTCGTTAGGGGCAGTGAAGCGCGACGCCGTCGGTTTACCAGTGAAC
>JACVVK020000207.1:100000-222500 GCA_018292915.2 Batillaria attramentaria
CGCAACGAACATGAACTGTTTCATGGAACACTGCTGTACTATGCAAGTGTACAATGGATTGGATTTTTTGGTAATGTTTTTCGCGCGCGCGCGCGCGCGCGCGCGTGTGTGTGTGTGTGTGTGTGTGTGTGTGTGTGTGTGTGTGTGTGTGTGTGTGTGTGTTTTACAAACCACCATGGATGTAGTAAGCTGGGAAAGATTTGCTGCTATGTATAACCATACTATAACCATCTTTACAGACTTCACAGCATCCTGATGTAGCTCTATGGAAACAACGCGTCCACCACTGGTATCCCAGATTTTTGCAGCGCACCTACTTCGTGCCTCCAGTGTACATGAACAAAGTGCAATACCACACGGCAACGGTTGCCGGGCTGAACGTCGACGTGACCCACCCACCTGTGGCCAACCTGCCTCGCGGAGCGCCAATCCGCCTGCAAAGAAGCACCACGCGTGATGACAAGTCGCAGCAAAGAATACTCTACTGTCTTCAGAAACTAGCAGAGACCCAGGCTGAAGTCATGTTCGTGATATCCCAGCTTCAGTTCGTGGACTTCCTCGCGAACGCCGAATACGCTGAGGCCGCTAGCAGACTTCCGAGGCCTGTCGATCTGAAGAAGGAGAACAAGCACAGAGGAGATTTTGATCTTCTTCTCCTACACAAACACTACGGGATTGTGGTGGCCGAAATAAAGACTATTGGAGACAACTTTTCCAGTTTGATGCTGACGGAAGAGGAGCAGGACGGTAAAGTGACCAAGAAGGTGCAGCTTGCTGTACGGCAGCTGAAGAAGGCAGAGGACATGTTGACGCATCTCGTGTCTGATATCCGGCCTCCTCCACAGATCCAGAAAACCATAATGCTGCCGAACATCTCCAGACGTCAGCTCGAGCGTGTGCTCAGCAAGAACCAGAATATACGAAAGGTATGTAGAGCTAAGGGGATGGTAGAGCGTTGGACTTTCAATGCTTGGGTCATGAGTTTGAGTCCCGGCTGGAGAAAATCTTTGTGCTGGCCTTTTTCGCGTTTCCCCATCTTTTGCGTCACCAATATGTTGTGGAAAAGGACGGTGAACCACCAAACACACACACACACACACACACACACACACACACACACACACACACACACACACACACCCACACCCACGCAGAGCTAAAATCCTGCTGAAAATGCCACGCTGATTTCACAAGCAGAATACTGGATGCCCTGGTTACCAGTTGTGTGTATGACACTTGTCCTTCATTAAAATTGAACGTTGGACTTCTAATGCTCGGGTCGTGAGTTCGCATCCCGGCGGGAGCCAAATATTTGTGCTGGCTTTTTCATCGTTGCCCCGTCTTTGATATCACCCGTATGTGGTGGAAAATGACGTTAAACCTCCAAACACCCACCCAACCTTCCTTAAAATTAAAAAAAAAAAAAAAAAATGCGAGTGAGACTGTGTGTGGATTTCAAAATCTCGTTTGAGCGAAGACTACTGGCCACTGTTAGTTTGACCAAACCAAACTGCTTGTGGTGTCGGAATATATTTTTTTTCACCGCTTGCATACATATACGTCTGCTTTGGAAATGTTCAGCCCACCAAATTTGAAAAATAAATGCAATTCTAAGTTCCGAAATTTAAATAGCTGACCTCATCCTTCGCACCACGTGATGGTAATATGTTTATGTCCAGTGTGTGATTGAATGCCTGTGATTCACGTGAGCGTGCGTGTTGGGTTCAGTTTGCGGCACTTTGGGCCGATTTATGAAATTGGGTAAAGCGCCTATACAGTACTCGTTTATTATTATTATGTGCACGTTCGTTCAAAACAACACACACACACACACACACACACACACACACACACACACACACACACACACACACACACACACACACACACACACACCCACACAATAAACACAAACTACAATAATTGTTCATTCTCTCCAGGACCTCTGCCACTGTCTCATCATCCCGGACGCTGTTGATCCTGTTGATATGTGTCTCTGCGCTGATCACCTCTCTGACGTCAACACGCCTTATGACGTCACTGACGATGTTCTCAGAGAGATGTCAAGTTGGTGGACCAGACGGGTGGCAGGGCCATATGTTTCAGTCCGTGACGACATTTATGAGAATCTTGTGGCGAGGTGAAATAATTATTCCCTGGGCACTTATTCTCAGCAGTTATCGTAGTAGTAGTAGTAGTAGTAGTAGTAGTAGTAGTAGTAGTAGTAACAATAATAATAATAATACTGAGTATTGTATAGGCGCTTTACCCAATTTCGTGAATCGGCTCAAAGCGCCGCGAACTGAACCCAACACGCACGCTCACGTGAATCACACGCTTTCTCTCACACACTGGACATGAACACATGACAATCACGTGGTGCGAAGGGTCAGCTCAGCGATTTAAATTTCGGAATTTAGAATTGCATTTATTTTTCAAGTTTGATGGGCTGAACATTTCCAAAGCAGAGGGGGAGGAAGCCGGAGCACCCGGAGAGAACCCCCGACGATCGGCCCGAATGAACTGTGCCACATACGAGAAGGAAAAATTCTTCGTCCCGAGTGAGACTCGAACCCCCGACTTCTCGCATTGGTGACAAGTTTCTTAACCACTAGACCACCGACCGCCCCTAATAGTAGTAGTAGTCGGGGGGGGGGGGGGGGGGGGGGTCGGTGATCTTGTGATTAAGACTTCGTCACCACTGCCGGCGAGAACTCAGGTTTGTGTCCCACTCGGGGCAAACAATTTTTCTTTCTCGTATGTCTCGTAATTTTTCATTCGGGCCAACCGTTGGGTGTTCTCTCCGGGTGCTGATACTCCGGCTTCCTCCCCCTCTGCTGTGGAAATGTTCAGGCGACAAAATTTGAAACAAGATGTAACTGTGAATTCCGAAATTTAAATTGGCTGACCATTCGCATCACGTGATTGTAATGTGTTTATGTCCAGTATGTGAGAGAATGTGTTTGATTCACGTGAACGTGCGTGTTGGGTTTAGTTCGCGGCACTTCGAGCGAATTCAAGAAATTCGACAAAGTGAGTGAGTGAGTTAGTGAGTGAGTTTTTAGGGCTTAAAGCCGCGCAAGCCACAAAGACTGATAAAGCGCCAACGCAATACACAATTAGTAGTAGTACTACTACTAGTGTAGTAGTAGTAGTAGTAGTAGTAGTAGTTGTGGTAGTAGTATATACTACTATAATTATTGGTCTGTTTCAGGTTTTGTGGACCTGCCACCACAGTGCAAGTGTTCTCCCCGACCCACGGGCCAGTCAGTCTCCACACACAGGGGGAGGGTGTCTCAGAAACCTCGCGTCGCTTCACGCGCTTCGTCCTTCACCCAGACCAGTTAACGGCCTTGAACTCTGCCCCGCCGTGCGTCTACGTCACCGGACCTCCGGGCACGGGCAAAACTCTCGTGCTTGTCGTGAAAGCATTAGACTGGTTGCGTCACGAGCCGGAGGTGCACGTGATGAGCTCGTGGTCTGGGAGCCTGGCCGCGTCGCACCTCATCGTTCATCAGGTCACGGTGACTGCCCAGGTCACGCCGGGTGAGCGCGTTCACCTGCACGTCTTTGATCTACAGGAGGAGGGTCAGGTTGAAGAAGCTGTGACATGTCTGGTGGAGGCTGCCAAGCGTGGCCCGCTTTGCGTCATCGCTGATGAAGTGTGCGGCAGGTAGGTTGAGATTATGGGCTGAAATAATAATAATAATAATGAGTATTGTATAGACGCTTTACCCAATTTCATGAATCGGCTCAAAGCGCCGCGAACTGAACCCAACACGCACGCTCACGTGAATCACACGCTTTCTCTCGCACACTGGACATAAACACATGACAATCACGTGGTGCGAAGGGTCAGCTCAGCTATTTAAATTTCGGAATTTAGAATTGCATTTATTTTTCAAACTTGAATTTGGTGGGCTGAACATTTCCAAAGCAGAGGGGGAGGAAGCCGGAGTACCCGGAGAGAACCCCCGACGATCGGCCCAAATGAACGGTGCCACATACGAGAAGGAAAAATTCTTTGCCCCGAGTGGGACTCGAACCCTTGACCTCTCGCATTGGTGACAAGTCTCTTAACCACTAGACCACCGATCGCCCCCAAATGGCCCGGTTACTGTACGGGGCTGCCTGTGGCTAGCTGGCTGCCAGAAAAATAGGACGCCTTTCTATTGCCGCGCCGGCACCGGCAAGGGGGATATGCCAGCTGGCCGCCAGCGATTTAATTAGGGTTTCCAGCGTTTCCCGCAATGCAAGTGCCGATCCTGGCAACGTGTAGCAGCGGCCCTAAACCAGCCGATTCAATTCTGTTGCAGTGAGTTCACCGATTTCTGCAGCTCGCTTCTCCAACGTGTTCCTGGCGTTAGATTGTGGGCAGCCAGTCTCTACCACGCGGACAGACCGTCTTGCCTGGAAGAGGTCCGCATGACTGAGCCACTGAGAACGCCTCCAGCCGTCACGAGGGAAGTCCAGAAGGCGTTCTGGATCGAGCGGTTCGGTGCTGTGCTGGGATACGCTGAGAGTTCGGTACCGCCACCCAGTGAAGGACCAGCTGCTAGGGTTGTACGTCATCAGGGTCAAGGTCACGCGGAAGGGAGACCGGGGGAGTGTGAGAGGTGCGGGCTGGAGATAGCTCATCTGTTGAGGGAACTCCATGTCGGTAAATAGATTCTTTGTCTGACTGTCTGTTTCACGGTGTTTTTGTCTCCTCTCTGGGACAGCCGAGCTTCATGGAATATCGAAGCAAACTTTTCTACTCGTTTGTCTCTATGTTTTACTACTACTACTTTTGATATCCCTTTCGAGAAATTCGGGCTGCTTTCCCCGGGGGAAGCGCGTCGCCGCGGTGCAGCGCCACCCAATACCTATAATATATTTTATTTTACAATTTTGCTGGGGAAGGAAAGCCGGATAACCCGGAGAGAAACGCCCGATGAGCAGCCCGGTAGGCAGACAGGAAAAACCGGTATCACATATCACAAGCTCGACCTGGGCTCGAGCCCACGCTTCATCGCCATGACGGCCGTCCAATAGCGCAGCGGCTAAATCCGACGCGCTACCTATTAGACCACCGCTCAACCCCTTCGTTGGTTTGGTTCGTTGTTTTGTTGTTGTTGTTGTTGTTTTTTTGTGTTTCTATTGTTTGATGGGGAGCCGGGGTGACCGAATGGTAGAGCGTTGGACTTCTAATCCTCGGGCCGTGAGTTCGTATTCCGGCTGGAGCCAAATATTTGTGCTGGCTTTTTCATCGTTGCCCCGTCTTTGATATCACCCGTATGTGGTGGAAAAGGACGTTAAACCCCCAAACACCCACCCACCCTCTGTTTTCTGTTTTCCTCATTTCACGGTCCTTGATACCTAAGCAGCCTTTCAACCACTGAACGTTTCGTGTAAAAAACAACAACAAAAAACAACCCCTCTGTTTATCTGTGTGTGTCCCGGTGTGTGTGTGTGTGTGTGTGTGTGTGTGTGTGTGTGTGTGTGTGTGTGTGTGTGTGTGTGTACCAAAAGAACACATTCTTAGTATGCTTGAAATTACCGTAACCACAAACCCGTTACAAAAATATCCATCATGTCTTAAGATTCGTTCATTACTGCAGCCTTCGCAGCCGATGCTTTATCGGCAGTGTTTCACAAAACGTACCTCTCCTCCTTTCTCTCAACAGGACAATACGAGAAAAGCCAGACCGGCCCACTAAACTCCGAGGCGAGCATCGTCGCATCCCAAACCACCACCAGCACTTCGGCCAAGACCTGCCCCGCCAGCCCCCCGCCTCTCCAATTCCGCGACGTGTTCATCCTTAACGCCAACGTTCTCACAGACGCGGTCCTTCACGACGAAGAGACGGACAACACAGGAAACATCTTACGCCCAGCAAGCGGCATGCTGCGAGGTCTACGCAGAGCACGGGTCCCCGTGCGCGTGGTGCGGTCACGTGACAATGACGTCATCGCTGACGTGGCCAAGATGGCGGGAGCGGACGAGGTGGTGGCTGGGGAGGTGGGGGCGGTGAGGGGGCTGGAGAGAAAGATCGTTATTTGGGTGCAAACGGACCGGCCAGTGACGGGAACCGAGGACGAGAGTTGGGGGAGACTAGAGGGCGCGTCGCGGGCCACTGGTCAGGTCGTGTGGGTGGTGTGGCCTCAGGATGATGACCTGATTTCGTGATGTCGGCCGAAGCTAAGAGCAAGCAAGACTTCATTGTATAATGAGGGGGATTAGGCAATTACACAAAGAGTCGTTTCAGACTTGAATTGTACAGTACTCGTCTACACGTTCAGTCCGGGGTTCCGATTCTTCGATTCTTGTCTGGAGACGCGAGAGAGAGAGAGAGAGAGAGAGAGAGAGAGAGAGAGAGAGAGAGAGAGAGATGAAATGAAATAAAACATTTATTTTTCAGGAATAAAATAATATCGGTACAAAGAACTGTACTTACAAAAACAACAACAAAAACACGCACAGATACACATACATACATGGAATTAGATCATGACCAGAGAGAGAGAGAGAGAGAGAGAGAGAGAGAGAGAGAGACACACACACACACACACACACACACACACACACACACACACACACACAGTGATCATTTTATGTCCGCGCCTTGCGCCATCGGCGCATAAATAAAAAAATATGACCCATGAAAATCTTAAGCTGTGCGCCGATCGGCGCATCGTTGTAACTTTAAATGTTTCGACACAGAGTGTTGTGCGCTCACAGTCTGAAGACTCCCCAACAAAATTCGTCTGCTACCCAGCGACAGCTATTGTTACGTAAAATCTCATTGGATGAGACTACAATTAGGTGGTCTGGTCTGCCCAATCAGAAGCAATCGTTCGTCTACCGAAGAGCCTCGTTTTGGAGCCGTTTTCATCTGTTCGGTTCCGTTTTAGAATGACCCATAAAATTTGGAAATGGCCCATATAAGTTGGTCACAGTGGGCCATTTCACCCATAGATTTTCTACAAAAAATGATCACTGCACACACACACACACACACACACACACACACACACACACACACACACACACACACAACGATATCCACTTGAGCCGTGATAAGTAACGACACACTGGACAATAATAATAATAATAATAATAACTGATAGTGTATTGTGTCGGCACTTTATCTAATTTCTTGAACTGACTGAACCCAACGCGCACGCCCACGTGAATCACACGCATTTCCTCAACCACTTGACACAAACACATTACATTTACGTGGTGCAAAGGGTACGTTCAGATATTTGAGTTTCAGAATTTTATTTAGAATTGCATTTATTTATTTGATTGTGTGGGCTGAACTTTTCCAAAGCAGAGGGGGAGGAAGCCGGAATACCCGGAGAGAACCCCCAACGGTCGGCCCGAATGAACGGTGTGACGTACGAGGTGAAAACATTCTTTGCCCCGAGTGGGACTCGAACCTGACCTCTCGCATTGGTGACGAAGTCTCAACCACTAGACCACCGACCGCCCAAGGACTGCACTGGACAGCTGACCAATAAGGGTGGGTGGGTGTTTGGGTGATATCAAAGACGGGGCAACGATGAAAAAGCCAGCACAAATATTTGGCCCCAGCCGGGATCGAACTCACCACCCGAGCATTAGAAGTCCAACGCTCTACCATTCGACCACCCCGGCTCCCTAGCTGACCAGTAAGATACGATTGTACATAAATAACACATTCTCGTTAGATCAGACTGCCATACTGATAGCTGACCTGGTCAGTCGGGAATCGCCGCTGACTGACCTCAGCGTACGTGATCAGAGAAACCTGACGTACAGTACATTCCTAGTTTTAGGCCGTTTCTGACAGTCAGCTTCCAGGGAAATAACTGTGCGTTGTGCAAGACAAGTAGCATGTTTACCGCAACAGCGTTGACAAGACCTCTTGACAATCTTCCCTCTACCACCCCCACCCCTCCTCCCTTTCACACATATTGTGCTGGCCTTTTTACGCTTTGCCCCGTCTTTGTTATCACCCACACGTGGTAGAAAAGCACGTTAAACTCTCGAACACCCACCCACCCCTCTCACACACACACTGGACATGAAGACATTACGATCACCTGGTGCGAAGGGCCAGCTCAGCAATTCAACTTTCGGAAATTTAATAATTATTGCTTTTTTTTTTTTAAATTTTGAGGGCTGAACATTCCAAAGCAGATCGTCAATGCCGGGAACAAGCTAAGCATTCGGCATTGTCGATTTTAGATGAGCCATCTTTTCGTCCAAAATCGCCTGATATCCATTTTCGTCCTCAACAAGTTCATGTTCCCTACAGTAATTAACACAATACTCGCTCCGTGTCACCGCCACCATGTTCCCAAACAGCTGCCTTGCCTCCGGTTCCAAGTGTCCAAGCCGAACTGACGTCACGTGGTCACGGTTGGAGTTAAGCATGACCATCTCCAGCACGTGGCTCCGCCTGCCGGCGATCTTCGCACCCTCGTCAAGGCCGAGCACCTGAAAGAAAGGACCTCGCAAGATGACCTCCCTTTCTTCTTTGTGGCAGGCGATCTCTTCCACGTTGACGGCACAGATTCCAGTGACGACACTAGTAGGAAATTTTTCCCTGTAGAACTGAAGGTATTCCGGTTTGAGTTCAATCACATGGATCTTCATAATCAGCGGCTCGAAGTCCTCAGTCTCAGACAAACACTTTGCGGCACAACGTTCAGCCACTTTAGGGTCCAGCGTGGAGGACATCAGCCCCAGCGGAACAGAGATGTATCGCTGTGGCAAAGGCTTCCTGAAGAGCTCCTGGAATCTCTTCAAGTCTTCCTTGGTGACGCCCATCCCGCGGTAGACGACGCCCTGAAAGTTGTCGTGCTGGGGGTACTTCAGGCAGTAGTTGTACAGGTCAATGTTGAGAAGCTCCACCAAGAACACAGCAGATCGGATGAGCTCCTCAGATTTCGTCGACTCGTCTTTGCGGAATATAGCATTGACGACGCTAAAGATATGCCTGTACCCTTCAGGCGAAGTGTATACACGTATGACGTCAAAGCAGTCATCCTCATCCACCTCAGAAACGCTTTCTGCCCAGTCCCTTCGTGACGTAAGTAGTGACGTCATTCGTGCGGCTAAGTCCGGATCGCTGCTAGCGGTCACCGTTTTTCCCATCAACGTTTCCAGAGTGCTGAGGAAATGATCGTAAAGGTGCCAGTTTTCCCGGATGTAGTTGATGGACTTCCGGATCTCAGTCATGCGCGTGTTGACATATTCGCCGTCGTAAAAAGGTCGGAGAGTTTCCAGGCCCTGCTGACGAACCGTGACGAACCGCTCAGCCATGACAGTCACGTTGAACAGTACTAATGATGATGATGATGATGACGTTGACTGATCTGGTGAAGTTATTCACTGTGCTAGTGCGAGAAATCTCACGCTGGTGATCACCAAATTAATGATGACTTCACTGACGATATCGTGACTCAGTAGCGTTATGGGCTGGATCTGCCGGTCAGTCGCCACGTTGTACTAAACGAACCTGAAACAGATTACGGTTCTTACGTACAATGATCCGCCAACACACACACACACACACACACACACACACACACACACACACACACACACACACACACACATCTGTTTCAATCAGCCGCATTTCGAAGCAGCTATAACTAAGCAGCGAGTGTGGGGAGAGGGTGGGTGCGTGTTGTGTGAGCCGTTTAACGTCCTTTTCCACCATGTACGGGTGACATCAAAGACGGCCGGGGGCACCCCCCCCCCCCCCCCGAAAAAAAACCCAACCCAAAAACAACAACAACAACGACAATGGCCAGCACAAATATCTGGCCCAAGCTGGGACTGGAACTTACGACCCAATTTCACGAATCGGCGCCGTGAACTGAACCCAACACCCTGAGCCCTATTAACTGACCAACTTCAACGTCAGTGCTAGGGACTCAGTGATAAATCAGTAGAGCTCTGTGTGTGTGTGTGTGTGTGTGTGTGTGTGTGTGTGTGTGTGTGTGTGTGTGTGTGTGTGTGTGTGTGTTTTGACTGAATATCTGTTGTATTTTACTCCTGCTATGTCGCTCTCTTTATGCACTCGCAGAGAAGACACGGGATACTCTCTCTCTCTCTCTCTCTCACACACACACACACAGGCTGGCCGCACACACACACACACACACACACACACACACACACACACACACACACACACACACACACACACACACTGACACCACACACACACACACACACACACACACACATATTATCAGGCCAGCCCGCAATGACACATATACACAACACTGTGTCCAGGCCTGTGCCGACTGAGCTGGCATGGGCATACCGAATGACTGACATGTGTGAGAAAGTTCAAGTTACACTGACACCGGCCACTCACTCACTGAATCACGGCCGGTGTAACAGGCCGGAGTATACCCCTGGCTACTTTATACCCTCGGGTATAAAGTAGCCTAGGCCGGTTCAACCCCCTGGGTATAGGTCAGCCCAGGCCGGATTCACCCCCTCAGTCTTGCCCGGAATATACCCACCTGTGAACAGAGTTCACTCAAGTGTTTGTACACGGCCGTTCAGTTGCGTGTACACTGAAACACTTGAGTGAACTCTGCCATTGTTCACGGCCGTTTGCGTGTCAAGTACGGTTTTTGTGTCATTTGTTCTCAACCTGTCAAGCCGAGATGGATGATTGCCTATACGAGCAGATTTTGAAATTTTATTCAACAGAAAAGAACGAAGACAAAAAGTATCCCGACTACATCTACAACATCAAAAATGTTGCAAGCCGAAGAGCAACGCTAAACTGACAACGTTTTCAACAAATGGCGAAAACAACTCCTTATACCACGGAATATCTCTCTCTCTCTCTCTCTTTCTCTTTAGGTGCATCAGGACAATTACAACACGGATTTAAGAAAACAAAGTAACAGGAAGGAAAAAAGAAAACTATAGAACAGTTCACGTGTGCCACACGCCGTCATTGAACATCGAGTGGCAAAACGCGTGCAACATTCAAGCAAAGACTCTCTGGTCATCCGTTGTAGGGGGGGTTAAAGCGGGCAGGAAAGGGTTAAACGGGCCTAGGCCAGAGTACACCCCGGGGTATAGTCTGGGCTAGGCCAGTTTATACGGGGGGGATAGTCTGGGCTAGGCCCGTTTATACGGGGGTATAGTCTGGGCTAGGCCGGTTTATACGGAGGTATACTCCAGGCGGGGTATAATCTGGACCGTGGCTGCTACACCGGGACGCCGCGTGGAATATTACAGTCTCTCTCTCTCTCTCTATCTGCCTGTCTGTCTGTCTCTCTCTCTCTCCGCGGTCCGTCTCCAGTATCTCGCAGGACAGCGGCGGATTGTAAAACTATGATAGGTGTGACCGCGCCTACGATCTGCAGTCTGACGTTGGCATAGCGGAGTTCCCTCTCGATCCCCTTCGACTCACTTTCTGTCAACACACACACACACACACACACACACACACACACACACACACACACACACACACACACACACGTACGATACCTGCTGATCAGTCATGTTGGTTCCAGCGGCTGCATAGTAACTGTGGTTGTTTTGTAAACACTCGGCGTGGTTCTGTCCTCAAACTGTTCGGG
This sequence comes from Batillaria attramentaria, assembly GCA_018292915.2. Taxonomy (NCBI): domain Eukaryota; kingdom Metazoa; phylum Mollusca; class Gastropoda; family Batillariidae; genus Batillaria; species Batillaria attramentaria. The sequence goes on from JACVVK020000207.1 coordinate 111,593, forward strand.
ACCTCCTATGGCTGATCCTCAAACGGATCGGACCTAGCTAGCTATAGCCATTATGGTAATCGGTGTAGCTTTTGATTAGGACGATGCCCCACGAGGGGCACGGGCGGGATGATGGAGCGTGAGTGCTGATTTCTTTCTGCGTGCAACTGCATTAGACTAAGTGCAAGTGTTCATTTACATGTATGCATGTTGTGCTTCTTAGTAATTATCTACCTATCGTTTGGTTCAAGAACAGTCGTGTGTGTGTGTTTTGAACTTTCGAAGTCAGTTTGTTTTTCGTTTGGTGCAGCCAGGTCACATGACCTGTTGCACGGTTCGGAAATAATTCAGATTTGAAGTGGGTCGCACGTGGTAACTGAAAAACCTGACGGAAAATTTTGAAAGCTCTACCGCACTACAATTTCACATCAGTGTCGTTATGCCTTCGGTTGGGTCAGGGTGACCCGGTGTATAAATGGCTTACAATAATATGATCATGATTCTATGATATTATTTATTTAAATATTATGCATTTGGCATCACAGGCTTGGAGAATATTTTCAAAACTGAGAGAGAGACACTGAGAGGGAGTCCATGGACATACCTAACCTTGGAAAAGCTGAGGGCTGGAATGAAATGAAGGGTACACTTTTTGTATTACATACAATGAACACAGCGATTGTCAAATGTGTCAGGACCATGGTAGCCATTCGGGCTACCGCCCTGAACAAAACTGGTAGCCCGAAATAATTTCTGAAAGCCGGAGTGGCTGCTAGGTTCTGATTCATCTCAGAATTCCTGCTCGCCATTCGGGCTACCGCTACCGGAGCTTTGAACACTCGCCCGACGGTAAATTTAGTAGTGAAGGCGAGCGCATTTGACGATCGCTGTGAACGGTGGGCCAAAACTCAGATTCTTCAGTTTTGTTCATTTATTTCAATAGGGTGCTTCAAAACGTTTGTGCACATACCAGCAATAATAACCGGATTTGGAATTCCAACCTCCCGCCTGTTCTCGCGCGCTTCGAGCGGGTCGTACAGCAGACGGCAGTACGAAAGTAGCGTGGTGTGTTGGTTTTTTTGCAGCTTTTGCGTTTGAATTTGAGGAGCGTAAGGAAGCAGCTGGTTTAGTGTGATGGAGATGGATGCCATTAGACTCTGGAGAGTGCCCTTTCTACAGAATTTTCTGCGCGAAAGGGGTTTGAAAACAACAGGCAGCAAAGAGAAACTCGTGGCAGTAGTTTGGGCGTGCCACATGTTTGGGAAAGGAGCAGGTGCCTTCAGCATCGGAGACAACAAAAATCCTAGCAAAGGAGTATGCGGCACTGCTTATAGTGGTACTAAGTGGTAGTGAACGGAAAAGACTTCCAGACCCCTTTTCCCAGCTGAAAGAAGGGTGGCAAGACGAATCCGCCCGAAAGAAGTGGTTTGGGACTGCGGGACAGGGTCGCATTCCATGCTTCCTGTCATAAATATCCTGGCGTTAACCAGGCCTGGGAAGGGGATGATGTCTTTGAGCCCCTGTCTCATTGTGGTACTTACTTAGGCCCTTGGCTCCACGTGGAGCATAGGCCATCGACAACCCTTCGCCATCGCACTCTGTTCTGGGCCAGTCTTGCCACTCCAGTCCAGTTGGTACCCTGCTTACATAGCTCTGCCTCAGTGTCCCGCCTCCAGCTGTTGCGAGGCCGGCCTCTCTTCCTTTTCCCCTGCGGGTTCCATGTCAGGGCTTGGCGTGTGGTGCTGGATGCTGGCTTCCTGAGGGTGTGTCCAATCCAGCCCCACTTCCTCCGCAGGATCTGCTTGGCCACTGGTTCCTGCCCCGCTCGCTCCCACAGCTCTTCATTCCGGATCTTCTCTGGCCATCGGATGTTGAAGATGCGCCTCAGACAGGTGTTGAGAAATGTCTGGATCTTCTGCTGCATCGTCTTCGTTGTCCTCCATGTTTCGCATCCGTAGAGCAGAACTGACTTCACGTTGGAGTTGAAGATGCGAAGTTTGGTTCTTATGCTGACAACTTTGGATGCCCAGACGTTCTTCAGCATGACCATTGCTGCCCTTGCCTTGCCGACTCTGGCTGTGACGTCTCGGTCTGTACCTCCCTGTCCATCAACCACACTCCCCAGGTAGACAAAAGACTCCACCTCCCTGATGGGCTCTCCACCGACTGTGACTGGTGTGTTGGCAGTGGTGTTGATCTTCATTGTGGTGCCGGCCATGTAATCATCCACATCATAAGATGTGTCATATCAAGGGAAACACCCCCAAAGTCGCACCTGTGAAGTGGATGAATTTCGGCTGTGTCAGTGTGTGGCCCATAGCACACCCGCTCTGGGTAGGAGCTGACCACGGTACGAAACATCCCGCTGGCCTCGGCTGGGACTTGAACCCGGGTCTCCCGGCCTATGGTCCTGAGTGGTAACCACTACACTACGGGGACCAATTACACAGCCCCTTCTTGTGGATACAGTTGATTTACTTTATCAGTGTCTGTAGTTTTAAGGATGAGAAGTCAGACTGGATTGAAGGGTGTTACTTGATATATATCTGTTCAGTCTGAAGATTTCTCAATTCTGAAATAGTAATTTCACTTGTAATTAACTAAAAGGGATAGGAAATTAATTCTATGATTTTATTTTATTTTTGCAGTCAAGCTGACAGCAAACACGGGAGACAGATTCTCACTGACTACAAGGAAGGGGACGTGTGCAGCTGCTTTGACAGTAAATGGTTGCACACAGTCTTCTATCATGAGATGGACAGCAAGAGTGAATTCCGTTTCCTGAAGGCAAAGGTAAGGGCTGAATGTTGTGCTTTGCACTGTTTTGTCACAGACTGTCTGTTTCTTTTTGGCTCCCTTGTGTAACAGTGGTAGTCTATGTAATAACCCTCCGTCATCTGTCTGTCTGTCTGTCTGTGTGTGTGTGTGTGTGTCCAGAAAACTTTAACGTTGTCGTTTTCTCAGAAACTACAAACAGCAGAGACACCAAACTTGGCATGCTGATAGACAACCATAAGACCTTTCAAAACATTTTGAATGACCTTGACTCAAGGTCAAGGTCACTAACGCTGTCTGTTTGAAAATTTTACATTGGCATTTTCACGGAATCTACAAAGACCAGAGCTTTGAAACTTTGCATGATGATAGACATTGATAAGAACTTTACAGTTATGCATGTATTCAATGGCCTTGTGTCAAGGTCAAGGCCATACAAGCTTTTTTTGTGAAACCTTAACATTGGCATTTTCTCAGAAATAACAAACAGCAGAGGCGCCAAACTTGGCGTGCTGATAGACAGTGAAAAGACCTATGCAAACAAACCATTTTAAATGACCTTGACCCAAGGTCAAGGTCATTAAAGCAGTCTGTTTGGAAATTTTTATATTTGCATTTTTTTGGAATCTAGAAGAACCAGAAGCATCAAACTTTGCATGATGATAGACATTGGCAACACCTTCACTGACATACCTGTGTTCAATGACTTTAAGTCAAGGTCAAGGCCATGCAGGCTGTTTTAGGGAAACTTTAACCTTGGCATTTTCTCTGAAACAACAAACAGTTGAGGCACCAAACAAGGCATGATGATAGACCGCAATGAGACCTACCTTTCTGAATGACCTTGACTGAAGGTCAAGGTCATTAAAGCTGTCTGTTGTGAATTTTAACATTACCGTTTTCAGAGGAACTACAAATACTAGAGGCGTCAAACTTGGCATAATAATAGACATTGATGTAATCTCATTTTAATGACCTTGATCCAAGGTCAAGGCCATACAAACTGTTTCGGGGAAAATTGTAATATTGCCAGGAACTCGGAACGCCAGAGACACTTTACTTGCCATGATGATAGATAGTGATAAGAGCTTTACAAACATACACTTGTGAATGACCTTGACCCTTGTCACAAGGGAGCCATGGAGGCTTTTGCCTCTCTAGTTTAACTCGTTTCTGCCCAAGTAAATCGAGCTATGATGTGTCCCAGCTGCCCAAGTAAATTTCAGCTGCCTGTCTGTGGTTATGGGTTGTGTCACTAAAATGCTTAGTACAAACCTTGTTTGTGCACTGATTTAAATAAATTTGGACAGATAATAGAAAAGTAATTGTTCCTTATGTGTGCTAAATTTCATGTGGTTTGATGCCATACTTTTGCTGTAATCAAGACTGTTTGATGGCGTAATTTCATTTTTTGAAGTGCATGCTCAGTCAGTGAGGGAACACCATGCAGACAGTGCTGTACACCAGTGATCGTCAAATGCGCTCGCCCGCTCGCTTTCGCTACCAAATTTACCGTCAGGCGAGTGAAGGCTCCGGTAGCGGTAGCCCGAATGGCGAGCAGAAATTCTGAGATGAACTCAGAACCTAGCAGCCACTCCGGCTTCCGGAAATTTTTTCGGGCTACCAGTTTTGTTCAGGGCGGTAGCCCGAATGGCTACCATGGTCCTGACAGATTTGACGATCGCTGGTACACACAAACAATTTAACACACATGCAATGAATGAGAGACGCAGTACTTTCTGCTGATGCTTGGACACAGTAATCCATAATTTACTGTCCCTCTGCACCCTCCAGTGGTCGTGAAAAACGGAAGTTCTTTTGAGTGTGGTATCATTCAAAGCACTCAGAGAGACACAAACTTTTGTCGCACTTTCTGCATTCGTACCGGGTCTCTCTTTCTCACCCTGTACCCTTTTCCATTTTCTTTCCTCACAGAACCAGGCATGAAAACAGATTTTTAAAAAAAAAGAGGAGATTTGGTGGGGGTCTGAAGCTTTTTTACAAGTTAAACAGGCACAAAACGCATTAAAAATCACCAAATCTTCCCTTAAACACTCTCCTTCCACAGAACTCATAACCATTCATATCATGCACACAGAACAACAGGAAAATAGAACTCATCAGAAAGGTTTTTAATTTTAGCAGAAAGGTACATCACCACTACCACTCAACCAGCCTGCGTTGACTGTTCACTGAACACAGAAAGAGGGACAGTAATTCACTTCACTTTCAAAAGTTAATAATATAACCTGACGTTGCCCCGTCTTTGATATCAGTATCACCCGTATGTGTCAGTTTCCTGAATTTCTGTCTACTGTTTTAGTTTCTTGCTGAAAAAGGCTCTGATATCAGGACCAAACCGTTTCCGCTTCCTTGATGTGGATGAGGACGGCATGGATGGCAGCTGTGGACCGGATGACTGACAATGAACACCGAGACTAGTGAGAGTCCCTGGAAGGCACGCCACAAAGTGGTTGGGACGCCAGTTATCTGCGTTTCCTTTCAAAGCTGCGACTCGCTGCTGATAAGGGCGCTCGATGTGGTCTCGAATCGCAACAAAGCCACGACTCCCAAAATGAACGTGTTTCTGGCACAGATTGCAGAAAACTTCCAGCTGATCGTCTTTATCGTGTCAGTTTTCGGATGGCATCTCCAACCCTCTGGTCGCACACCTTTCTCTCCAACCACTCACTCTTCCAGCGGTTTGCATATTTCTTCTTTTTTTCTTTTGGCGGCAGACTCTCACCCGACGCCATGTTGCGAAACAAAGGAATGCGTGCGCAGTAAACGGTATGAGAATTAGCCGTTTGTGAATACTACCGACAGAGGATCGAGTTCGCGATGCAGTTTATGACCGCTTGGGGAGACTGAGTTCTTGGATTTTTTTGGGGGCGGACAATTTTTACTCGGCGGAGATTTGAAAAATATCAAAAAATTTCGGCGGAGAAGGCGGAAACGGCTGAAAAGTTTTCATGCCTGCAGAACAATGGTAAGAGCGTTGGACCTCCAATGCTCGGGTCGTGAGGTCGATCCCCGCTGGGGCCACATATTGTGCTGACTTTTTCATCGTTGCCCCGTCTTTGATATCACCCATACGTGGTGGAAAAGGACGTTAAACTCCCAAACACCCACACCCACCCTTTCCTCACAGAATATACAGCACACACTCTGGCTGGATACTTCTTCTTGCCTGAGGATTGCACCCGAGTCACGAAATGGTTTTCCTTCACACTGTCTTTCTTAAGCTCATCACCTGCAAGAAGTGTGACAGACTTTGTAAAATCGGAGTAATTCTAAAATTCACAGAACACACACACACACACACACACACACACACACACACACACACACACACACACACACACAAGAACTTACTAATGTTCCAAAGATGCAAGCAGTAAATAAAAATATTGGTCAATCTTCCCTTTCGCTGCAATCACCTGAGCTGCGTAAGTGTTAGTTTCTTCCACAATTTTCTCAAGTGTTTCACCATCGACGAAGAGGCTGTAGAAATCTGATGCTGCTGCTTCAGGTTGAATGTCAGCTTTAACGCCAGGCATTGCCTTGAAATCAGGAACTGGAGGAGGCTGGAAATTGTCGTCTTGTTCCTATTCATATCGAATGAGTGGCATTCGGAAACGCCCCCTTGCCATGCGACCACGTCCTCGGTGGTTTGCAGACCGTGAATTCCGATTTTCTTCTGTCAGGGATGAAACAAAGGCACTGTGGGCATCATCACTTTGTTCTCCCACTACGTTTGCATCGTTGCCACTTTCTTCACCACTAGAATCTTCTTCGTAGTCCGAATCATAATCTTCCTCTGCTTCGCTATCGGAATCCATCATGATTTCCATGGCTGCCTCGGCTGTGGAAAATCGTTTCACAAGCCTTGCCATTTTCGCATCGAAACTCGCGCTCAAACCAGTGTGATATGACATAAAAGTACTGTGCACAACTTTACAAATGACACATTTTGTCCTATGTGACGAGCGACATTTCCTTGGACTGAACTTTCTCTCTTAAAGCCGCAGAATTATGGGGGGGGGGGGGGGGTGTTGGTTCTTATGCTATGTTTGGTTGCATTATATAGATATAATCAAAATGATAAGATGGTCATTTAATTAAACTCATTTCTAGAGCTCTACATACCAGTAGCTGGATTTGCAGATTTGTGAGAATTGCAACCCTGATTTTCTCCTCCACCGTTAGGTCCTCAGAGTGAGGTCGCTTGGAACAGGTGGCCCTTGGCGTGGTGGCTGTTGGACCTGGAGTGCTTGACTTTGGCTGGCAGGTATTGCTAACAAGGTCCTCAGAGTGAGGTCGCTTGGAACAGGTGGCCCTTGGCGTGGTGGCTGTTGGACCTGGAGTGCTTGACTTTGGCTGGCAGGTATTGCTAACAAGGTCCTCAGAGTGAGGTCGCTTGGAACAGGTGGCCCTTGGCGTGGTGGCTGTTGGACCTGGAGTGCTTGACTTTGGCTGGCAGGTATTGCTAACAAGGTCATGAGTTGACCACTGGTGAATCACCTGACTCTCCTCACAACCCTTCATACCTGTTGTGCACGCTGGACAATAACAGGACAGGGGGGGGGGGGGGGGGGTTCTTTTGGTATGTTTAGTTGCAGTACTTATGTAAACACAGTTACACGTCAGTGGGAGGCCATGTATTTCCACAGACCAGCATACTAGTGTCGCATGTCGCAAGTCATACGTACACTTGCAACTGTCTGCTAGCCAGTCACAGGAAGGTTGTAGAGGCTGACTGGCTGCCGGTAACGTGCAGCTTCTTCCTGCAGTTCCGTAAATGTGGTTCAGCTTTTCATCTGTTTCGACAGGCGTTGAAAAAAGACACTTTGTTGCTGCAGTGAATGATCTGCAGGTGCTTTCTCTTCATCTTCACTGTTGGCAACTGGCATCCCCACTGAAGACCTCATGGTGACAGTTTTCCCATTCACCAACAAAGAATGCATTGGAACACTCCTCAGCAGCAGCCCCCAAGCAAGCTGGACAATAACGGGAGAGATTTCTTGTCTCCAGCTGGTGGTTTCCCAGGCCTCGAACACCGTACACTTGTACCCGGAACAGTTGAAACTGCACTAGAGGATACTGACCTGTCGATCTCCTTTGTATCAAGTGAAAGGTACGGCGAGTGTGGCAGCACCCTGTCATTACTGCCTGCAGGAAGTGGGGGGCATTTTTTGGGCACGTTTTTTTTTTTTTTTTTTTTTTGGTGTTTCTGGACACTGTGTGAACTCTGCAACTGTAACAGAGTTGACTGTGCAGTCGACTCTTAGCCGCGATATAGTCTTTGTTGCTTGCGCGGCGTTAAGCCCTAAATAACCAACTGCACAGTCGACTGTAAATTTTTTTCACACTCCAGAAGGCTTTTTGTTGGGAGCTTAGATCTTGAACTCAAATACGGTTAAAATCACAAGTTAGCAGACATGCCATGCAGTTCAACAAGGATTCAAGACTATGTCCAGCTGACTTCTCCTGTGTTCAATTCCAAGTCATAAGATCAAACTTCAAAGCAGTTTCATTTACCTGATTGATGCCAGGAATTTCTTGCAGCCACCAACAGCAGTATGCTCCGTTGTGTCTACTACATTATCTCAAGGAAAAATTGTGCTTAGTCATACTTTCTAGCGTTCAGAACATACAGCTCACTTAGCATTTGGTACACAACTTAATACGAATCAAGCAACCACTATTTCATAAGACAAAGGATACGCTCTGAGGACATGTTGATCAGGGACACACACAACAAAGTGGTTTGGGCCCCAGCTAATGGGTTGAATTTTGCACACTTCTAGCTGTTGCTCAAAGGAATGCTTGTGTACAGTTGCAAATGGATTGAGAATGTATGGAGGATGTTATTGAATTTTTTGCTTCATTTCAACAGGCGCGGAAAGGCACTTGTTTGCCCCCTCTGTTTCATGGTCCCCTGGAGTTGCTCAGAGTTAATTATAGTTGTGTGAGATTATTTCATCATCAAACTGTGCAATGAAAGAGTTGTGGAGCTGTGTTTACATTGGCTTTTTGTAGTCATTCACTCAAATATTTGATATTTTTGTTACTTTTCCCCAACCATACCAGCACACACATAGCTCAGTAACTATAACAGATAGGAGGTTTCCGATTGTTTTATTGCACTCAGCAGCCTGTTTTACATCTGAGTACAAAATTTCACATATGTAGCTTCATTGTGACCCAAGATACAATGGGGGCAAAACCACACGCAAACGAAAATCGTGCATTTTGAGAAAATTGCCTTCAAAATAAGGTTTAGTCATATCACATCAGTAGAAAGTAATAATCAACAAGTAAAGGTTGCTAGCACAGTCAAACTCTTGCCTAGCACACCTGTAACACACCAGTCATTGAATCTGTCTTTTACAGTCCCTTAGAAGGCCCCAGGGCCATAGACCTCTCCCTCACGACCTCCGCGTTCTTGGCGCTCTTGACGATGAATCGCATCAATCTTCTTCCTTCTCTCTTTCTCTTTCTTGGATGACTTTCTTGTAGCACACACGACTCTGCTGGCATCCTGCTGTGCTGCATATTCTTCACCTGGCCTGTCTGTTAGAATTTCCAGCTCCACCATCACATCAAGAAGTGCGGACGATCCTTTGTTGAACTGCTGTACAGCGATTGCCAGTGCTGTCTCAACTGAACGCAGGCTGGCCCAACGCTCCTTTGGGCAGAGCCTCCACAACACAGAATGGAAAGCCTCATTTGAATTCTGTGTCTTTCCTTGCAAGCACCTGTTTAAGAGTTGTGGGTCTCCAAGCCGCTGGTACACTGGCTTCAGTACTTCGACAGAAGCTGGAAGTTCCTTGGAGTGATGGCCAGGTTCCACGTTGTTGGCAAGGGCCCTCTTGAAAAAGCACCATGATTTTGGGCCATCTGGACAGAGGTTATGGTTGTGGCTGGCATCTGAACTCAAGGTCAAGGTCATTAGCGCTGTCTGTTTGAAAATTTAACATTGGCATTTTCACGGAATCTACAAAGACCAGAGGTTTGAAACTTTGCATGATGATAGACATTGATAAGAACTTTACAGATATACATGTATTCAATGGCCTTGTTTCAAGGTCAAGGCCATACAAGCTATGTTTCTGAAACCTTAACATTGGCATTTTCTCAGAAATAACAAACAGCAGAGGCGCCAAACTTGCCGTGCTGATAGACAGTGATAAAACCTATGCACACATACCATTTTAAAGACCCAAGGTCAAGGTCATAAAAGCAGTGTTTGGAAATTTTTACATGTGCATTTTTCGGAATCTAGAAGAACCAGAAGCATCAAACTTCGCATGATGATAGACATTGGCAACACTTTTACTGACATACCTGTGTTCAATGACCTTTAGTCAAGGTCAAGGCCATGCAAGCTGTTTTTAGGAAACTTTAACCTTGGCATTTTCTCTGAAACAACAAACAGTTGAGGCACCAAACAAGGCATGATGATAGACCGCAATGAGACCTACCTTTCTGAATGACCTTGACTGAAGGTCAAGGTCATTACAGCTGTCTGTTGTGAATTTTAACATTACCGTTTTCGGAGGAACTACAAATACTAGAGGCTTCAAACTTGGCATAATAATAGACATTGATGTTATCTCATTTTAACGACCTTGACCCAAGGTCAAGGCCATACAAACTGTTTCGGGGAAAATTGTAATATTGCCAGGAACTCGGAACTCCAGCGACACTTTACTTGCCCTGATGAGAGATAGTGATAAGAGCTTTACAAACATACACATGTGAATGACCATGACCCTTGTCACAAGGGAGCCATGGAGGCTTTTGCCTCTCTAGTTTTTTTTGACATGGCTTCCTTGATTTTTGACATGGCTTCCTCGATACTCTCTGACTTTTCAATATTACATATGTGCCTATAGACTGTACACTCATGGACAATTTTTCAAAGTTTTGTGTAAACAACCAAATTTGTGAAGGGATACATGCAGCAATACAAATGTATAGCATATAACACATACAGCACAAAGCAGAAAGATTACATACTAACAAAGCAACCATTTAATGTTACCTGGTGCATGGAATCGATTTGGGGTTGAAAATCTCGCAGGGATTTGAAGCAAGCCACAGAGACGCCTGATATCTGCAGATGAGAAGCGGAAATGGTCTCTGCATTGCTGATCTGTGTAGCTGTCGAGATTAAAATCCCTCGCGAAATACAGACGTTCTTGATCCTCTTGGTATAGCAGCATAACAGCATACGTTTCTTCGAGGGAAGTGTCGTCAGACAGCACAAAAGATCCAAGTTCCAGTGGACAGCAGCAGCTGCAGCCATGTTTGCTTCCTTTACAATGCAGACCTGTAGCAAGAAGACATATTGAAGCAATTAACAAAGGCCGAGTAAAAATCAATTTTTGTTTAGGGTTACATGTCCCCAGAAATTAGGGATGGTGGTGGTGCACTGGGTCGAAAGAGTAAAAAGTCGAGTGACCCCCCCCCCCCCCCCCCCCCCACCACCACACCCTTCACCACCTCCCTCTCCTCAAGTCGGCACAGCCAGGTCGAGAAACAATCATCATGTTGAAATTACATTTGCAAAAGAAAAGGAAATTATTACTGCAGATTCATCTGACATCAACAGACGCAAGCATCTGTGAAAATAGATCACAAAATGGGCGCCTCGAGCTAGCTAGCTGACTGATCTGACCAGTTTCACACTACGGCACAAACATTCAAAAGTAGGGCATGACATTATTCAAAATGCATGTATTCAGTCTTGTAATATCATAAAATAGCCAAGGCATGACCATTTCTTTGCAATTTTCTTCGTTAAACGCGTGAAATAGCGAGCGTAAATAGCCTTCGTACAACTTACCTTTCAGGCGAAGATTTCGTAAGGCATGTTTGTAGAAAAGCTGCGCGCTCCTGGAAGTACGTCACACAGCTAAAAATAGGCGGGGAAATCCTTTCCTTGCGAAGAAGTATGCGCCTGCAAACTCTCTCTACTTACTTTCATGACTTTTTCTCTGATGCCACTTTCCTGGATGTCCTCCACTGCATACTGGACACTGTCGCCATTCACCTCTGACAGTAATTTGCGACAGAAGAATGTCGGATACGGTCCGCCATGAGCTATCAAATATGCCATTAGTGTGGGATACAGCCTGTACAGCTCGTCCTTCATACCTTCACACATAAAAAGTGGCATGCTTATGATACAGTATCTTCTTCCCTTCCATTGTGGCCACAGTGAAACCAGTAATGAGGGCACACCTTAATTAATCACAAAACACGGTCGTGTTTGAGCCGAAATGAAACAGACAATTTTTGCACTTATTCATTGCCCACCCATGAAATTTTTTCATTCCACTTAAAGTAGATATAATTAAAAACATGTAAGCAATATCAAAATAACACTACTGCACATAAAAAGCAATGTTATGGATATCAATGGTGTTTTAGGGCTCTCTTAGGCCAGTTTTCACAACAAAACAAAAAGGCGATGCCGCTGCTACACTGATTCAAATGGTCCTCTGTAGGTCAGCATGCACACTGACAACATGACCTTTCGGGTTAGCCGTCCATATGTACCCACTAAACGATGGCGTGCATGTGTTTGCGTATTGAGTAACCGGCAATAAGTTATCATAACAAAACAGACGGAAATATCACAAACTGTACCATAATATGTTTATGTTCCTAACGTTTCCCTTTCATGAAGGGATACCATGTAGTCTAAAATGTCACTTGACGTGTACAACTTACTGCATATTACTCACATGTGTGATTGTACACCAGTCGCCGCTCGTTGTCAGGACCACCAAAAATTGCAGACTTCCGCAGCTCCCTGACCAGATCCATTTTAAATTGTCTGAACAGCCCTCCACTGTCGATCCCATTCATGCCTTTAAATCTGACATGAGTGGGTCGCCTCAGGTCAGTCCCTGACCTGAAGAACCCTTGTAAGGCATCTTTCAGCACAGTCCCATGGCCAATGTTCAATAGAATTTTAGAATCGTCCTGGGGAATTGGTCTGATTTTCACCCCAGAACCATCTTTCCACAGACTTCTTGACGTAGCATGCATGACACTGAGAATTGGAGAAGCAGTTCCTTGTGGTTTTTACTAAATGAGGAACATCTGACACAAAATACAGTTTCCGACATGATATATTTACATCCTGTTTTATCGCCTGTCTTTTATTTTTAATGACCTGGCAGAGAAAGACTTAGTTTAGCCGCGAAATAGTCCTTGTTGCTTGTGCGGCATAAAGCCCTAAATAACTAATTAACCTGACGTACGCATCAGGGAAGGCGGTCCAGTCACATGTTGGCACATACACGGTCCCAGCCTTATAACTACACAGCTGAGGAGTGATGGTGTGTCTGGAACGCTGCTTTGCCACCTATTCAATGTCTGACGGTCAACCTTGCTTAAGTGGTCTTCTCTTTAACAAACCAAAGCACCATTCAGGTGCAAGTATGGTGTGTCCTGCCATCAGGAATGACAGTGTTATTTTCTGATGGCGCCCAGTCACCAGTCTCCACAAAAGATACTGGAGCATTGCATTGTTCTTGTTGTGCCCAGTACAATTGTGCGCATGGAGGTGACACTCGGTCTCCTCGAGGCCATAATTATAATTCTCCAAGACGAAATCAAGGAGAGTGATGACGGTGTTTGCCCCCTTTCCAGTTTCGACAGCCTCGTCCAGCAAAAAGATTACCGTTTGCGGCAATGTCTTGGTGATGATGCCGAACACCCCACTCTTGCGGGGTGTTTTAAGCCCTAAATAAGTAAGCCACAAAGTAGCCTTTGTTGCTTGCGTGCCGTTGAGCCCTGAATAACTAGTTGTATGCCCCTTCATTTTAATGTCCAGGCAGAAAGGGACCTCGCTTTGCCGCGAAATAGTCTTTGCAGCCAGTTGGTGCACCAGGAATTTGACTGTATTTTTTTTTCTTGTAATTGCTGTAGGTCAGCACTTGGACTTCCAGGTTCCGAGAGCGCTCAATATGCACCTCTTTACAGTCGACTATACACCGCAATCTTGGATATTTTCCTGCCAGACTCTTTGTAATCAGCTGCCTTGAGATTGACAATAAATTCTGATGAAAGGCCTTGCCTTAGCTTCATCAGCGACATGACTATCTCGGCCTTGAGGGGCAGCTTTCTCTTCGGCCCTGGTTTCCTTGGAGTGCCATTGAAACGGTGTCTTTTCTGTCCTTGCTAGTAGCTTATCCTGCGGGCTTTCACCTCCAACATGGTGAACAGTTGCTCCAATGTCACCTTTGATGGGACTCCTGTTTTTTTTTTTGGGTTTTTTTTCACTGTTTTGTCGGTACTGACAAATCTTGTCCACAAACTGTGTCTCTTGGTCTCACTGACCGCCATCAGTTTCTCATGTGTGGCCTCCAGTTCCTCTTGGAGATCAGTCACCTGATTCCTCAGGGCCTTGATGAGTGTGTCTCCATGGGCCTGCAGATACCTGCACAAATTTTGTCAGTCCTCCCACCTTATGCTCGGTGGTTGTGAGCAGCTTTTCTCTGGAAGGACCTGGCAGGATGGGACTGTGCTAGCCGCGAAATAGTCTTTGTTGCTTGTGCGGCGTAAAGCCCTAAATAATTAACCTGACGTACGCATCAGGGAAGGCGGTCCAGTCACATGTTGGCACATACACTGTCCCAGCCTTATCACTACACAGCTGAGGAGTGATGGTGTCTCTGGAACGTTGCTTTGCCACCTGTTCAATGTCTGGCGGTCAACCTTGCTTAAGTGGTGTCTTTTCTTCAACAAACCAAAGCACCAGTCAGGTGCAGGTATGGTGTGTCCCGCCATCAGGAATGACAGTGTTATTTTCTGATGGCGCCCAGTCACCAGTCTCCACAAAAGATACTGGAGCATTGCATTGTTCTTGTTGTGCCCAGTACAATTGTGCACATGGAGGTGACACTCGGTCTCCTCGAGGCCATAATTATAATTCTCCAAGACGAAATCGAGGAGAGTGATGACGGTGTTTGCCCCCTTTCCAGTTTCGACAGCCTCGTCCAGCAAAAAGATTACCGTTTGCGGCAATGTCTTGGTGATGATGCCGAACACCCCACTCTTGCGGGGTGTTTTAAGCCCTAAATAATTTAGTCACGAAATAGCCTTTGTTGCTTGCGTGACATTAAGCCCTGAATAATTGTATGCCCGTTCATTTTTAATGTCCTGGCAGAAAGGGACCTCGCTTTGCCGCGAAATAGTCTTTGTAGCTTGCGTGGCGTAAAGCCCTAAATAACTAATTGCCTCACTTTTTAACTGAAGATATGTTTTAAGGATCTGATAGTGATGACTTCCCCCTTTGTCTTTCATACGACACTCAGTTGTTTCATGACAGAATTCTGTGAAGGAAGCCTGTAGGTGTTTAGATGAAGTGAAGCCTTCTGCTGATGGGGCAGAGGAGATGCTAGTTAAAGAGTGCCGACCATGAAGTGTGTGTAGCAGGATGCATGGTGTCAACGATCCTGTATTCCTGTACGGTTGTAGGATCTTTGATATCTGCACAAAGAAAACAATTCTGAAAGTTGTCACAGACACTCATTGTGTTTTAATATCCGTGCCCTGAAATATCACAGTAACTCTCACCCTTACACCCACACACACACACACAACTTTGTTTCAACAGCAAGAAGATCTCCTTTGTAGTTCAAGTCTCTGAGGAAGTCCTCTCTGTGTAGCCAAATTAATATATATATATCACATCATGTTTGAAGCTGGCAGAACGGGACTCAGTTTGTTTAGCCGCGAAATAGTCTTTGTTGCTTGTGCGGCGTTAAGCCCTAAACTGACTGACTGTACCCGTCTTTAGTGAAGTCGTAGTGTTTCAGCAACTCCCCCTTCAGCTTATTGTCTTCTGCATCATCTCGGGGTAACCTAGCATAGAAATCCAATGCTTTACCAGTCAGCAGAGCACTGAGTTTGACTGCCCAAGTTTCTTGTCCCCAGTTTTTGCTGGATGCAAAACGTTCAAACCTCTCCAAGTAGGCGTCCATTTTATCTGAGTGCAAATTCTGGTTCCATGACGAGTCCGCGAATATAAGAATCTCCGACCACAACACCGTAAAACCACAATAAAAATCCACATAGGAGGACTGCGATCTTCCGTGCGTCATACAGGCAAGGAGACCAAAAAAAGTATTGGCGCGCAAACCCAAGGTCAGTCAGTCTTTAGAGAGGCGAATAGTTACTAGACTTACTACATAGGGAGGGATATTCAACTGGCCATTTTAAGCCAATGAACAGGGAGGGCACGTAACTCCTCATTCCTGTCATTAGACTCAAAATAATCCAAATTAAACATCACCTTCCTATCGTAAGCCATTCTTAGTCGCCTTCACATCGGACACACACATCACGCATTCACATCTTTTGAAAGGGGAAGACCCCCCATGGTGTGTTCCTTGTCATGAAGCTTTTACTGTTCATCATTTCCTGATCTCTTGCGTGGACCTTGCCAAGATCAGGGAGAAACATTACTGTGCGGACTCGCTGAGGGTGCTGTTCAGGGATGTCCCCCCTGACAGCATCTTTAGTTTCCTGAAGGAGGCAAACCTGTTTCATAAAATTTAATTGAAAATTCATAGTCTTTCATTGACCTCCGTCCGTTCAATATTTTAAGTCTTGTAAGAACTTCTCATTTAAACCCAGTAGATTTTTAGTATATATTTACATCCTGTTTTATTGTATGCTCTTTTATTTTTAATGACCTGGCAGATAGGGACCGCTCTTTGCCGCGAATTAGCCTCTGTTGCTTGCGCGGCGTTAAGCCCTAAATAACTAACTAACTAACTAACTCCTATCGTAAGCCTAGTTTAATTTTATAATTATTCCTCGTCTAATTTTAGTCACGAGGAGTCACGTGAGACTTTAGAGCATCTAGTGACTATGAGCCACAACACAAGCAACTCGATGTGTAACATAACTTGCCAGTTCAAGTTTCCAGCTCAGTTTTATTCCATCAGACTGTCTCACATGAACCAATGCTTTACCAGTCAGCAGAGCACTGAGTTTGACTGCCCAAGTTTCTTGTCCCCAGTTTTTGCTGGATGCAAAACGTTCAAACCTATCCAAGTAGGCGTCCATTTTATCTGAGTGCAAATTCTGACATGAGTTTGCCAAAACCCCATTCCACTGCCTGCCTCACACCCGAGATCCTCATGAACAGCTGGCCCCACGGGCACGGGGGACGACAGGATCCTGAATGTTGAGGCGCATCTATACGCTGCGGCTGCAGAGTCCAACACACATTTTCGGCCTTTAGTTCCTTTAGACAGGAGGCTAGGCGGCCCGGCCTGGTCAATCGGCCAGTCATGTTTAGCCCTACTGTACACTGCTACACCAACGAAAAGAGCCCGTCCGATAGCCCTTGGTGCTAAAGCGGTGCTACGTTAATCTTTGTTGGATGTCCAGTCGCAGTAGAAGGCAGTGGCTCAACGGGTCAATCGGGTAGTTTATGGTGTATTTATATACTCTATCTACTGCCTGAGTATACCATCTAAGTAATCCTGGTGTTGTGCCGAGACACGTCATGTGTTAAAGGTTCCCTCTCGGCCGGAGCTTATGCTCCCTCCCCCTTGTTGGGCTCCGTGGTGGGTGGGACACTTGGATGGTGAAATGCAAGATATTCTCCATGGCTACAAAAACAAAAAGACGACGTGGTGTGAACGGCTCAGTTCGGCCCAGAGTGCTGAACGTTGGCAACGAGTCCCCAGACTCGGATAGCGAAGATGACTCGCCTAGTCAGCCAGCTCCAGGCGTTTGGCCTCGATTTCTTCTGCTGAAGGCCAACCACGAAACGAAAAAGGCTACACAGCTTCATCCTTTTCTGGTGGGTAGAGTCTTGAAAAGTATCACAGGCAAGTCAGAAGCCAAGCGGTTGAAAACCGGTGATCTAGTCCAAGTTTCACAGAAAGCACACTCGCTACCGCTCCTGATGGGCCTGCAGCCTGTGCATATTCGTCAGCTACCTTCTGCAGGTCACCTCTTGTTTGGGGCCACTTGATGACATCCTCTGTAAACAGACCAAGCAAAGTGGTGTATTATTTATAGGGATGACACAGGTTACTGTATTTTTATGTTGATGGATTTGGTTAGTCGTGCCTTCTAGAGCTTGGTTCGATATACAAATGTACTATAAATCCCATATCCCGAGAACTGTTGAAAGCTGAACTGGATAAAAACTTTTTCCATTGAAGAATTTTACTTGGAATCTGTGCCTACAGAGGCAGATTACAACTGCAGTAAGATGTAACACTCCTTCAAATGGTCGAAAGGAATTTAAGAATTGTCTTTCTTTGATCACATGCCAAGGATACTCTCATGTGGAGATAAAAACAGACACACTTGATTGTGCAGACACACACTCCAGACTGTGTGCTATGCAAACCACAGTTGTTTGCATTCCAGCCAGGCAGTAAGGCGCGAACGACAAACTGTTCTTTGCGGACAGACGTGTGGAGGAACCTTCAATTGACTGTATTATAAACTCAGACGTTTACTAACCTCTCAATGAAAGAAGCACTTGGGAGACTTCTTTCGGCCCCATGGGCTCGCCTTCACGCGGCGGGGCTGATTTTGCCAAGCTTGCCCACCCCTTTTGCTCTTTCTTTACTCTTATTTCTGCCTCACTCGGTCCATTCACCTGTCTTTTGCTCTCTTAAAATCTCCTCCGGGGGGAGGTCAGTAAGCGGGTGTCTGCTGACCCTTGGTCCAGTGAGACATCTGAGGGTCGTTTCTGAAGGCCGACTTCACTGGATTCCCCCCACCTGGTCTTCACCCTGGCGGGCTTTGTTCGCAGCGCCCTGCTGGTGCTGCTGAACACCCGTCATGTTGAAGACCTTCACAACGCACCCCTCTCTGGTGCGTTGTTTTCCCAAACCGCCTCACGGCGGGGAGGTTCCGTGTTGGAGCGGTCTGTTCTCCAACTGCCTCCCAGGCATGTTGTCTTCATTGGCAACTAAGGAATTTTCCCTCCTACCTCTCTGTCTATCCCTCACCAGCCCATTCACCTGTATCTTTCTCTTTAAAACCTCCCAAATTTAGCCGCTCTGTCCTTCCTCTCTTCCCTCAGCTGATTTCTGAGTTCGGCCCTTTCATCTATATTTCTTCTTTTTAACCCCTCACTTACGTCTGCACTACCAGTGGTTAGGAATAAGTGATGTTGGGCTTATGCTGCAAATTGGTTTATTGCGCCTAGGAGATGATAAGTTGCAATATTTGCTGTATATGCGCTTAGTATTTATCTTTGTTTTACCTCGTTGTAATTGTCATTTGTTTTCTACGATTTTTTGTAACCGGGAGTTCGAGAAATTAGCATGAAGGTGCAGCGTCTCCTGCATGTCCTAGGTTTATATAGCCCCGTAGACCAGTTTGCATCCTTTGTCCAACGTTACATTTTTTGTTTTTTTCATGTAGTGCAGGCACACTCAGCCGCGAATTAGTCTTTGTGGCTTGCGCGGCTTTAAGCCCTAAAAACTCACTCACTCACCCTGGGAGACTTCTTTCACAATGCGATGCAGCGATCCGCGGTTTAGGCCAAATCTGTCTGCCACGCTCCTGTAAGACTCAGGCGTGGCCAGCAGCCAAAGCGTTGAAAGGACTCTTTTTTCCACCGATACTGACCTCTCTTCTGGTAGATGCGGTGCTACCCAGTTTCAAGGACCGAAAAAAAGACCCCACAAAAACCCATGTTAATCACATTATTAGTTCATCAAAGAAGCGGACCAAGGCATTCACAACTTTGTTGTCGGCGTTATTTGTAGCCTCGTCCACATTCAGTGAGAAGAATGTTGTTCTCAGTGACTTCAGCAACTCCTCCTTAAAGCCTCTGGCTACTCCATGCGTGAGGGTATATGCTGCCGTACTTCTATTCATTGACAGGGAGTCCAGAACTTTTGGGTCTTCTGCAAGTTTCTTGGCAAAATCAATGAGTGCTGGAGCGAGAGAAAATGGCAGGCAATGCTCCGCCAGAAATGCGCAAGTACGTATTTTGAAGTCTGTAATGCGGTCCGATTTTGACAAACCTGCAAGAACTGGCACAGCAGTTGGAAGGGTGGCCGTGTGAGCCTGGGCACTGAGTCTTTCAAAGTGCAGAGGGTCGATGGCATGGACTAGGAAACTCTTCTTTCCGTTTGATTTGTACAACAACCGCTTCGAGCACAAGTGGCACCATGCCGTGCCCGACTTGTCTATTTTCTTTAGCCAAAGGCTGTACTTTCGGTTTACCGTATCTTCTTCGTGTAACCATTCTCCTCGCCACTTGTTTTTGCAGTCCTTGTCGATTCGACGAGCCTCTTCCCAATCTGTTATATATCTCATGATCTGACTTTTTCACAGCCGAATAAACTGTTGAACGAAAATTTAGAAAAGCGCTGCGCATGTTGTTTTCTTTGCTGAGTACAAATGGCCGCTATTCATACCGGAAGGGAGATAACCACACGGAAATTGTGGATTTGAAAACGATAAAACATGGATCGGCACTTACGCGAACATCTTCAAAATGCGATTTTCGATCAAAAAATGGCTTAAAATTATTTTTGTTGAAATTTTGCCAATACGGAAATCCGTATAATACGGAACGAAAATCACCCCTGCGATGATGTTTCGCGATGGCCGTCTGGCAACAGCAGAGGCTGGTGGCTCCTTTGCCTTCTCTGAAAAACATACAATGCACAATTTTTTTTAATGAAATGTAAACTGGAACAAACCTTCCAGTGAACTCCAAATAATCCTTATCCAACAAATGTTGTCTTGGGTAATAGGAGCATACATGTGGTATCTCTGTTATTGGTACATGTAATTCTACATTTCTAGAGTAAAACTCAGGAATCATGGAAAAGTGGTCTTCAGAGTCAGGTTGTCTCTGATAGTATATATATCATATACATGGGAAGTCGTTTGTGGCAAATTGATTGGATGTCATTGATTAGCTTGTAATACTAATACTCAAGCACTGGGCATTTTTTTTAAATTAACTAAATTCTTTGCTGTAGCCTCTTGGGATAAGTCTTACCAACTTTACGTTGATTTTCAGTGTCCATGGCAGCCTCCCTTATGTCTATTGTTGCCTGGTCAATCTTGATCTTCTTTTTTTGAGGCTCCTCTTGACCCCCAGCTAATTCAATGGCATCGTCCACAGCCTTCGCAAAATCGGAGGGCTTTTCCTCGTCATCATTGCCAGACCTGTCAAGAACAGCAAACCTATGTTTAAGACAAGATATTCCAAACACAGAATGGAAGCAGTGTACTGGAGTATCACTGGGGAGGAATCCTTGTGCATGCATGATGTGAAACACTAACGCCTATCAAATCCTAACCTACCCTGACACACTAACCTGACCCTATTCCATAACATAGGACTAATCCCACTCACAGACGTATAGATCTAGACGCACCGCGGTGCCGGAAAAGTGTCGCCGCCGCGCGCCATGTTGCTAATACCTGGAAGTGCCAGCTGTTTACATAGCGCGCATAGCATTGGCCAGACGCTATCAGCTGTTTACATAGCGCGCATAGCATTGGTCCGCTTTATCTTACGTCACATTTCTGATGACGTCTTTCTAAAGAACTTTGTATTTCGAACGAGGCGTTCTATACACAGAGCCTCTGAGTGGTATCAGCAAGATGGCCGACGCGTAGCGACACTCGCAAGCAGCGGTGGCAGCGTGCGGCGGTGCGTCTATCTCTATACGTCTGTGATCCCACCCCTAAAGTCTATAAGGAAAAAACAAACAAACAAAAACTTGTTGTTAGGGTGACATGGTGAAAAAAAGTAGGGTCTGTAGGTCGGCTTTCACTTTTTTTTTTAGAAGGCTGGAAACTAGTGGGGATTGGGTGGGGGAGGGAGGGGGGTGGGGAGGGAGGGGGGTGGGAAGGGGCATCACATATAGTTATCCGCAGGTGCTGTTATGGATTAAAAATCAAACAGTTGGGGGAGGGGGCTGTCCTTTACTCATCCATCATCTTTATTATTTATTTACTTTATTTTTGAAACCCAGGAAAAAAGATAAGGGTCGGCAGCTCAGAACAGGGTCGGTCGGGGCACCCTAACCACAGGTGTTTAATCAGACATTTGTTGTCAAAAAGCACTCACCATCTTCCTCGCGCCAATCCGACCGGAAACGCAGGGGAGAACACGCCCGTAGGTCAAAGGGGCATAACCCTATGAAATTCAAGCCACCACTCGGTGCTCGGTGCAAACCCTGTGCGCGTCAGCGAAGCGAATACTTCTCGGCAAGCGCTCGCGCGGAGAGTGACGTCACCCGCTAGCGAAGAAACCAGGCGAAGAAGATTTCTGCAAACCTTCTCTATTCTGTGATAAAAGTTCGTGCTATTCCTGGGGGTGGGAGGAATGGGATTTCCTTACTGTGAACAAGCCAGTGGAGGAAGAGTTCAAGGGCCGGTACAGTAAATAACGGTTTCGGAAACTGTCATCGGGGCAAGGCCTACTGCCACATGCGCCGGAAAGAAATTGTATACAGCAACAGGTAGAGTCTGTGACAAGCGCTTCTTCTCCTGTACCCAAACCTGATGCAAAACAATCCTAAGTTCACTGTTCTTTTCAAATAACAAGTGGTCACCCAATCCAAGGGGAGCCGGGGTGGCCGAACGGTAGAGCGTTGGACTTCCAATGCTCGGGTCGTGAGTTCGAATCCCGGCTGGGGCCAAATATTGTGCTGGCTTTTTCATCGTTGCCCCGTCTTTGATATCACCCTATGTGGTGGAAAAGGACGTTAAACTCCCAAACACCCACCACCCAATCCAAAATACTGTAGTCCAGAATGGATTTTTTTTTTCTTTTTGAAAAAGCAACAAGTATGATTTCATGTCTGGTAATGTAGCAGTATGGCTGATAGTGAAACGGTCTTTTCTTTTGCCTGCAGTGTGTGATGAAAACAATGAGCAGTTTGCTTGAGCTACATTTAGCAATCAACATTCATACATTAAAGTACAAGCAACAGCTTCTCCAAAGAAATAACCATGAAGACTTCTTAAAGCCTCTCTACCGCTGTCGAGCAACTCCTAAAATATGGACAACGAATATGACTGTAAAGCAAACATGTTGGACTGGTCCTCTGGAACTCCCCAATTCACGTCTCCACTCTGTGCTGCGGCGCCAGCTAAGCTCCGCCCCTCTTCGAGTGTCTGGCAAGCTCCACGCAATATGGCCGCTGCTAGTGCCGACAACAGTGCGAACTCCCTCAGTTTGGTGCCAGAAGATCTCACCCTGGGGTGTTTTGGCACCAACTTGACACAGAGAGCAAAGAGGCAAGGTTATCGTTTTTTTGTGCAAGGATACTTGCACAAAATCAACATTACCGATCACCATGGGGAGGCGAGTGTCAGTGCAAAATGCTTTAGATCGATGAGGAAGAGCGAACGGCCCCACTCCCTCCGCGTGTGCTTCGATCCGGCAATGAAGCTGATCAACATCAGCAAATGCAGCTGTAAAGCAGGGTAAGGTTTCACACTGTTCAATCTAAGTTCTTATGCTACCTTAGAGATTAAGGTTTTGAGACTTTGCTATTTATGAACCAGCACACCAGTTGTTGGAAGGGGCTGTGCGTAATCATAAACAAATCGGCTACACACACATGGCAACGGCTCTCAGTGGTCGGTTCTTCTCTCCCCTCTGTTTCTTGTCATACGGTGTTTGCGCTTGAGAACTTTGTATATATATAGTTATTAGCTTTTGAATGGTGTTCGAATTGGGCCTGTTGCTGTAATATGTACATAGACTGACACAGATTTCTAATCTAGTACTCATTTTCTGTTGCAGATTGTCAGGTCGTTGCTCGCACCTGGTTGGTTTAGTGCAGGCCCTCATGCACTACCAGCAGTGGGGAATGAAGGAAATCCCCACAGAAATGTCATGCACAGAGTTGCAACAGAGGTGGGGCAAACCCAGAGGGAAGAAAATCAAACCCGAAAGTGTGATGGCTTTGGTTTTGGCAAAAGTCAGACCAGATGGCACACAGACTTCCAGACCGGTAACAGCAACTCACAAAACAAAGGTACTTTTCAAAATGTATTTATTTTCTCCAAAATATAGACAAAGATTGAACATAAATGCTGGAAACTTCAGTTCTGTTGTTGGTCCCATATTCATTGGCAGTGACTCTTACATAACACTTAGGAGCTGTACAACACAACTTTCTTCCACAAATCTTTTTTAACAGAGTGGTGCCATCTACAACCGAGGCTATTGAGCAGCTAAGAGGCCTAACAGGCACACCACTGGCCTACCTGCTAAACTCCAGTCTGCCTACGGAGGAAACTGTTCTTGGGCCAGTTCAACTTCAAGTCGGCTCTCCTCTCCCTTTCCATGTGAGTATGAAAACAAAGAGCAATGGTACATAATATGTTGTAATCACCACAGATACTTTGAGATGATACCTGAACAAATCAGCTGCTTTTCACAATGTCGTTTTGGAAGTTTGATAGAAAACAGCACACAAACCATATTTCATTGATGATAGGAAACAGAGTGATGGGGATTTTGTGTGCAACCAAGTTGAAATTTTTTATTCTTCCAATACAGCGCTCGACATGAATTCTGTGGGCAGCAATCAGATTGGTGAATGCTACATCAGTAGCAGACATCTGTTCAGCTGAAGAGGCAAATGGTGGTATATTCAGTCCAAGTCCCATGTCTGACAATTCTTTGTGAATTGTAAATCCTTTGTCAGCCATTATTGCATCACCTGCTATGAGATGGCCTTGTGCAATCTTTCTGGCCAAATAATCATAAAACCCACTCTGTTCACAAATGTCATTGTCAGACATTGAACCAGAAAACAAAGCTGACACAAACATGACAGCACCCTTCGGGTCAACGACGACGAGTGATTTAAGTGTTGTCGAGGTTTTGTAATCTGAATAGCACTGACTTTGAACTTTGAGAGAAGACGGTTTTTCTGTTTTCAGTTCCGTGCAATCAATAATAGCTATGCATCGGGGGAAACTTTTCGTATAATCAGTTGGCATGTGACTGATGATGGTCTCACGGTGAGGCCACCATGACAACTGCCCTAACTCACAAAACATGTCGCCAATCCAGCTGGAAAATAGTTCACTGACTGACTGTTCACACAAACTGAAACGAAAGGCCAAATCTTTCACCATGAAACCACCTCTCAATCTCATCAAGACAAGAAGTAACTTGTCTTGGACTGAAAGTTTCTTAAGATCCCTTCTTTTTCGAGGGAGTTTCACAGGGTTTTCCTTTGGTACAAGGAAGCTCAGAAGACTGAGGAATGCCATGTATGTTAGGCCTGTATATGACTCGCACAATTCTGTCAGTTCACACAGACTTTCAACACTTCCGTGACCTCGCTGTTTCTTGGGTGTGGGTTTGCAAGTCTGCTTATCCGGGCTGCAGTCACTCGATGATGTCGATGACGTTTTGCGTTTAAATCGTTGGAGGTACTGGTGCAGGCTAGCAGACATCATCTCTCCCCATTCGGTTCGTTATTACCACAGCACAGTCAGTTCGGAGTTGGGATACGACCGGTCGGCGTCACACAGTACTGTGTATGCTAAAAATAGCACAGCCACCAATGCACTGACACACTGCAGCGATCCGACCTTTCACCTTCACCACTGTCAGTTCACCTCATGCTGTAAGCAGGGCTGCCTACCCCTGATTTTGGGTTTCAGGGACACACTTGGTGAAAATCCGGGACACACAGAAATTTTCAGGGACATCCTCGGTAACCAAAAACAAAAGTGATTAAGTGATTACTTACTACGAACATTTCTTCAAAATCAAAACGGCGGACCAATCTCTCGATTTTAACAATCTGCTCCTTCCGATTCAAACAAGCCCGAAAACCAACTGAATTCCCACTGAAGGTCTTCGCATAGATTCATACCAACAGCAGATCATGTAGAAATTCTGATCTTCTTGTTGGTTTTCTCGCCCTCGCGACTGAATGGCCGTATTTTTCATGTGCCTCTCCGATGGTGCTTGATATCGTCGCTTCCTCCCGACTTGATGGAAACTGAACTCGGTGGAGCAAATTTCACAGGCCACGTATGTATCGAGTTTTCCCCGCTTGATGAACGGCCACGTCTCGGTGTATTTCTGAAGAAATGTTTGTTCCCGTTTCGCTTTCTTCTGATTTCCATCGCCTTCGTCGTTACTCGCTGCCTTTCGCTTCGACGCCATGGTTCATAACACAACTTCCACGCGCATGCGCAACGCAAACAACGTCCGGTTGAGCGGTCAGAGCGCTTGGTATGCCTAAAAAATTTCCGGTGTGCGTGCCTGCGACGTTTTGGGTTGCTTTTGTTTTAGTTTCGTGTTCGCGCGGTTTTCCGGGACGCAGTACAGAAAAGCGTATTTCCGGGACAGTGTCCCCAAAACTGTCATTTTCCGGACTAAATACGGATACTCCGGGACGGTAGGCAGCCCTGTGTAAGTCCACTCCGGTCGTTCTCCATTACGAAAAAACACTGCCAACAGGAGAATCACCCTCTCACATACTGACACCAATCAAGTTGTCACAGCTCTTGTAATTAGCTAAAATATTAGCCAATTTCCGAGCAGCAAAAAGGAGTCCTGCCTGCCAGGCGGGTGAGCAGTTCTCAGTGGTCATGTACATACATGTTGGACTGGTGATCTGGAACTCCCCAATTCCTCCGGTTCAGCAGCACTAGGGTCACTTGACTCCTCGCACTGTATCCCACATTCAACAAGCTCAATAACTTCAGTCTGAGTCTTTCTGGAACGAGTCTTGATTGGCTTCTCATTGGAGTCTCAGCTGGAGGGACCCATCCATTTTCTGAGTGCCTTGAAAAGGGACAGAATAGTATACTTCAGAAACCGTGGTAAGCGACCCATAAAAACCCTGTCATGCATTACTGGACACACTATTCTCCACACAGCAGGCCCCATGGTCTCGCCTTCACGCGGCGGGGCTGATTTCGCCAAGCTTGCTCAACCGTTTTGCTCTTTCTTTACTCTTATTTCTGCCTCCCTCGGTCCATTCACCTGCCGCGAATTAGTCTTTGTCGCTGACGCGGCGTTAAGCCCTAAAATACTCACTCACTCGGTCCATTCACCTTTTTGGTCTCTTAAAGTCTCCTCCGGGGGGAGGTCAGTAAGCGGGTGTCTGCTGACCCTTGGTCCAGTGAGACATCTGAGGGTCATTTCTGAAGGCCGACTTCACTGGATTCATCTCCATCTTTAGCACTTGCTTGCCCTCATCATCTCTTTCAAACAAGCTCTGTGATGAGATGTGGGCCAGAAAGCTCCTATACTCCAGCTTGATGGCTGCAGCATTTGCCCCATGGGGGATGAGAATGGGAAAAAGCTCCATGAAGAACTTGACGTCTCGAGGTGTGCATCTGCTGCAGCATCCTTTTCTGGTGCTTTCATCTGCAGCTGCATTGCCTTCTGCACCACTTCTGGATCAACTACCTCAGCATGCTTCAACACTTCGTCTGACAAGGGAAGTTTCTCATGTAGGAAGATGCAGCTGTGAAGAGTTTCTTCACGTCTTTGTAGAAGTCACACACTCGCTCTGCTCTCAGATTGTTCCCATTGGCAATGAAACCGTGTGCCTCTTCCCCAATGGCAAGGTCTTCGTTGTTCTTCTGATGATAATCCCCTTGTACGGAATCTGATTTAAGCCACACATATTTTTTAATATATATTTACATCCTGTTTTATCTCCTGTCTTTTATTTTTACTGACCTGGCAGGGAAAGACTTAGTTTAGCCGCGAAATAGTCTCTGTTGCTTGCGCGGCGTAAAGCCCTAAAAAACTAACTGATGATAATCCACCGTGAACTGAACTTCCTTCAGGAGCTCACCTGACTTGTTTGCAAGGGCTCTTCCTAATCACGGGGTAGGAAGTAGAGTATTCCTGTCGAAAGCACTGCACTGTTTTTTCTTTGCTGGCTTCCAACGGCTGGTCTTCCTATTCTCGAGATCGATTCCATCTTCGTCGTCCGTTTCATGTGCACGCTTCGAAGCCATTTTGCATTTCAGCGCCGAACATCGGTACGCCTGCGCACAAAGAATACTAACCGCGCGTCAACTCTATGCGAACTGGGAAGGAGCATACGCGCATATGTAGTGACACTGACACTGCAGCTGTTGGGGCAGTGTGATGCGTCATAGTGATGAAGGTAATACAGGATACAGAAAGTAATGAAACAGCGTATTCCTCGTACATGGCAGAAACCGGAAGTGAAGGACGGCCTGTTCATTTGATCTAAAAACTACAATAACGGCAATGTCAAGTCACCGCAGCATACACAACATGTATGATATTGGTAGCGACCATTCCCAACAGCAGTATCTTACCGGTAATCGGCTTATGTGGTAGGATGGCAACACCGAGAGATCTACTGAGTTTGAGTTTATCGTAAGCAAAGGACCACAAGTTGGGATTTTCACATCGCCTTCCTAACCCTCTCTGTCGCCCAAAGTGTTTTTCAAGTGGATCTTGGCAGAATTTGATGCTTTAGACATATTGCACTCCATGACGAAGGAGGTAGCGAGTAACCTCTGGGAATGCCTTTAAGGTTGTCACCATATCTTTAAAAGTCTGCTGTGACAAAAACATTCTGCTGCGCTCATTTTTGCTGAAATTTCCTGGACGCACTTCAGTAGCATTTCTCCACTGTATCAAAAAATCAAGAAATTCAGGAAGGAAATCAAACCTTGCATCATCTACATGCCGGTACGGTAGCAAGTCATTTTTCCTTTTAATGGTGCCCTCAGTGAGAGCGTAACGAAGAGGCCTTCAAACTTGTGGCTGCCGCGAATTAGTCTTTGTCGCTGGCGCGGCGTTAAGCCTTAAAATACTCACTCACCCTCAGTGAGAGCGCGTGCTGAGGCAGTCAAAAAATCTGTCCATCATGAGAATAAATCTGGCTGTCTCCTGACAGTCAGGCCCACCATATTCCTGTATTATTTTGCCAACACTGTGAGCACTTGTGCTGCTAGTTTGACATTCATAACAGAAGCTGGTGTCAAATAGACATGATCATGTGTGAGCTTTGTTCTCCGCAGTTGACCAGCAACATCACGATCGTAAATATCAGTGATATGGGACCACAGGAGATCCTTGCCATTCAGCCACAAATGACGCGTTCTTTTACCTCCACCAGAACTGCTGAAGTTGTTTCTGACAGTTTTAGTGAGGTGCGGTACATCTGAAAAAAAAGAAGAAAAGATTTCGAAGAAACCGAATTCAAACTGAGGCTTACACACACCTTTTCTGTGTACAGCTGCGCAGTACTCCAATAGCTTCGGAACCGCAAGCCAAGGCTGCGCAGGGTTGTTGAGGCGATCCTTGAAATTCCTGTCGATGAGTGCCAAACCCTCATTGAACAGGAAACACACCTCCAGACGTGGCCTGTCAAAGAACATGGGAAGGTCCACGTAGCGGCAGCGCGCCGCCCCCCCCCCCCCCCCCCCCCCCCCCCCCTATTAGTCCAAGAATGGCCCAATATTGGTTGTTTATTGCTTTTACCTTGGATCCAATAGTAGTCCAATAATGGCCCAATATTGGTTGTTTATTGCTTTTACCTTGGATCCAATAGTAGTCCAATAATGGCCCAATATTGGCTGTTTATTGCTTTTACCTTGGATCCAATAGTAGTCCAATAATGGCCCAATATTGGCTGTTTATTGCTTTTACCTTGGATGCGGGTTGGATTGATTGTTGGATGTGCAAGGTGTATCCAATATACATGCAATGTTGGTTACTGTTCTATTCTTTCTAGTTATAGCCAAAGATGTGATGCTTGAAATTTGATGAGTTCCACATATATGGTCTCCATTTGGATATCTCATCAGAGAGATGTACAAAAGAAGACCCTGCCATGTGTTCAGCTTCAAATGTCAAATTCGTTGATTTCTTTAATGAATGCTAACAAGTTGAGAGACCAAACACATGCAGACAAACAACCAAATCAAGGAAATTTACACTATGGCATTGCTGAGCAACTCAAAAGCATCAGGTGCACGCAACACAGCCTCACTCAACTTTCACTCAGGAGACAAAGACAAAATTAATGGTACGTTCATTTAGTTCATTGTATTGACCAAAATTTGAAGTTTGGTATACACTGTACATGAAGCATGTCAAACTAAAAACCAAAAATGACTCTCCACCCTTGCCAACTAGCTTCAAACATAATCCAAATACCAAATAAACATGATCATTTCAATAAAACAAGAGGGAACTCTAAGACTAACTCTAAAACTCTAAGACTGAAGGCTCCAGTAGGTCATGTTGAAAGCACGACCCACTGAAGCGTCATGGGCCTTAAAGAGTTCAAAGAATTAAAGCATGGTAAAACATCATCTAACAGAACAGTATAATGTCAAAAACTGATCAACTCTTTAATTGACTACGGCATGGCTTACATAGTGAGCCCTGCTTTAAGCATGAACCCCTAAGCCTTAAAGACTTAAAATAAGTGTAACAAAACATCTTCCAAAATAAAGAGGGTGTTTACAATAAAACAAGAGGCATCAATTTTTTTTAGGCCTGAAAACTCCGGTGGGCTGTGCTCTTACATGAACAGTTTGTGCGACAAAGGCCTTTGCAGTGAAACTCTTCAGGAGTAATCCATGCTGTAAAGATTTCACTTTTAAAGGCACTCAATTTTTTTGCCTTAAGCCTGACAGTTACAGGGGGGGAAAAAAAGTATTGTGCTCAAATTTGGGCATGAATTTGCATAGGCACCAAGGAGCACTAGAACTCAAGAAATAATACTGAACAAAGATCAGTACTAATAAGGATACACAGTCATTAATCTACCCACCCCAAGAACTGCATTCAGCTACATCCTAACAGAGAAAGTTTAAAAAAACTAAGAGGCAAATGCACGCACGGTCTAGCATGTTAATATGCATGACTGTATGTTAGCATGCAAAAACAAAGAAGCAAACGTATACACGTTTGACAGATGCTTTGAATGTCAAGAAAGAGACAGTGGGTGATTAGTTGATTAAATCCCCTGCTGCATTCCTTTCCCTTTCCTGACGTTTCTTATTCTCCCTTTCTTGTTTCTGTCCACCTCTGTCACATGACCTTGTCAAAAAGTTTCCCGTCAGCCCATCCAGCTCTGACAGAGTGGCCTCTGGAAACCTCTTTCTGACAGCGTCTGCAAAACAAGAAACCATCAATATTAATATTGTAACTTCAGCAGAAGAGTAGGAGATTTGGAAAGACTGGGAATAAAGAATAGTGGTAACTGGATGGAGACTGGGGAGGGGCTGTAGGGTGAGGCGGGACGTTGAGGCTGGAAATACCTCAGAGTATGCTTTGATTCATAGCAGCTATATTGGTCAGTGACAAGAAGTAAAGGTTAATGGCTTCGTGACTAACTTGTATATGTAACTCAGCAGATGACCTTTTATCAATTGTGCTAAATTTGCAGGGTTCGCATTAACTGGCAATTACCAGTAAATTACTGGTTATCAAGAGGAAATACTGGAAATTTGTCAGCTGTCAGTCATGGGGACTGGTTACAGATTTATGGGAAAAGTCGTCTCACTACAGACTACTATTGTGCATGGCTTTCTGGTTGTGTAGCGACGTTAAGCCCTAAATAACTAACTAGTTGTGTAGAAATTCTTTGATTATTCCAATGCTTATGTCCTTTTCTCTACACAAGCAAAGAATTTTCAAAACAGACTACTGCCCCCCCCCAACAACAACAAAAAAAACCCTACGTACCATACACTGTGTCCAGCAGGTTTGGGTGGTCCCTAAGCCTGCCTTTCTCTTTAACTTTCCCTGTGAGGGTGTACGTGAAAGACAGTCTTGGGCAGAGCAGCCACTTCCAAATTTTCCAGAGTGCATCTTTGAGCGACGAACCCCCGATCGCAGACAGGAAAAGGACCTGAAATCACATTGTGATTATGTAAATCTGTCTATCCAACCAAGCCCCCTTTGGCTCATATGGACAGCCGCCTGGGACTCTCCGGCTTAATGAGTGTAACAAATAGCCATCACCACTACCATTGTAACCTTACAAAATAATATTCAGTTCAAGAATATAAAAACAAGAACCACTGTAATCTCTGTCTCTGGCACTTAAGGACTGATGACCCACTGTGCTCACCTCAAATATGAATTGATCACAGCTTACACCAAATTAACAAAAAAAAGTTCATCTGTACACAAACTAAATTTACTTACAGCTCTTTTCCTAATGGCTTGGTCACCAAGGTCTGTGTCCAGCGCTGCCAGGTCTTCTTTGTTGGCAACTGGGTATTGCCGTTGTGGCAAGGCAGGCGGTGCTGGCTGGGCAAGCGGAGCAGCCCCAAGAGGTCCAGGGTTCTGGACAGCAGCCTCTAGTCGCCCCACCCGGTTGTCGAGCGTGGCTAGGCGAGTCACAATTTCGCCAAGCTTAGTGTGGGTTCTGGTGAAAAGGGGGGCCATCTGTTCCACTATTCTTGCTGAAAAATACAACAAAAGGTCTGATTCATTATCACTGTCAAAAATTTGTGCTGGGTTTTCATTGTTGCCCCGTCTTTGATATCACCCTATGTGGTGGAAAAAGACGTTAAACCCACAAACACCCACCCACCAACCCAAAGAAAAGATACAGTCTGACGTGTCTGTCACAGACAGCTCAAGTCCCTGGGCCAGTTGCTTCAGGGCTCAAATACACACTCGACAAGTAACATAATTAACTGAAACTAACCTCGACTTCAGGTTCTCAAATTTTTTTCCACACTGATCTGCAGTCAAAGGAAAACCTTGGTCTTGCATAGTGCGCGAGACAACCCGCCACAGTTCAGCCTTTTTATGGGTGGGATCACTGAGCATTGCCATGTGGTCACGGTAAGTTGCGATAAGCAGCAAGACAGCTCTGTGAGGCCATTTGTTGTGTATGTCTGCAAAAACACAATACAATTAATTAAACCAATACATCCCAGGAATCTTACACTTAAGACGAAAAAAAAAACATGATTACCCCAGTTTTGGGTAAGACATTGCCCTCGAAAATTGAATATTAGAAAAACAAAGATTATAGACCTTTCAGCGTTCAACTTCAAAACTGTACTGGAGAAGAAAGTGTTAGACTTAAAGTGCCAGGATAACGCCTTCCGAAGCAGACGGCCCTCACCCCGCGTGTTTCCAGACCGATTTAGTTAAAATTCGCGTTTTATGACTAAACATTCGCCACCCTGGTGAAAGCTTGATGGAAAATGTCGTCAGTGGCATGCCTATTAATGGGACTAAAAGAGAATACTTGCTGTAGTAACGAAAAACTCACGCCGACTTGGATGAAACGTACTCCGACAACCAGCTAAAAACGGCCGAGTGCGCTTGCGCAAAGCCCAGAGCACCGGTAGTGACGCATGCGAAGGGACGAAAGTTGCAATGGCTCGATATACAAGCAGTAGCAGCGATGTCGACTCGAGCTCTTCTGACGAAGATCTGGCATATGTTACGGATTTAAACTCAACCTACCACACGTCACAGGGGCGGGGAATCATGCCATACAGGTTTGAGCCTGAAAAGTTAGCTGCATCGGCGGATGGAGATCACCAAGACAGAGAGCAAGAAGAGCGACTGCCCGACAGTTGTGAATGGTAAGTGTTTTGACCATGTAACAACTATGTATACAGAAGGAAAGCCACCACACATACATTACAGTGACAAAAATTGCAATTTATCTGTTATTATGTTATCCAAGGTCTTTTACTGGGGTGATGGTAGCTGGAGAGAGGTACATGTATTTGTTTTGGAGTATTTCAGCAGACTAGTAGGTCAGCTTCAGTGAGGCCTACGTTGTCACTCTACTTATGGATTATTTATTATAACAGTGTACCCACTGATAGTGAAAGGTCGTCTCATAATGATGTACACTGCTCTTTGTCAGGTGCTCGTGTGGCCATTGCTTAGCCATGCCTGATGACCCCAACAACAGGTTTTGCTGCAAAGAAATGAATGCCCTCCAGTGTGCATTTGACACGTCACTAGAAGAACTGGGGATGGAAATCAGCTGCATTACAGACCATCCAGGTTTTGCGCAAGCATGCTTGTCAGTGTACGCGTTGAAAGTTGCCTACTTGAACTACAGGACACAGTATGGGAAAATCAACAAGCCCCAAAACCAGTAAGTGTGTGTGTGTTTGTGTTGTTTCATTCTCACACACACTCAGTGATTCTCCACATCAAGCTCACACCATCACACATCAGTCATGTAGAATACAAAATTACAAGTGAACAAAGACAATCATCACATGAGTCTTTTATTTCAACTCAACACCTGCTATTTGGAGAGGCAGTCCCCTTTCACTGAGCTGACGAAGAATGGTAGCCTGGCTCATCCTCCAAGTCCTGATCACAGCTGGAACTAAGTACTTCCGCTGGTGATAAAAGAAATTGCCCCTGGAGAAAAACACCATCTTCATCAAAGCGAAGAGTCTTTCACACTTGGCGAAGATTGCACCTGAGAATAGGACAGCAGCTGAAACAAGAAGATTTCCCTTCGCTGTTTTCCGTATGAATGGCTGGCTGTACCATTCGCGGAAGAAGCCACAGTGGATGCACCTTTGATGAACGATGAGACAGGTCCCTTGCTGTTCCACTATGTCTCCCTTTGTCTCCTCCTTACACCTCAAACAGACAGTAAACAGCTGTAAGAGCTGCGAGATGAACACCAATGCAGTCTTGCCAGTGAAGTCGGGCTTTTCCTGTTGACGAGATGATCTGCAACGCACAATACAACATGATTGTAACTTGCATGGGAGTAATTTAGGGCCACTGACAGAAACACAGAACTTTTACACAAAAGTGAACAAAGCCACATGGCAGGAATTTAAAATCACTCCGAAGTATCCACAGCAAGAAACAAATAATGCATAAAGGGAAACATTCACATGACTGGGACATGTGTATGAAACCAGACTGCAAAACGTACCGGATTTTGCTCCATGTTGGCTTCCACTCTTCATCCAGTGTATCATCTTGTTGTTGGGGCGACTGGTTTTCTTGTGTCTGCTGGTTAGGGTCGCCAGTCAATTTGATCATGTGCGCCTCTTGCTGTGACTGGAAGGTGTCTGGAAGTTTAGCCAATTTTGACAGCCCAGGTGACCACTGAGTTGTATCTGTATCTGGAGATGTAGCCTCATCTATGTCTGCCAGATTGACTTGTATTCCTGAAAGTGCAGGAGAATTTGATTGCTACTTCAAGAATCCACATCAGCATTGAATGAAAAAGGAATTGATGCATATCATATCCATGACACATCAGAAAATGTCAGTTGCAAATAAGTGCAAAACAAATAGTATGCCATAAATTGCACAGAGTCTGAACCAAGCAATTGCAGAAATGCTCTGTCATAAACAGCATGCACAATCCTCCTACACAGGACCTTAGTAAAATGTTTACCTTTACTTCGGTAGTATGGCTTGTTCAGGCCTTTCTGTGTACCTTTCGTACAGAGCTCTGGACCAAGCTGCACAAATACACACGCACATACTTCAGGTATCCGTCAGACCTGTCAGCTGTATACATACAAATGGAGTTCAGACTGTGGCACATGTTGCGGGAAAATAGTTGCTGCATACATATCCTTGTCTTGCACTAATCTAACAAGTCACACAATAAACCCAATACTACATGTAACTACTTTGTCTGACTGTTAGTTTTACTTTGTGTTCTGAAGACTCTGCACACTTACCTTATGCACTGCTGACTGATCAACTTCAAGTTGAAGAGAAGTTCCTATCATCTTGGGCACCATAATCTGCAAATCAGAGCTGCATGTGAAACATTTTTGGCATGTCAGTCTTGCAAACTGATTAGCCACCATGACTAATATGAAGCATAAATCTGTTTATGCAATCACACATATATGTATGTCTGCACGTCGGAAACACAATTTTCTCCCCAAAATGGAGTTCAGGCTGTGGCACCTGTAGAGGAGAAATTGTTGCTGTACACACACAGCTATCTTGCATTGAATCTAATCTACAAAGTACAATAAACACTACATGCGCTCTGTGATCCGCAGACTCTGCACACTAACCTCATGCACTGCTGACTGATCAGCTTCATGCTCAAGAGAAGGTCCTGTCATCTTGGGCACCACATTCTGCAAATGAGATCTGCATGTAAACAGGAGTTTTGGGGCAGTAACTAGTGCAAACTGATTGGCCACTACAACTAATAAGAAGCATAAAAGTGTTCATGCAGTCCTCAAAATCACATACACGATACATTATGTGTGCACATTAGGGCCACAATTTTCCTTCCCCCAAACAGGCTTCAGGCTGTGGCACCTGTAGTGGGGAAATTGTATAGTATGTACCTGTCTTGCACTAATCTTTAACTGTATAACTGATAGTTTTACTCTGTGATCTGAAGACCTGCACACTAACCTCATGCACTGCTGACTGATCAACTTCATGCTCAAGACAAGTTCCTGTTATCTTGGGCGCCACATTCTGCAAATCAGAGCTGTATGTAAACACAACTTGTTTTGGCTTATCTGTAGTGCAAACTGATTAACCACTAGAACTAATAAGAAATTTAAAACAGTTTCTACAGTCCTAACAGTCACAGATATATATGTCTGCATGTCAGAAACGCAACTTATCCCCTGAATGGAGATCAGGCCATGGCAGCTGTAGGGGGGAAATTTTTGCTGTATACATATATCATTATATGGCTATCTAATCTACAAAGTACCACAATAAACCCAACACTACATGTGCTCTGTGATCTGCAGACTGCACACTAACCTCATGCACTGCTGACTGATCAGCTTCATGCTCAAGAGAAGGTCCTGTCATCTTGGGCACCACATTCTGCAAATGAGATCTGCATGTAAACAGAAGGTTTCTGGTATGTCAGTAGCTAGTGCAGACTGACTGGCCACTACAACTAATAAGCAGCATAAAACTGTTTATGACGTCCTCAAAATCACATACACTATACATTATGTCTGCACATTAGGGCCACAATTTTCCTTCCCCCAAACAGGGTTTAGGATGTGGCACCTGCAGATGTACTGACACAATAAACCCAACACTACATGTAACTACTCTGGATGACTGCGTTTGCTTTACTCTGACTGTGATGTGAAGAATGCACACTAACCTAATGCACTGCTGACTAATCAAGCTGATGAGAATTTCCTGAACTATTAAAGAAATATAAAACTGTAAATGCAGTCCTCAAAATCACTGTCTGCATCTATATATGTTTCAGCACCATTTGTACAGCTTAGTTCAGGAAATGGACAGATGCGTAACTGAAAACACTGATTACCTGGTTCTGTTTGCAATATGTGACAGTTGGTCCAGTACTCAGCAGCTGAAAGTACAAAAAAACCTGAATAAATTTTGGTTTAGTGATGAATGATACATGTACGTACTTTTGACATTTTCAAACACCAGCACAATGAGAGATAACTCACCAAACAATACAACAGATCCCTCAGACAGACTTGAAAATGTGGATACTTTGTACATTTCGACCAACACAATCCTGTTTCTATGAGTATGACAGTGACCATTTCAGTGTTCGGAATGTAACACAAACCAGGTTTCCATGCTGGCACACACAGGCATACACAATTAAACTTGACTGAAATGCTTTAGTGTTATTGATCAAACTGATATGTAACAGTACTAACACTAACACATTATGCATTGAGTTAATAATTATGCTGATCAAGCCCTCATCAGCGTTCAAGGATTAACAAAGCATAATAGCAGGAATTCTGTTTCTACATGAATAGCATGAATTGAACATGGCACAACATTAGCATGAGGCCTTCTGACTGTTTTAATTTGGATAGTCTAGTCACTTATGTAAGACAATCAAATCTGTGGTCCCTACACTTCAAGGACAAGCGTTTTCAAACGTTCACTCACCCTGGCAACTTCCAGTTTCGAGTCAGCTCTCCGCTTCCTGGCGGCGTTCGTCTGCTCGGTGGCCTCTCTCGATACTGGCCGCAACATAGTTGGGACAGCGGAGCGTTTTAACGTTAGAGTTTTTTTGTAACCTAATGCTGCCGCTACCTGTCCGTCGAAGTCGGACGAATGAAAATGAGCACTACATAATTTTGTGACGCTGCCAACGCCTTTGCCCACCCACCAGTCTTTCCGGCTGTTGAGGACAAACTTGTCCCATTTCCGACGCACATCCTGGTCGGCAGGAAACCCATGCAGCGAAATTCCGTCGCGTGCAATGTTGCTGCACCCACCAACAACACACCTTGAAGGCATTGCTGACTCAAGAGAAGACACTTTTGGCACTACGGAAGCTGATGCTGGGTCCCTTCGCTGACGTCACCACTTTGGCTACCCGTTAGCGCAGTGGGTAATGGCGCGGAACGAGCCATTTTCACCGGAAGTGCGAAACGCCGTCTTTTCCGTTAAAAATGATCGACTTAATGTCACTTTTTATTCACGAAAGCATGGAAAGTGACTTTAAAAGACTCGAGGCTATATCACTGACTTGTTTTTCCAGGCGTTTTTGCACGTTTATTTTTCATTGATCTGGCACTTTAAACAGCTCAGCAGTGATCCACGTCAACAATACATCTTATACCTTGACTCCCTTCACAATCATTGTGAGCAGTATCCAGCAGTGGTGGTCGTGGTGAACCAGGTGACTCGAGCTGATTCAGAATAACGTCTCTTTGCATCGAGCAGAACCGAAAGAACCCGAAAAAGTGCGTGCTAATAGCTCCCAGAATTTCGTATACTATTCTTCACGATTTACGGATTACCTCAGTACTGACCATGATCCCCGGCGACCATCACACATCGGATTCTCTTAACTATACACTTAATTTAGGCAAAAAAAAAGGCGAAATAGAAGCAAAAACATATCAGCACAATACTTGCCTGTCTGTATTTCGCGCCACGTTGTTGCCAAAACAGTTGCGTTGAAAAAAATGCCCGCTGGAGAGGGCGAATCCGAGAATCAGTTGTCCTTCGGCGGCCATCTTGAAACTAGCATGCAATCCACGATTCGGCGTGCTCGCGTCTTCTCGCGTAGACTAGCGAGCAAGAAATGGTACGCAATGTGCACACTCGCGTATTCTTGCAAGATCTCGCTAGTTCTCGCCTTAGGCAACACGCGGCTGGTGTATCTGCATTGCGGTCTGTTCTCCAACTGCCTCCCAGGCATGTTGTCTTCATTGGCAACTAAGGAATTTTCCTTCCTACTTCTCTGTCTATCCCTCACCAGCCCATTCACCTGTATCTTTCTCTTTAAAACCTCCCGAATTTAGCCGCTCTGTCCTTCCTCTCTTGTCTCAGATGATTTTTAAGTTCGGCCCTTTCATCTACATTTCTTCTTTTTAACCCCTCACTCACGCCTGCACTACCAGTGGTTAGGAATAAGTGATGTTGGGCATATGCTGCGAATTGGTTTATTGCGCCTTGGAGATGATAAGTTGCAATATTTGCTGTATATGCGCTTAGTATTTATCTTTGTTTTACCTAGTTGTAATTGTCATTTGTTTTCTACGCTTTTTTGTAACCGGGAGTTCGAGAAATTAGCATGACCTAGGTTTGTATTGCCCCGTAGACCAGTTTGCATCCTTTGTCCAACGTTACATTTTTCTTTTTTCATGTAGTGCAGGCACACTCAGCCGCGAATTAGTCTTTGTGGCTTGCGCGGCTTTAAGCCCTAAAACATCACTCACTCACTCACTCACTGTAATCTCTCTCTGTCTCTGTTGTCGCTGACGCGGCGTTAAGCCTTAAAATACTCACTCACTCACTCTCTGTCTCTGACACTTATGGACTGATGACCCCATGTGCTCACCTCAAATATGAATTGATCACAGCTTACACCAAATTAACAAAAAAAGTTCATCTGAACACAAACTAAATTTACTTACAGCTCTTTTCCTAATGGCTTGGTCACCAAGGTCTGTGTCCAGCGCTGCCAGGTCTTCTTTGTTGGCAACCGGGTATTGCCGTTGTGGCAAGGCAGGCGGTGCTGGCTGGGCAAGCGGAGCAGCCCCAAGAGGTCCAGGGTTCTGGACAGCAGCCTCTAGTCGCCCCACCCGGTTGTCGAGCGTGGCTAGGCGAGTCACAGTTTCGCCAAGCTTAGTGTGGGTTCTGGTGAAAAGGGGGGCCAGCTATTCCACTATTCTTGCTGAAAAATACAACAAAAGGTCTGATTCATTATCACTGTCAAAACACCACATTAGTATAGTTTTTGCTTGCGCGGTGTTAAACCTTAAATAACTAACTAACCCGTTTGGCGTGATGATACTTTGGAACTTGAGCCCATGAACTCTCTTATGGCCATTGTAGGCTTCACGTTGCAGCATACTAGGCTTGCAGATGGGCTTGACCGTCCCAGCAGTTCTGGAGGGGAGCCCGTTTCGCAGCTGTTGCCTTGGCATACTTTTCCAGTTTGTTGACAGTGAGCCGAGGCTGGTCGAGGCTTGTAAGTGTGTTGGAGAACCGGTTGTGGATGTGGTCCACGCCAAGGTTAAAAAGAAGGCACAGCTCGGATTCTGTTCAAGAAATGTTGAGCACAAGTCGACAAAACGACACGGATAGCTTTTATTTTTAATGACCTGGCAGAGAATGATTTAGTTAAGCCGCGAAATAGTCTTTGTTGCTTGCGCGGCGTTAAGCCCTAAATAACTAACTTACTCTTCTCTGAAATTAGATTTATAATAAATTCATATACTGTGGCACAACACATACCTTGAACTTAAAAAAACTGTAAAGAAAGGCATTAAAAACATATCTTCAGTCCCATCCATCTCTGGGCTGCCCTCCCGGAGAACAAACTTGGGCATATTTTACCATGCATTTGTGATAGTCTCCCTCGCTGCCGACCTAATCGGTCGCCTTCACATTGGCCACACCCACATCATGCATTCACATATCTTTAAAAGGGAAGATCCCCCCTGGTGTGTTCCTTGACACGAGGCTTTTACTGTCCATCATTTCCTGATCATCTAGTGCGCTTCAGGCTTCCAGTGACTTGTTTCACAACCATTTTATTGGCCAGTCTTTCTACAGACAACCTGTTTCAGAGCTTTGAGCCCCCCGGGGGCAACCACCTTCTCGTGGTGGGGGGCGTATGTGGCCCGTTGACCCTGTGGGCTATGCTGGATAGGGTTACCCATACCAGACAGGTCACAGGCGAGGGTCCAGCTAAGAGTTGCCATCTTGTCCGGAGAAGACTGGTGATATCAGATATGATATACAGCTCTTTCTGGTTCTAACACTTATCCAGTTCTGACACCATCTTCGTAGAAGATATTCTACAAGTGTTAGACTGGTCCCTACACACTAACCTGCAGGGCCCATTTTAGTCCTGCAGGCCTATATATTTTACAATAACCTTATCTGTTTACTACAAGGCCCATTTTAGTCTTGTAGCTCATGCTCCTTTTTCTTTACTGTGGTCTTTTAAGATCCGGAGTGTTTGCCGTGCTCCGCGACCTGTGTCGGAGGAGGAGAGGATCCTGGCAGCTGAGGCCTCCTACAGGTCGCGTCCTGTAGTGCCAACACGCTGCTTTGGCCTTGAATTCTCCTAGACAGGAGGCTAGGCAGCCCGGCCTAGTCAATCGGCTCTGGTCACGTCCTGCCCTGCTGCACTTTCTGGTAGTTAGTTAGACGCTGGACACCACGCGATGGTCTTTTGTTACCGGTCAGGTGTCATACGACAGCGGTCCTCTCTCCCAGGTAGTGTAGTAGAAGGCGGTGGCTTAACGGGTCAATCGGGGGTACTCCTCCGAGTATGTCTTCTGGGTTAGCCCTGGTGCGCGTCAGCTGGAGACCCGCTGACATTATGCGCATCCCCTTGTTGGAGTCGGTGGCGGCTGGGGACCCCGGAGGATGAATCATGCAACCAATACCATGGCACACACACATATAAATACTTTCTCACGCAACCGAAAGAGAGTCAAACGCGTTGACTTTGAAGTCGACAGTGACTCAGAGACGGAAGCTCCACATCCTGCTTCACAGTCCCAACCACAGTCCCAGTCTCAGTCCCAGTCTCAGTCTGTTGAAACTTGGCCTCGTTTTTTGATAGTTCACTGCACGGCAGAGGGCAAAAAGGCTGCGCGCCTACACCCCTTCCTCGTGGGAGAAACCCTGCGGAGCTGCACAGGGAGGCCTGATGCCTCACGGCTTCGTTCAGGGGACCTCCTGGTGGAGTGCAGGCGCAAAGCCCATTCAAATAGTCTGTTGCAGTTGCAGAAGATCGGGGACTATCCCGTTAC
Source organism: Batillaria attramentaria (assembly GCA_018292915.2). NCBI lineage: Eukaryota > Metazoa > Mollusca > Gastropoda > Batillariidae > Batillaria > Batillaria attramentaria. The sequence goes on from JACVVK020000207.1 coordinate 153,566, forward strand.
TGTTTCCCCTCACAGATCCCTTAACTCCTCGCGAGGAGTCATCCGTGACGAGGCACTGGCAGACTTGGGAGAGGCGGAGCTCATCCGCACTCTCAAGTCTCAAGCGGTGACCCACGCAAAGGTTTTCAAAACAGGTACCATTATTCTAACTTTTGGCCAGCCAACGGCACCAGAGAAGCTGTGGGCAGGCTTCTACTGGGTGAAGGTTAAGGCCTTCATTCCGTTGCCTCTTCGCTGCTTCAAGTGCCAAAGGTTCGGGCACGGTCAGGCGTCCTGTCGAAATGATCCCACCTGTGCAAAGTGCGGAGGGAAGGATCACGACGACAAGGACTGCAGCTCGTCGCCCGCCTGCATCAATTGCAAAGGTTCTCACCCCTCTTCTTCCAAAGATTGTCCGAAGTGGAAGGAGGAATGCACTATCCAGCGCATCCGTGTCGAGCAGAAGGTCTCCTTCCCTGAAGCTCGCCGGATTGCGTCTGGTTCCTCGGCTGCCTCTTCCACTTCGAACACATCATCCACTTCCACATCTGTCTCTTACTCTGCTGCTCTCTCTTCTAAACCCAAGGGGAAGGAGGTGGCCTGTCAGACAGACACCCCTCCCCTGCCTTTCACTTTTCAGGCCAAGCCCCCTGCTGTTCAGTCAGCCAGTCAGTCCAAGTCAGCCAGTCAGTCCAAGTCAGCCAGTCAGTCCAAGTCAGCCAGTCAGTCCAAGTCAGCCAGTCCATCAGAGTCATCATTGAACGTGGAGGTGGTCATTGCCAGTCCCGCGGCCCAGGGTGCCAGGCCGCCGTCGGGGACCCCTGGCACCGCTAAGGCCTCGACCCAGGGCGCGGGGTCGGGACCTCAGTCCCAGCGCGCCCCTCCCTCCCGCCCCCCTGTTCCCCCCAAACCATCTGGGAAAAACAAAAACAAAAACAAAAAACCATGGGGTCCGCTTTCAGCTCGGACCCAGAAGGGAGACCAGAGAGTCGAGGTGACCAACCCCTTTAGTGTCCTTGAGGAAATGGAGGTGGTCACTGTGGAGTCTTGCTCCCTGCCCCCGTCGCCCCTTGTGTTCCCTTCAAAGACACCAGCCGTCACATAGCCGTCGCTGCTTTGTGCGGTTTTTATTCTTCCATATCTTTTAATGGCTACTGTAATACAATGGAATTGTCGAGGTTTTCGGGCTAACTTTGAAGAGCTTAAAATTTTAGCTAATTCATTAAAGCCGGGTGTTGTGGCCCTTCAGGAGACCTTTCTCCAGGAGTCATCCCCCGCATCTTTTACTGGTTTTAATTTCGTCCACCAGGGGTCCTCTTCGGAGAGGCCTCATGGTGGCGTTGGTATTTTAATTCGAAAGGACATTTTGTACAGTCCAGTTCCCCTAAACACCCAGTTGCAAGCTATCGCCGTCCGTATTTCCCTACATAAATCTGTCACGGTGTGCAGCATTTACCTGCCGCCGTCCGAACGTGTCTCCTCGAGAGATCTTAACTCCCTTATAGATCAGCTCCCCCGCCCCTTTCTCCTGCTTGGGGACTTCAACGGTCATGCTCCACTCTGGGGCAGCGACCACTCAAACGACAGGGGTCAGGTTCTAGAGGACCTCTTTTCCTCGCTTGACCTCTGCGTCTTAAACGATGGCTCTCCAACTTACCTTCATCCTGCAACTGGTACTTCTTCAGTCCTCGATCTGTCTGTCTGCGATCCTTCCCTCGTCCTGGATTTTGAGTGGCGTGTCCACGATGACCTGTGTGGCAGCGACCACTTCCCGGTCATCCTGTCGACCGCCAGCAGCGAGGAGGATGCAACAGTGGGTCGTTGGAACCTGAAGAAGGCTAACTGGGATTTGTTTAGTGCCTCTTGCCGGTCACGTCTGACCGAGGAGGCGGTGATGTCCTCGGAGGATCCTGCCTCCGCTTTTACTAACATCTTGATTGAAGTGGCCAACGATGCCATCCCGAAAACCTCGACATTCGCTAAAGGTCCTAAAGTCCCTAGGTTTAATGAAGTGTGCAAAAATGCGCAGAAAGATCGCAAGCGCGCACAAAGACGAGCATTCAGATGCCCCTCCCAGGCAAACATCCTATCTTTCAAACAGTCACGAGCGAAAGCTCGCTACATTTATAAACAGCAGCGAAGGCTGTCCTGGAGACAGTTTATTTCCAGCCTGTCCTCCAAGGCGCCTTCGCAGAAAATCTGGAAAGCTATCCGCAAAATTAAAGGCAAAGCCGATACTTCCTCTATCCGCCATCTTAGAGTGGGTGACCGGCTTGTCACCGACAAGAAAGCTGTTGCTGACTTGTTGGCGTCAACCCTGTCGCACAACTCTTCTTCCAACCATTATTCTTCATCTTTCCAGAAACTCAAACAAATAAAGGAATCTTCCCCTTGTAATTTTAACTCCACAAACTCTGAACCTTACAACTCTCTGTTTAGCCTAGTTGAGCTTCAGCAGGCTCTGCAGAAGAGTAATGACTCTGCTGCTGGTTTGGACACTGTCCATTATCAGCTTTTAACTCATCTTCCTGAGGAAGCTCTCTCTGTCCTTCTTTCCGTCTATAACCATATTTGGACCACTGGCGTCTTTCCGCCCTCATGGCGGGTGGCGGTAGTGGTTCCTATTCCTAAACCTGGGAGGGATCATTCTGATCCGGGCAATTATCGACCTATCGCCCTGACCAGCTGTCTTTGTAAGACCATGGAGCGGCTGGTCAATGCTCGTCTTGTTTGGGTACTTGAATCCGAAGGACTCCTGTCTGACCTGCAGTGCGGGTTCAGGCACGGCCGAAGCACTGTGGACCATCTTGTTCGCTTCGAGTCCTTCATAAGGGACGGTTTCATCAACAAGCAGCATACTGTAGCCATCTTCTTCGACCTCGAGAAGGCCTATGACACTACATGGAAGTTTGGCATATTGTCAGACTTACATGACATAGGCTTCCGGGGTCGGTTACCTAGTTTTATTGAACAGTTTTTAACTGGCCGGTCCTTTAGAGTCCGTGTTGGCTCTACTCTTTCAGATTGCCAGGAGCAGGAGATGGGTGTGCCCCAGGGCAGCATCCTCTCCCCTGTCCTTTTTAGCCTCAAAATTAATAACATAGTGAAATCAGTAACCAAAGGAACAGATGCGTCTCTATTCGTTGACGACTTCGCCCTTTGTGTCAAAGGCAAGTCGCTTCACCGGGTGGAGAGGCATCTGCAGCTTTGTATCAACAGCGTCCAGAAATGGGTCGCTGAGAATGGTTTTAAATTTTCACCGTCCAAAACAGTTTGCATGCACTTCACAAAACTTCAAGGGGTCTTTCCTGAACCCGCTCTTAGTATTGATGGTTCCCCTGTTAAAGTTGTCCAGGAGGCAAAGTTCCTTGGTCTTATTTTTGACCGCCGACTCACCTTTCTTAGCCATATTAAGTATCTTAGAGCTTCGTGTATGAAGGCACTGGACGTCCTTCGGGTCGTGGGTCACACCGACTGGGGTGGTGACCGTACCGTCCTGCTGCGTCTCTACCGAGCTCTTGTCCGTTCCAAGCTGGACTATGGGTGCATTGTTTATTAGCTCTGCATCCAAGTCCACCCTCAAACTCCTCAATACTGTTCATCATGAAGGTCTTCGCATTTGTCTGGGCGCCTTCAGAACGTCCCCAGTTCATAGTCTGTACACTGAGGCGGGTGAACCCTCTCTGGCGCTCCGCCGCACTCGTCTCATGCTGAACTATGTCCTGAGCTGAAGGCCAACCCGGACAACCCCGCCTATAGCTGTGTTTTCTGTCCAGCTTTTGAAGAACTTTATGATGTTCATAAAAACGAACCTAAGCCCTGTCCCTCCGGCCCCCCGGGGGCAACCACCTTCTCGTGGTGGGGGGCGTATGTGGCCCGTTGACCCTGTGGGCTATGCTGGATAGGGTTACCCATACCAGACAGGCCGCAGGCGAGGGTCCAGCTAAGAGTTGCCATCTTGTCCGGAGAAGACTGGAGATATCAGATATGATATACAGTCCTTCCTGGTTTAAGTCCTTGTCCAGTTCTGGCATCTTAAGTAGAAGATATTCTACAGTGTTAGACTGGTCCCTACACACTAACCTGCAGGGCCCATTTTAGTCCTGCAGGACCACATATCTTACAATAGCTTATCTGTTTACTACAAGGCCCATTTTAGTCTTGTAGCTCATGTTCCTTTTTCTTTTTCTGTGGTCTTTTAAGATCCGGAGTGTTTGCCGTGCTCCGCGACCTGTGTCGGGGGAGGAGAGGATCCTGGCAGCTGAGGCCTCCTACAGGTCGCGTCCTGTAGTGCCAACACGCTGCTTTGGCCTTGAATTCTCCTAGACAGGAGGCTAGGCGGCCCGGCCTAGTCAATCGGCTCTGGTCACGTCCTGCCCTGCTGCACTTCCTGGTAGTTAGTTCTGACCCTGGACACCACGCGATGGTCTTTGTTACCGGTTCTGGTGTCCTACGACAGCGGTCCTCTCTCCCGGGTGGTGTAGAAGAAGGCGGTGGCTTAACGGGTCAATCGGGGGTTCTCCTCCGAGTATATCTTCTGGGTAGCCCTGGTGCGCGTCAGCTGGAGACCCGCTGACAGTACGCGCATCCCCTTGTTGGAGTCGGTGGCGGCTGGGGACCCCGGAGGATGAAACACTATACAAATAACATGGCACACACATATTCACAAAGACGGAACAGAAACGAGTAAACATATCGACTTTGAAGTCGATAGCGACTCAGAGACAGAGGCTTCAGGTCCTGGACCCCAGTCCCAGTCTCAGCCCCAGTTCCCAGTCCATTCTATAGAAATCTGGCCACGCTTCCTGATAGTCCACTGCACAGCAGAGGGCAAGAAGGGCAGCGCGGTTTGCACCCCTTCCTCGTGGGAGAGACCCTGCGGAGCTGCACAGGGAGGCCTGATGCCTCGCGGCTTCGCTCAGGGGATCTTCTGGTGGAGTGCAAACGCAAAGCCCACTCCAATAGTCTGCTGCAGCTGCAGAAGATCGGGGACTATCCCGTTACTGTTTCCCCTCACAGATCCCTTAACTCCTCGCGAAGGAGTGATCCGTGACGAGGCTCTGGCAGACTTGGGAGAGGCGGAGCTCATCCGCGCTCTCAAGTCTCAAGCGGTGACCCATGCAAAGGTCTTCAAAACAGGTACCATTATTCTGACTTTTGGCAGCCCACGGCACCAGAGAAGCTGTGGGCAGGCTTCTACTGGGTGAAGGTTAAGGCCTTCATTCCGTTGCCTCTTCGCTGCTTCAAGTGTCCAAAGGTTCGGGCACGGGCAGGCGTCCTGTCGAAATGATCCCACTGCGCTAAGTGCGGAGGAAGGATCACGACGACAAGGACTGCAGCTCGTCGCCCGCCTGCATCAATTGCCAAAGGTTCTCACCCCTCTTCTTCCAAAGATTGTCCTCGAAGTGGAAGGAGGAATGCACTATCCAGCGCATCCGTGTCGAGCAGAAGGTCTCCTTCCCTGAAGCTCGCCGGATGGCGTTCTGGTTCCTCGGGCTGCCTCTTCCACTTCGAACACATCATCCACTTCCACATCTGTCTCTTACTCTGCTGCTCTCTCTTCTAAACCCAAGGGGAAGGAGGTGGCCTGTCAGACAGACACCCCCTCCCTGCCTTTCACTTTTCAGGCCAAGCCCCCTGCTGTTCAGTCAGCCAGTCAGTCCAAGTCAGCCAGTCAGTCCAACAGTCAGCCAGTCAGTCCAAGTCAGCCAGTCAGTCCAAGTCGTCATTGAACGTTGTGACCACATCCAAGGTGGTCATTGCCAGTCCCGCGGCCCAGGGTGCCAGGCCGCCGTCGGGGACCCTGGCACCGCAAAGTCCTCGACCAGGGCGCGGGGTCGGGACCTCAGTCCCAGCGCGCCTCCGCCCCCCGCCCCCCCTGTTCCCCCCCACAACCATCTGGAAAGAAAAGCAAATATAAAAAACCTGGGGTCCGCTGTCAGCTAGTGACCCAGAAGGGAGACAAGGGAGTCGAGGTGACCAACCCCTTTAATGTGCTTGAGGACATGGAGGTGGGTCACAATTGAGGACCGCCCTCTGCCCCCCATCGCCCCTTGTGTCCCCTTCAAAGACATCAGCCGTCACATAGCCGTCGTTGCTTTGTGCGGTTTTTAATCTTTCACATTTTAAATGTGCTACTAATATAATAATACAATGGAATTGTCGAGGTTTTCGGGCTAATTTTGAAGAACTTAAAATCTTAGTAAATTCACTAAAGCCGGGTGTGGTGGCCCTTCAGGAGACCTTCCTCCAGGAGTCATCCCCGCATCTTTCACGGTTTAATTTCGTCCACCAGGGGTCTCTTCGGAGAGGCCTCATGGTGGCGTTGGTATTTTAATTTCGAAAGGACATTTTGTACAGTCCAGTTCACCTAAGCACCCAGTTGCAAGCTAATCGCCGTCCGTATTTCCCCTACATAAATCTGTCACGGTGTGCAGCATTTACCTGCCGCCGTTTTCCGAACGTGTCTCCTCGAGAGATCTAACTCCCTTATAGATCAGCTCCCCCCGCCCCTTTCCTTCTGCTTGGGGACTTCAACGGTCATGCTCACTCTGGGGCACGCGACCACTCAAACGAAGGGGTCAGGTTCTAGAGGACCTCTTTTCCTCGCTTGACCTCTGCGTCTTAAACGATGGCTCTCCAACTTACCTTCATCCTGCAACTGGTACTTCTTCAGGCCCTCGATCTGTCTGTCTGCGATCCTTCCCTCGTCCTGGATTTTGAGTGGCGTGTCCACGATGACCTGTGTGGCAGCGACCACTTCCCGGTCATCCTGTCGACGCCAGCAGCGAGGAGGATGCAACAGTGGGTCGTTGGAACCTGAAGAAGGCTAACTGGGATTTGTTTAGTGCCTCTTGCCGGTCACGTCTGACCGAGGAGGCGGTGATGATGTCCTCGGAGGATCCTGCCTCCGCTTTTACTAACATCTTGATTGAAGTGGCCAACGATGCCATCCCGAAACCTCGACATTCGCTAAAGGTCCTAAGTCCCTTGGTTTAATGAAGTGTGCAAAATGCGCAGAAAGATCGCAAGCGCGCACAAAGACGAGCATTCAGATGCCCCTCCCAGGCAAACATCCTATCTTTCAAACAGTCACGAGCGAAAGCTCGCTACATTTATAAACAGCAGCGAAGGCTGTCCTGGAGACAGTTTATTTCCAGCCTGTCCTCCAAGGCGCCTTCGCAGAAAATCTGGAAAGCTATCCGCAAAATTAAAGGCAAAGCCGATACTTCCTCTATCCGCCATCTTAGAGTGGTGTGACCGGCTTGTCACCGACAAGAAAGCTGTTGCTGACTGTCGTTGCGTCAACCCTGTCGCACAACTCTTCTTCCAACCATTATTCTTCATCTTTCCAGAAACTCAAACAAATAAAGGAATCTTCCCCTTGTAATTTTAACTCCACAAACTCGAACCTTACAACTCTCTGTTTAGCCTAGTTGAGCTTCAGCAGGCTCTGCAGAAGAGTAATGACTCTGCTGCTGGTTTGGACACTGTCCATTATCAGCTTTATACTCATCTCTCCTGAGGAAGCTCTCTCTGTCCTTCTTTCCGTCTATAACCATATTTGGACCCACTGGCGTCTTTCCGCCCTCATGGCGGTGAGGCGGTAGTGGTTCCTATTCCTAAACCTGGGAGGGATCATTCTGATCCGGGCAATTATCGACCTATCGCCCTGACCAGCTGTCTTTGTAAGACCATGGAGCGGCTGGTCAATGCTCGTCTTGTTTGGGTACTTGAATCCGAAGGACTCCCTGTCTGACCCTGCCAGTGCGGGTTCAGGCACGGCCGAAGCACTGTGGACCATCTTGTTCGCTTCGAGTCCTTCATAAGGGACGGTTTCATCAACAAGCAGCATACTGTAGCCATCTTCTTCGACCTCGAGAAGGCCTATGACACTACATGGAAGTTTTGGCATATTGTCAGACTTACATGACATAGGCTTCCGGGGTCGGTTACCTAGTTTTATTGAACAGTTTTTAACTGGCCGGTCCTTTAGAGTCCGTGTTGGCTCTACTCTTTCAGATTGCCAGGAGCAGGAGATGGGTGGTGCCCCAGGGCAGTATCCTCTCCCCTGTCCTTTTTAGCCGCAAAATTAATAACATAGTGAAATCATTAACCAAAGGAACAGATGCGTCCTCTATTCGTTGACGACTTCGCCCTTGTGTCAAAGGCAAGTCGCTTCACGGGTGAGAGGCATCTGCAGCATTGTATCAACAGCGTCCAGAAATGGGTCGCTGAGAATGGTTTTAAATTTTCACGTCCAAAACAGTTTGCATGCACTTCACAAACTCTCAAGGGGTCTTTCCTGAACCCGCTCTTAGTATTGATTGGTTCCCCTGTAAAGTTGTCCAGGAGGGCCAAGTTCCTTGGTCTTATTTTTGACCGCCGACTCACCTTTCTGTAGCCATATTAAGTATCTTAGAGCTTCGTGTATGAAGGCACTGGACGTCCCTTCGGGTCGTGGGTCACACCGACTGGGGTGGTGGGACCGTACCGTCCTGCTGCGTCTCTACCGAGCTCTTGTCCGTTCCAAGCTGGACTAGGGTGCATTGTTTATAGCTCTGCATCCAAGTCCACCCTCAAACTCCTCAATACTGTTCAATCATGAAGGTCTTCGCATTTTGTCTGGGCGCCTTCAGAACGTCCCCAGTTCATAGTCTGTGCTGAGGCGGGTGAACCCTCTCTGGCGCTCCGCCGCACTCGTCTCATGCTGAACTATGTCCTGAAGCTGAAGGCCAACCCGGACAACCCCGCCTATAGCTGTGTTTTCTGTCCAGCTTTTGAAGAACTTTATGATGTTCATAAAAACGAACCTAAGCCCCTGTCCCTCCGCGTCCGACCCCTTTTACAGGCGGCCGGAGTGGACATCAATTCTGTTGAGGAATCTCTTTTTCCCTCCACGCCTCCTTGGACCCTTCCCACACCTGAAGTCAGGCTGGACCTGACCATATATAAAAAGTCGAGACCCCTGACCCTGTTTATTTTCAAGGTCTGCAGCAGATCCTGGCCGACTTCCCGGGCTTCCGCCGGATCTTCACTGACGGTTCCAAGTCCGAGGATGGTCGTGTGGGGCTGCTGCAGTCATGGACGGTTCTTGTTTTACTCGTCGTCTGATGGACAATAGTTCGGTGTACAGTGCCGAGTTGCGAGCCATTTTACTCGCACTTCGGCACGTATACAGTCCCAAGAACCCGAACTTTTTAATCTATCAGACTCCTTGTCGGCTCTCCAGGCTCTGGCATGGCAGAAGATTGGATCACCCGCTTCTGGTGTTGATCCATGAACTGCATGCATCCTGATTGCCGACAACAAGGACATTGTTTTTATTTTGATCCCAGGTCATGTGGGCATCCGAGGAAAACAGGCGCGCTCTGACCGGGCTGCGAACGCTGCCCGCGATGGCCCTGTGGAGATGAGCGCACTGCCCTGGTCGATTTTTAAACCCGTAGTTTCCGTAGTTTGTCCGAAGGGAGTGGCAGACCCAATGGGCTGCCCTTCCTGAGAACAAACTCTTCAAGATTTTACCAAGCATCTGTGATAGTCTCCCTCGCTGCCGACCTAGTCGACGCGAGGAGGACCATTCTTAGTCGCCCTTCACATCGGACACACTCACATCACGCATTCACATCTTTTGAAAGGGGAAGACCCCCCCATGGTGTGTTCCTTGTCATGAATCTTTTTTCTGTCCATCATTTCCTGATCTTCCTGCGTGGACCTTGCCAAGATCAGGGGAGAAACATTATTGTGCGGGACTCGCTGAGGGTGCTGTTCAGGGATGTCCCCCCTGACAAGCATCTTCAGTTTCTTAAAGGAGGCCAACCTGTTTATAAAATTTAATTGTAAATTCATTGTCTTTCATTGACCTCCGTCCGTTCAATACTTTAAGTCTTGTAAGAACTTCTCATTTAAACCCAGTAGATTTTTAGTATCTATTACATCCTGTTTTATTGTATGCCCTTTTATTTTTTAATGACCTGGCAGGAAGGGACCGCTCTTTGCCGCGAATTAGCCTCTGTTGCTTGCGCGGCGGTTAAGCCCTAAATAACTAACTAACTAACCCTGTCCCTCCGCGTCCGACCCCTTTTTACGCCCCCCGGGGGCAACCACCTTCTCGTGGTGGGGGGGCACCGTATGTGGCCCGTTGACCCTGTGTGCTATGCTGGATAGGGTACCCATACCAGACAGGTTCACAGGCGAGGGTCCAGCAAGAGTTGCCATCTTGTCCGGAGAAGACTGGTGATATCAGATATGATGTACAGTCCTTCCTGGTTTAAGTCCTGTCCAGTTCTGGCATTCCTTAAGTAGAAGATATTCTACAGTGTTAGACTGGTCCCTACACACTAACCCTGCAGGGCCCATTTTAGTCCTGCAGGCCTATATATTTTACAATAACCTTATCTGTTTACTACAAGGCCCATTTTAGTCTTGTAGCTCATGCTCCCTTTTTCTTTACTGTGGTCTTTTAAGATCCGGAGTGTTTGCCGTGCTCCGCGACCTGTGTCGGAGGAGGAGATGATTTCCTGGCAGCTGAGGCCTCCTACAGTCGCGTCCTGTAGTGCCAACACGCTGCTTTGGCCTTGAATTCTCCTAGACAGGAGGCTAGGCGGCCCGGCCTAGTCAATCGGCTCTGGTCACGTCCTGCCCTGCTGCACTTCCCTGGTAGTTAGTTCTGACCCTGGACCACCACGCGATGGTCTTTGTTACCGGTTTGGTGTCATACGGACAGCCGGTCCTCTCTCCCGGGTGGTGTAGAAGAAGGCGGTGGCCTAACGGGTCAATCGGGGGTCTCCTCCGAGTATATCTTCTGGGCAGCCCTGGTGCGCGTCAGCTGGAGACCCGCTGACATTACGCGCATCCCCTTGTTGAGTCGGTGGCGGCTGGGGACCCCGGAGGATGAAACACTATACAAATAACATGGCACACACATATTCACAAAGACGAAACAGAAAACGAGTTAAACATATCGACTTTGAAGTCGATAGCGACTCAGAGACAGAGGCTTCAGGTCCTGGACCCCAGTCCCAGTTCTCAGCCCCAGTCCAGTCCCATTCTATAGAAATCTGGCCACGCTTCCTGATAGTCCACTGCACAGCAGAGGGCAAGAAGGCAGCGCGTTTGCACCCCTTCCTCGTGGGAGAGACCCTGCGGAGCTGCACAGGGAGGCCTGATGCCTCGGGGCTTCGCTCAGGGGATCTTCTGGTGGAGTGCAAACGCAAAGCCCACTCCAATAGTCTGCTGCAGCTGCAGAAGATCGGGGACTATTCCCGTTACTTTCCCCTCACAGATCCCTTAACTCCTCCTCGAGCGAGAGTGATCCGTGACGAGGCTCTGGCAGACTTGGGAGAGGCGGAGCTCATCCGCGCTCTCAAGTCCCAAGCGGTGACCCATGCAAAGGTCTTCAAAACAGGTACCATTATTCTGACTTTTGGCCAGCCACGGCACCAGAGAAGCTGTGGGCAGGTTCTACTGGGTGAAGGTTAAGGCCTTCATTCCGTTGCCTCTTCGCTGCTTCAAGTGTCAAAGGTTCGGGCACGGGCAGGCGTCCTGTCGAAATGATCCCACCTGCGCTAAGTGCGGAGGGAAGGATCACGACGACAAGGACTGCAGCTCGTCGCCCGCCTGCATCAATTGCAAAGGTTCTCACCCCTCTTCTTCCAAAGATTGTCCGAAGTGGAAGGAGGAATGCACTATCCAGCGCATCCGTGTCGAGCAGAAGGTCTCCTTCCCTGAAGCTCGCCGGATGGCGTCTGGTTCCTCGGCTGCCTCTTCCACTTCGAACACATCATCCACTTCCACATCTGTCTCTTACTCTGCTGCTCTCTCTTCTAAACCCAAGGGGAAGGAGGTGGCCTGTCAGACAGACACCCCTCCCCTGCCTTTCACTTTTCAGGCCAAGCCCCCTGCTGTTCAGTCAGCCAGTCAGTCCAAGTCAGCCAGTCAGTCCAAGTCAGCCAGTCAGTCCAAGTCAGCCAGTCAGTCCAAGTCAGCCAGTCCATCAAAGTCGTCATTGAACGTTGTGACCACATCCAAGGTGGTCATTGCCAGTCCCGCGGCCCAGGGTGCCAGGCCGCCGTCGGGGACCCCTGGCACCGCAAAGTCCTCGACCCAGGGCGCGGGGTCGGGACCCTCAGTCCCAGCGCGCCTCCGCCCCCCGCCCCCCCTGTCCCCCCCAAACCATCTGGAAAGAAAAGCAAATATAAAAACCTTGGGGTCCGCTGTCAGCTAGGACCCAGAAGGGAGGACAAGGGAGTCGAGGTGACCAACCCCCTTCTAATGTCCTTGAGGACATGGAGGTAGTCACAATTGAGGACCGCCCTCTGCCCCCATCGCCCCTTGTGTCCCCTTCAAAGACATCAGCCGTCACATAGCCGTCGTGCTTTGTGCGGTTTTTAATCTTTCACATTTTAAATGGCTACTAATATAATAATACAATGGAATTGTCGAGGTTTTCGGGCTAATTTTGAAGAACTTAAAATCTTAGTAAATTCACTAAAGCCGGGTGTGGTGGCCCTTCAGGAGACCTTTCTCCAGGAGTCATCCCCCGCATCTTTCACTGGTTTTAATTTCGTCCACCAGGGGTCCTCTTCGGAGAGGCCTCATGGTGGCGTTGGTATTTTAATTCGAAAGGACATTTTGTACAGTCCAGTTCCCCTAAACACCCAGTTGCAAGCTATCGCCGTCCGTATTTTCCCTACATAAATCTGTCACGGTGTGCAGCATTTACCTGCCGCCGTCGCCGAACGTGTCTCCTCAAGAGATCTTAACTCCCTTATAGATCAGCTCCCCCGCCCCCTTTCTTCTGCTTGGGGATTTCAACGGTCATGCTCCACTCTGGGGCAGCGAACCACTCAAACGACAGGGGTTCAGGTTCTAGAGGATCTCTTTTCCTCGCTTGACCTCTGCGTCCTTCAAACGATGGCTCTCCAACTTACCTCCATCCAGCAACTGGTACTTCTTCAGTCCTCGATCTGTCTGTCTGTGATCCTTCCCTCGTCCTGGATTTTGAGTGGCATGTCCCACGATGACCTGTGTGGCAGCGACCACTTCCCGGTCATCCTGTCGACCGCCAGCAGCGAGGAGGACGCAACAGTGGGTCGTTGGAACCTGAAGAAGGCTAACTGGGATTTGTTTAGTGCCTCTTGCCGGTCACGTCTGACCGAGGAGGCGCGGTGATGTCCTCGGAGGATCCTGCCTCCGCTTTTACCAATATCTTGATTGAAGTGGCCAACGATGCCATCCCGAAAACCTCGACATTCGCTAAAGCGTCCTAAAGTCCCTTGGTTAATGAAGTGTTGCAAAAAGGCGCAGAAAGATCGCAATGCCGCGCACAAAGACGAGCATTCAGATGCCCCTCCCAGGCAAACATCCTATCTTTCAAACTAGTCCCGAGCGAAAGCTCGCTACATTTATAAACAGCAGCGAAGGCTGTCCTGGAGACAGTTATTTCCAGCCTGTCCTCCAAGGCGCCTTCGCAGAAAATCTGGAAAGCTATCCGCAAATTAAAGGCAAAAGCCGATACTTCCTCTATCCGCCATCTTAGAGTGGGTGACCGGCTTGTCACCGACAAGAAAGCTGTTGCTGACTTGTTGGCGTCAACCCTGTCGCACAACTCTTCTTCCAACCATTATTCTTCATCTTTCCAGAAACTCAAACAAATAAAGGAATCTTCCCCTTGTCATTTTAACTCCACAAATTCTGAATCTTACAACTCTCTGTTTAGCTTAGCTGAGCTTCAGCAGGCTCTGCAGAAGAGTAATGACTCTGCTGCTGGTTTGGACAATGTCCATTATCAGCTTTTAACTCATCTTCCTGAGGAAGCTCTCTCTGTCCTTCTTTCCGTCTATAACCATATTTGGACCACTGGCGTCTTTCCGCCCTCATGGCGGGAGGCGGTAGTGGTTCCTATTCCTAAACCTGGGAGGGATCATTCTGATCCGGGCAATTATCGACCTATCGCCCTGACCAGCTGTCTTTGTAAGACCATGGAGCGGCTGGTCAATGCTCGTCTTGTTTGGGTTCTCGAATCCGAAGGACTCCTGTCTGACCTGCAGTGCGGGTTTAGGCAGGGCCGAAGCACCATTGACCACCTGGTTCGCTTCGAGTCCTTCATAAGGGACGGTTTTATCTATAAACAGCACACAGTAGCCATCTTCTTCGACCTCGAGAAGGCCTATGATACTACATGGAAGTATGGCATATTGTCAGACTTGCATGACATAGGCTTCCGGGTCGTCTACCTATTTTTATTGACCAATTTTTAACTGGCCGGTCCTTTAGAGTCCGTGTTGGTTCTACTCTTTCAGATTGCCAGGAGCAGGAGATGGGTGTGCCCCAGGGCAGCATCCTCTCCCCTGTCCTTTTTAGCCTCAAAATAAACAACATAGTGAAATCAGTAACCAAAGGAACAGATGCGTCTCTATTCGTTGACGACTTTGCCCTTTGTGTCAAAGGCAAGTCGCTTCACCGGGTAGAGAGGCATCTGCGGTTTGTTTGTTTAGAATGGTTCCAAACAGTTGCATGCCACTTCACGAAACTTCACGGGGTCTTTCCCGAACCCGCCCTTAGTTTGATGGTTTGTAAGTCGTTCCAGGAGGCACCTGGTCTGTTTGACCGCCGACTCACCTTTCTCAGCCATATTAAGTACCTTAGAGCTTCGTGTATGAAGGCACTGGACGTCCTTCGGGTCGTGGGTCACACACACTGGGGTGGTGACCGTACCGTCCTGCTGCGTCTCTACCGAGCTCTTGTCCGTTCCAAGCTGGACTATGGTTGCATTGTCTACAGCTCTGCTTCCAAGTCCACCCTTAAACTCCTAAACACTGTCCATCATGAGGGTCTTCGTATTTGTCTGGGCGCCTTCAGGACGTCCCCAGTACATAGTTTGTACGCTGAGGCGGGTGAACCCTCTCTGGCGCTCCGCCGCACTCGTCTCATGCTTAACTATGTGCTGAAGCTGAAGGCCAACCCGGACAACCCGGCTTTTAACTGTGTGTTCCACCCTGTTTGTGAAGATCTTTATGATGTACATAAGAACGAGCCCAAGCCCCTGTCCCTCCGTGTCCGACCCCTTTTACAGGCGGCCGGAGTGGACATCAATTCTGTCGAAGAAATTTTATTTCCAGCTACGCCCCCTTGGACACTTCCCACCCCTGAAGTCAGGCTGGACCTGACAGCACATAAAAAGGATTCGACCCCTGACCCTATCTATCTTCACGGTCTGCAGCAGATCCTGGCCGACTTCCCAGGCTTCCGACGGATTTTTACCGACGGGTCCAAGTCTGAGGATGGTCGTGTTGGGGCTGCTGCAGTCATGGACGGCCGCGTTTTTACCCGGCGCTTAGCAGACGGTAGCTCTGTGTACAGTGCCGAACTGCGAGCCATTTTACTCGCACTTCGGCACGTGTACCAGTCTAATGAGTGCAATTTCTTAATCCTGTCTGATTCCTTGTCGGCACTCCAGGCTCTGCATGGTAGGCGATTGGATCACGCACTCCTGGTGTTGATCCATGAACTGCATGCATCCTTGATTGCCGACAACAAGGACATTGTTTTTATCTGGGTCCCAGGTCACGTGGGCATCCGAGGAAACAGGTGCGCTGACCGGGCTGCGAACGCTGCCCGCGATGGCCCTGTGGAGGATGAGTACGTGGCCTGTTCAGATTTTAAGCCTTTAGTTTCAAAGTTTGTTCAAAAGGAGTGGCAGACCCAATGGGCTGCTCTCCCGGAGAACAAACTTTTCAAGATCCTTCCAAGTATCTGTGATAGTCTCCCTCGCTGCCGACCTAGTCGACGCGAGGAGACCATTCTTAGTCGCCTTCACATCGGACACACTCACATCACGCATTCACATCTTTTGAAAGGGGAAGACCCCCCATGGTGTGTTCCTTGTCATGAATCTTTTTCTGTCCATCATTTCCTGATCTCCTGCGTGGACCTTGCCAAGATCAGGGAGAAACATTATTGTGCGGACTCGCTGAGGGTGCTGTTCAGGGATGTCCCCCTGACAGCATCTTCAGTTTCTTAAAGGAGGCCAACCTGTTTTATAAAATTTAATTGGAAACTCATTGTCTTTCATTGACCTCCGTCCGTTAAATACTTTAAGTCTTGAAAGAACTTCTCATTTAAACCCAGTAGATTTTTAGTATATATTTACATCCTGTTTTATTGTATGCCCTTTTATTTTTAATGACCTGGCAGGAAGGGACCGCTCTTTGCCGCGAATTAGCCTCTGTTGCTTGCGCGGCGTTAAGCCCTAAATAACTAACTAACTAACCGACCCCTTTTACAGGCGGCCGGAGTGGACATCAATTCTGTTGAGGAATCTCTTTTTCCCTCCACGCCTCCTTGGACCCTTCCCACACCTGAAGTCAGGCTGGACTTGACCATATATAAAAAGTCTGAAACCCCTGACCCTGTTTATTTTCAAGGTCTGCAGCAGATCCTGGCCGACTTCCCGGGCTTCCGCCGGATCTTCACTGACGGTTCCAAGTCCGAGGATGGTCGTGTCGGGGCTGCTGCAGTCATGGACGGTTCTTGTTTTACTCGTCGTCTGATGGACAATAGTTCGGTGTACAGTGCCGAGTTGCGAGCCATTTTACTCGCACTTCGGCACGTATACCAGTCCAAAGACCCGAACTTTTTAATCCTATCAGACTCCTTGTCGGCTCTCCAGGCTCTGCATGGCAGAAGATTGGATCACCCGCTTCTGGTGTTGATCCATGAACTGCATGCATCCTTGATTGCCGACAACAAGGACATTGTTTTTATTTGGATCCCAGGTCATGTGGGCATCCGAGGAAACAGGCGCGCTGACCGGGCTGCGAACGCTGCCCGCGATGGCCCTGTGGAGGATGAGCGCATGCCCTGGTCCGATTTTAAACCCGTAGTTTCCGAGTTTGTCCGAAGGGAGTGGCAGACCCAATGGGCTGCCCTTCCTGAGAACAAACTCTTCAAGATTTTACCAAGCATCTGTGATAGTCTCCCTCGCTGCCGACCTAGTCGACGCGAGGAGACCATTCTTAGTCGCCTTCACATCGGACACATCACGCATTCACATCTTTTGAAAGGGGAAGACCCCCCATGGTGTGTTCCTTGTCATGAATCTTTTTCTGTCCATCATTTCCTGATCTCCTGCGTGGACCTTGCCAAGATCAGGGAGAAACATTATTGTGCGGACTCGCTGAGGGTGCTGTTCAGGGATGTCCCCCCTGACAGCATCTTCAGTTTCTTAAAGGAGGCCAACCTGTTTTATAAAATTTAATTGTAAATTCATTGTCTTTCATTGACCTCCGTCCGTTCAATACTTTAAGTCTTGTAAGAACTTCTCATTTAAACCCAGTAGATTTTTAGTATATATTTACATCCTGTTTTATTGTATGCCCTTTTATTTTTAATGACCTGGCAGGAAGGGACCGCTCTTTGCCGCGAATTAGCCTCTGTTGCTTGCGCGGCGTTAAGCCCTAAATAACTAACTAACTAATCAGAGCTTTGATTTCACTGTTTTGTGAAAACCCTCTCTCACACGGAACGGATGTGATGGGAAGTGTGAGCAGAATTTCTGCCAGTGTGGCCAAATCAGGGTATTGGCCTCTGATGCTGTGGATGGTACCTATATTGAAATAAAAGGTCCGGTTGATCACACGAGGAAGTCATACGTCTGCAGGAAAGGATACACTGCCATGCATCTTCAGGTAATTCAGAATGACACAACTTTTGATTTTATCATTTTCATTATCATTATCATTTTTAAAGATTACTGTAGACTCGCTTAAAAATACAATGTGTTTTGTAAAAGAAGTACCAGCGTCGTCAGCCGCGAATTAGTCTTTGTGGCTTGCGCGGCTTTAAGCCCGAAAAACTCACTCACTCACTCACTTACCAGCGTCGTACACCAAGAAATATCATGCTATAGCCTGTACAAAATACAAGCTGGGTCGCTGACAGAAGAAGAGTAAACTTGCCAGCTGGTCAGAATTACTGTTAGTTTGGGGAAAAAATTCCATACTGTACTTTTCATTAAATATTGTTTTATACATTTATAAACCGAATCTGTTTTGATTTTGTGCAGGTGGTGTCTACACGTTGGCTACTGTTCCTGGACGTGCACACCGGCTTTGTGGGTTCAGTGGCGGACAGCAGGGTGTTCAGGAACTCTCCCCTGAATGCCCTGCTGACGTCCAACGACAGCAAATTGGCACTGGCTTTCCATCTCCTCGGCGACTCAGCCTACCCCTTATCCACAGGCAGCCACGTGGAAAGAGCCATCGGCCTCTTAAAGGGCAAATGGAGTCGGCTGCGTGTCGAACTGGATATGACGAATAGGATGGAAGTGCCAAACATCATCTTTGCTGCCTGCGTGTTGCATAATTTCGTCATCCGGAACAACGGTATCCACTATGAAGATATCCTCATGGAGAGAAACCAGCGACAGAACCCACCATGCGAAGAGGTCCCACACGTGACGGCAACA
Organism: Batillaria attramentaria; assembly: GCA_018292915.2. Taxonomy (NCBI): domain Eukaryota; kingdom Metazoa; phylum Mollusca; class Gastropoda; family Batillariidae; genus Batillaria; species Batillaria attramentaria. The sequence goes on from JACVVK020000207.1 coordinate 172,014, forward strand.
GAGAAGAGGCTGACAATTGCTCATTCGCTCATGTGAACTCTGGATACCTCACTTGTCAATCTGTTTTGTCTTTGCAAGTTTTGAAATGGCATGGAAGTATGACCCTTTTTAAGTTGTTTCTCGTTAAACCCCCAAACACCCACCCCCACCCACCCTCGCTTATAAGAAACCTCAGATATAAGAAGTAAAAAAAATCATGTCCACACGAGTTCCGTATAACCGAGGTTCACTGTACATAATGTGCATCAAACTTACCTTCTCTCCCATTCAACGAGGAGACTACAGGTCGTGTGACGTCTGGGTCTTTGCCCAGCACCTGGTCCATTTTATCAAAATAGGGCCAGCTGCTGCGACCCGCCCCAGTTCTCCCATTGCGGTCTTTGATCTTCCTGTACCTGAAACATACAGACACTGAGTGATTGTTACATTCTCGCCACTCAGCATAGTGGTACAAGAAAATGGAAATTGAAGAATTACCATGTGAATGAATTGAAGGGACATACTGTCACACTATTTCCATCTCCATGCCCGTCTTTGATATCGCCCTATGTGGTGGAAAAGGACGTTAACCCCCCAAACACCCACCCACCCACCCATCTCCATGCATAGGAGACTTTTACTGGTCACACTGCACTACTTGAACATCATCAGACAGCTGCGATTAGCTCTAATGGGACAGTAAAACTGAGTCTGTGAGAAGGGTGTTTTTTATTATTATTATTTTTTTTTTTTTGGACAGGAAATCCACAGGAGCATGGTGGCAAGTTTTTGATTTGATTCCATTTCTGGTGAAAGTGTAAGTTGGAATTGGCAAAAGTGCAGTGAGACTCCCACAGAAGTACAAAATACTCTCAACAGTAACCACTGTTTTTTTTTTGTTGTTTTTTTTTTGTTCGTATGTTGCAACGGAACTGATTTCAAATACATGTAAATGAAATTGAGAAATTGTATTTAAAAAAAAATATTACACAGGAATGTGAGCTAAATAATTTGCTGTATCTGTCAAAGTGGTGTATATTCCTTTAAACACAGCCACACACACAAATATAATGTAAAAAAAAAAATCAACAACCGTTGGCGCAGATTGTCAATTTTGTTGTTGCATGCTTCCGGAGTAATGACATGCCCCTTACTCCTCATTATCGCTGAAATGGCTGTCCACATTTCTGACCTCCTCTTGGTTAAGACATAAGACATTTCTTAAATTTCCAGAAGAGGAACATTGCTTTGTGGTCTCTCATAAAAAAACATAAAACATGCCAAACACTTACTCATACGGCCATGCACATTGGATCATAATAATAATAATAATAATAATAAATTTCATTTATATAGCGCACTTCTCAGAAACAGTGACTCATTGCGCTAACACACATCACTCATACAGACAAACACGTCAATCACATCACACAATACAAAGACACATCAGTTGAAAGCCTGTTGAAAAAGGTGATCATCCAGATAATGCCTCTCTTGACGATAGGCCTCAATCAGGAGGAGGACCGCATTGTGACTCCACACCGTCTTGGAAGACCCTTAAGAGGCAGCTGAAGTTTAAGCACCTGTAAACAGGAAAAAGAAATAAAAATGTCAATGTGCTTTAAAAAAAAAAAAAAAAAAAATTCACTTATCCGCTTGCCCCAGGTGAGTTGAAAGTAAAATTTACCTGCCCATCGTGCAAGAAAGAAGTCGATGTTGCAGCAACAATTTATTTATATTATGTTACTAGTGCACACTTGATCTACTGACCATCAGTTCATCCATTTTAATTTTATTTCTACGGGTGCTCTGTGTTTTAAGGTGAAAAATACATTGCATGCTTTTTAATGAAGCTTTTTCCTCTTTGATCAATAATTTTTTTTCCCAGGCAAGTAATTTTTGAAAGTCACTTTTTTTTGGACAGCCCTAAATGTGAGCTCAAGTTAATACATGTATCACAGCAGAGCCAGAAATAACATCATAATCATCGAAAACATTTCTTGTTTATCTTGCACTTGAATGTGAACATTGTTTATTTATTTTTATTTGTTTGCAAGAACAAGAAAAATTTTAATGTATAATCACTGAATGTTACTCTCGTCAAGGAAACAGTTGAAATGGTCAAGATGAATCCTACTCAGCGTCACGAACTGCGTGCGCAACTATTTTAGCGGTGACACCTTCTCTTTTTTTTTTCTTTTTTTTTTCACGCCATAAATTGGTTTCCCAAAACCGAATTCAAACTGAGGCTTACACACACCTTTTCTGTGTACAGCTGCGCAGTACTCCAATAGCTTCGGAACCGCAAGCCAAGGCTGCGCAGGGTTGTTGAGGCGATCCTTGAAATTCCTGTCAACGAGTGCCACACCCTCATTGAACAGGAAACACACCTCCAGACCTGGCCTGTCAAAGAACATGGGAAGGTCCACGTAGCGGCAGCGCGCCACCCCCTCCCGCCCCCCCCCCCTCACCCCCCTCCAAGCCAGCTAAAAGCACCAAAAACAAGAACTTTGAAGCCCTGGGGCCCGCGTTCGGCGAGGGTCCAGAAGGGGGATCAGGGTGTCCTACTGACCAACCCATTTTCTGCCCTAGAGGACATGGAGGTTGTCACAGTTGAGTCCCACCCCCTGCCCCCGTCGCCCACCGGTTCCCCATCCAAGTCATCAGCTGCGACATAGTCTTTGTTGCTGTACGCGGTTTTTAATCGTATACTTTTTAAATGGCTGCTTTAGTGCATTGGAGTTGTCGAGGTTTTCGGGCAAATTTTGAAGAATTAAAGATCTTAGTGTTCGCTTAAGCCGGGTGTGGTGGCTCTTCAGGAGACCTTTCTCCAGGAGTCATCCCCCGCATCTTTTACTGGTTTTAATTTTGTCCACTTGGGGTCCTCTTCGGAAAGACCTCATGGTGGCGTTGGTATTTTAATTCGAAAAGACATCTTACACAGCCCAGTTCATCTTAATACCCAGCTGCAAGCCATTGCTGTCCGCATTTCTTTACATAAGTCTGTCACGGCGTGCAGCATTTATCTGCCACCGTTTGAACGTGTCTCCCCAAGAGACCTTAACTCTCTTATTGAACAGCTCCCCCGCCCCTTTCTTCTGCTTGGGGATTTTAACGGTCATGCTCCACTCTGGGGCAGCGACCACTCAAACGACAGGGGTCAGGTTCTACAGGATCTCTTTTCCTCGCTTGACCTCTGCGTCTTAAACACTGGTTCTCCAACTTACCTGCTTACTTGCTGGATGCAGGTAAGCGTCCATTTTATCTGAGTGCAAATTCTGAAATGATTTTGCCAAAACCCCATTCCACTGCCTGCCTCACACCCGACATCCTCATGAATAGCTGCTGGTCGTCCGTCAGTTGCCCTCGATATGGCCGCAGCAGGTGGTCCCTCAGTGGGTATGCTGGGTCTCCATACAGGCATGGTGGCCTTCTCCCAAGATTAATGTTTCTTTCTGCGTACTGCAAGACGCCACTTTCATTTAAAAGCGCAAAATACAAGAAACGCTTACGCCTTCTCATCTGCTGCCACTTGCTCCATTCGCTTTTTCATTAGTAATAAAAGACGGTCCCGGAGGGTTTTGGACACTTTCACTTGAGTGAAAGTGGGCAGGAATTTGCATGCAGTAAAGAGGTCGTCCCACGTCCTTCTAAATCAGTACTTCTTTGCTAGTGGTCACAAAAACAGGGAACAGAACAAAAAAAATAAAACACAACACTGGAAGCTCTTTTCTTCTGGTTTGACACTTGTGTCATTGCTCTTTATTATTTTTTTTTAAATTGAAGCAGCAGCCTTACTGGTTTCCATACAGTGAGCTGTCAAACGTTTCCACTTGCCAAAGGTAACTCGCGTTACACTGTGACACGTACTTGGCTAAAACACAGAACTGTTATGCAGAATTTACTTTATCTTTATTTGTGTATGCAAGGGGTGTTGTATCACATACCTAAAACAAGTTTGGTAAAATTTGGTTGATATCTAATACTTAAAATAAAAACACAACTCATGTGACACGGTAACGCGAGTGACCTGCATACTGAAAATTTTCACAGTGCACAACAAAAACAATATATTTCTGCCCAATTTCCCCTAACATATAGCACATCAGAACAGCATCACTGTCACCAATACTCTTGTCCCTGGAGGCAAATGTACAGTCACCAGCAGATGTTTTTCTTAAAAGGTGACCTTGTTACACGTGACACGGTCACTCATCAGCTTGAGACACAGTCACTCTCCTGAACGCGCTCGCCCACACATCCTCCCCCCCTACACTAGTTGAAGGTAAACGCGAGTCTTCTGCCAGGTGTCAGTGATGGTTGTGCCACTATTGTCTGGATCATGGAGGTTGGATGCCACGCCTGATCAGCCCAAATGTAGACCCCATCTTTCTCCTTAAGATAGTGCAGCAAACATTCACTCTCGCCTTCTGCATCCACAACCTCAAGAACCTACAACACACAGAATACAACAGCAGGAATATACACTAGATTCGTATCAATATAAATGTATTTAGGACAAAGAAAAGATTTTTTTTTAAAGCAGACAAAGCACTACTGAGTACTTTTTTGGGGTCTACATTTGTGATAAGAATAAAAACAGCCGTGCATTTTTTTATGAAAACATTTTAAAATATAACTCATTTACCTTGGCGTAGTAGAGGGTTTCAGTCTGCCTGCGGCCAGTAGTGAAGACTACCTTCACAAAGTCATCAACCTTGGGAGTTCTGAAAAAAAAAGACGCAAGTTTTAAGCTTTTAATAAACACAGAAAATAAGCTTAACTTACTTTTTACAGGGCATGAAATAGCTTTCATTAAGCGTGAATGGTATACTTTTGTGTATGCCATTATTCCGTCCAAGGTGTCAGTAATTCCGTACCATACACGTCCTGCGAAACACGGTTACCGGGTTAGGTTAAATGCCACATTTCGGAACTAAAAAAAGAAATTTGCTAACAGTGCAAAACATTTAATTTCTTCCTAATCTGCCAACACACTAGAAAATGCATATTGCTACTTGTAGGTAGGTAAACCAGAAACAGTAACATGATTACATGGGGCACACAAATAACCTGTCCCGTGAAACACTGCAACCAAGAACCTATTTTCAACCTAATTTTCTCTTTCAAGATGTATTTTCAAATAGTTGTTTTGATGCAAACCTACATAGCAGTGCAAAGAAAGCAAAAAACTGCACTATTGATAAGGCAATCAACGTTTTTCTTATAAAAAGGGTGCACTGGGTAACAACCATTACCGCGACACAGGTCGTGCATTGATTTCTGGGTGTCCCATGAAACAAAGTTACTAATGTTCCATTATTGACCATCCCGGGGAATTTGTTCAGAATTAATGAAAGTGTGCTACTAGACAGACACCTCCAGTACAAAACCTCTCACGGAGGTTATGTCATATCTTTCCTGTGGTCACTAGAGGCTAAAATGCACTTTTCAAGTCACACACGTTTCATGGGAGGACTGGAGGAGACATGAAGGAATGGGCACTGCCACATCGTTAATTAAGCTGTAGCGCGTGATTTCATACAAAACATCACCAAAATATTGAGTGCAAAACTAAGTTAAAACATTTCTTCTTACCTTGAAACACCGACGATTGCAAAAAGTCGCTTCACAGAGCCGATGACACTCCAAAATACCGGCAACATGCGATCGTCTTTCGCGCCGGTCACATCGTTACCGGTGAAAGAAAGGCGTGACACGTAACGGTTTTCGGGCTCAGAAACGCAGAAATTTCGCTGTTGATATGTAAAACGTCATCAATCAGCGAGTATGACCTTGGGTACACAAAAATACGGTGTTCTGAGCTGCTGTTTTCGAAACTTGTGTTCGGACACGATCTCTAAACTTTGAAGGTAATTAACGTTTCACTTGTGACACGGCGAACAATATGCGAGCTAAATAAACCAGGAATGCAAAAGTGCTGCTGAAACTGCAGCAAACATCCGCATTGTAATGTAAACTTGCCACATTTGAGGTTTGAGGTACAGAAACGAGTTTACAATGGGCTTTCGACAGCCAACTTCGATACCGATCGAGTGTGACACGCCATGTAACGCGGTTACCGTTAACATTCCCTTCAATTTCTAAACCAGCAGTACAAAAAATTATCTTCAGCCGTTCTTTTTTTTTATAATTCAACATCTTGTTATGATGTAGAGATCAAAATTTAGAGTCAGCTTTGTTAACTGACTTCACACGGGACAGATTTGGATAGCAGGTTGTCGAGTTCCCTTTTTTGTCGCCATTTTTACCACCATTTTTACCGTTTCTTTTGCAATTTCTCTTTTTGTACAAGCATTTTCAAACCGTCCTTGCTCAGTCCCCAGTGCAACTGACTTATGGTGCTCTTATTTTGCATGTTTTTGTGCAGACTTGTTTGTAACATTATCCGGTAATGAAGCTGTTACTTATGAATAAAACGGTATGGCATCCATGTTTGCGTGATTGTGTCTAAAACACAGTGTTCCATTTCTTTTGCCTTACTAGCTCCAACGGCACCCAGATGGCATTATGCATAATTATATGTATGCTTCATCATAAACAAAGTAAAGCACATATGCACACTTGAGACTTTGTATACATGTAACATGTTTTCTGATCTCTTCGTATTTCACCATGCAAACAAAGTTCTACATAAGTATACATAGCATACTGTCGTGTTCAATGTAGTGCATGTTGCTTGGGCAGCCACGAAGGTGCGTGCCTATCTGCTACAGTTATGTTTGATGCTATAACTGAGCTATAGGCCTTCCAGTGTAGGCAACTTCTAATAGGAAAAGAACAGCACTTATCCTGATCTATTGTAAAGAGTGACAGCATTCTCTGTGGACTGATTGTGAAACACACTAAGAGCAGTTTGAGCAGTGCCAAGACTTCTTAGACTTGCTGGGGCTGAAAAGAACACATTCCCAATGAAACCAAAGTCCACATTTGTCACAGCCTACACTGTTTTCACCTGGTTGTGTGATTTCTTCTGCTTCAAGACATCTCATGCTGCACTTGCCACATGAATACACACAGTTCAAGTCCGCTTTCTTACGGCGCCTACGGGTTTTCTTTTTGGGTTGAGCAGGCACAGGGGGTGAAGGAGTAGCATCTTTCTTCTTGGACGATGCAGGGGTGACACACACATTTTGCTGGGAGCTAATGGATGTCGTACTCACTGGCTGAGGGGTTTTAGGCAGAGTACATGATTGTGTTCAGGGGGGTGCCAAGGGCAGCAGACTGTGAAACAGGTGTGTTTACAACAAGCAGTGTTCTTGGTTTCTGCCCTGTCAAAGCTTGCGGATCAGTCACAGTAATTACCAAATGTGAAGGCAGACTAGATTCCTGATGAAGGGTTGCTGACACATCCTTGGAGTTGCTGCTGACTTGCGGGACAGGTGAAGACTGTGGTTTTTCGGCTAGGTCCATGCCGCTGATCATGAGAGGGACAACAAACTCTGAGAAAAATGATACGACCAGCTGCAACTTCTCTGCCATGAAAGCACAGTCTGGGTATATCCTTTCCAGGAAGAAAAGACCACGTCCGCAATAAACAAAAAAGTCACAAAAATTCCGCCCTGTGACACCAAGCTGTTGCTGCACCTGTGTGTAATAGCTGTGTGACCGTCGAAGCTTCAAACATCCTGTTTCTTTTTCTTGTTCAAGGCATGTTAAGTGCTTGCCAGGTTTCTTTCCTTTGCTTGAAAAAGGGCATTTGATTTCAACAAGTCCTTCTCCACAGGCACATGAAAACATGCCATCAGGAGAAGCTGATACGAATGGCAGTTCCTTGTGAACCCACAACCCACTTCGCTCCACTTTGACATCATGTTGGTAGATTGCTTGATGTCTGTCCTGATACTCAAGCAGTGCGTCTGCCTCCATATTCTTCCCGTATTGAATGGCAGGGATAGCATCAAGGTTGGGGCCTTGTCCCAATATCTCTGAAATCAATGACTTGATGTTAATCTGTCCCTGACCATCACAGGCAGAGATAGTTTTCATCTTCGTGGCACACCTGTGGGCTATGGACGCACCAATGCGCCCCTGGCGCTGCTGTCTCCAGCACTCTGATGATGACTGTTCTCTGGTGGCTTCTTCTATATGGTTCCATGTCACATGCCTTTCACAGTGGAGCATTTCTTAATATCATGCATAGATCTTTCTGAGATCCGTGACAAGCATTATTGTGCCAGTTCACTGAAGGTGCTGTTCAGGGACGTTCCCCCTGACAGCATCTTCAGTTTCTTGAAAGAGGCAAATTTGTTTTATAAGATATAGTCTCTTTAAATCGTACAGACTTCCACCGACTTGTCTATACTGTCTTTTATGAAACCGTGGAACGATTCATTTAAACCACACAGATTTTTAATATATATTTACACCCTGTTTTATCGCCTGTCTTTTATTTTTAATGACCGGGCAGGGAAAGACAGCTTAGCCGCGAAATAGTCTCTGTTGCTTGCGCGGCGTAAAGCCCCAAATAACTAACTAACTAACTTCTTCTATATGTTTCACTTCCTCACTGGTGTAGCATGGCAAATTTGCTATAAAGTTTTTCACCGACGAGTGCTTTCGTGCTGTCATCAGCAGTGGCTCAGGTATGCGGCATGAGGTCTCCACTACTTCCTCTTTCTCCACATTTACCTCACAGTCAGGAGCATATGATGGCTGTTCGTGTGGAGCTGCATACTGGAAGATCACAGCTGATGGACACCCCATACAGCTGCCCGGTCAGTTCGTCCAGGATGAGCGGGGTGTCATCACGGCTCCGTTGTGTCGTGAACAACCTTTTGGCAACAGAGTTGATGTTTTCTGCAACAAATCAACCTTTGAGTCAGTTTCACCTCTCAAACACTGCTTATTAACAGTCAAGGAAAACATAATGTAACAATACCATGCTCCTGGTAAGAGCTGAAGACACACGATGGGCCACGTTTTGCAAACCACAAAACATTTGCCACAGCAATATTCAGGTGTCTGCTCAGGATACAAGGAAAGAAATTAATTACATTTGCTTGAGTACAGTACATTTGAATACTCACGGGCCTCTTTATGTTTCTTGGGCTTGTAGAAGTTCATGTCCTGAACCCTGCATGGCTCCAAACCCTTTTTTGCAGATGGCGCATTCCACTGACAAGCACCTGAGGTACACGACTTGTCAGCTAAACCCCAAACCCAGTCCACTTTGAATAAGATGGCTGCCACATGGTTGCATGAAGAACCAAGTCTATAAACAAAGACACAAAAATCAACATGCAATTCCAAAACAATTACTTTCTAACTTCATTTAAAGACAAAACCCAAAAGCACCTTTTGTACAGAGTGAAAAAGAAAAACAAACCGATATTTAACAAGTAACTTTTTTTAAATATGAAGAGAACTCTCGATATCTCACACCTCAAATGTAATGTATAATTTTTTTTTTTTTTTTTCTTTTTGTTGGCTGCCCCAACTCTTTGCCAGCTCCAGTGGTGTTCCTCCCAGGTCATGGGTGGAACCCACGGAGGACTCGGAAGCTGGGACAATTTTTATTATGCATGATGATGGAGATGAGGATGATAGTAAGATGATGCTATGGAGGTCCATGTGGTTTGGGACTGCGGGACAGGGCCGCATTCCACGCTTCCTGTCATAAATATCCCGGCATTAACCAGGCCCGGGAACTACGGCACCTGCGGTGCCGGCCGTGTAATCATCCACATCATAAGACGTGTCATACAAAGGGAAGCACCCCCAAAGTCGCACCCGTGAAGTGGGTAAAGCTCGGCTGTGTGGCAACAGCCTCCCCATTGGGCCCATAGCACACCCGCTCTGGGTAGGAGCCGACCTAGGTAGGAAAAATCCCGCTTGCCTCGGCTGGGATTCGAACCCGGGTCTCCCGGTCCATGATCCGAAGTGCTAACCACTACACTACGGGGGCCGGTGTAATGTATAAATTTACCCTGCCATGCATGAACAGTCGGCAGAAACGATGCGCCCGGTCTTCTTCTGAATGGCAACCCAGGCACGGTGGGGCACAGCATTCACAGCCTGAGAAGGAGTGACCTTCAAACAATATGAAATAGAATTAGGAATTAGCCAGGAAATTACTTAAATGCCGTATGGGGAAATTCAATTGTAGTGTTCTCAACAATGCTAAGGTTAAATAAATCGATACGAAGATACCCCTATACTGGTTATTAACATGTTTGTATAAAGCATAATTAAAGTCTTATTATACTGGGGGGGGGGGGGGGGGGGGGTGTTAGCATGCAGGGCTTCAGTGCCTAAGTTTGGTGACTTGATCAAAGAAGAAACAAATTGACAGTCTGTAACAAAACAGTGTAATGTACAACAATCTGAATCAGCCTTACCTTTGCCTTTAGGAAACAGAATTCACTGTTGCTGTCTATCTCATGATAGAAGACTGTGTGCAACAATTTACTGTCAAAGTAGCTGTACGCCTTCCCTTCTTTGTAGTCAGTGAGAAGCTGTCTCCTGCGTTTGCTGTCAGCTCGACTGCAAAAATAATAAAATTTATTTCTTATCGCTGTTACAAGTGAAATAACTATTTCAGAAATCTTAAGACTGAACGGTTATCAAGTAACACCTCTTTCAGTCCAGTCTGACTTCTCATCCTCAAAACTACAGACACTGATAAAGTAAATCAACTGTATCCACAACAAGGGGCTGTGTTCCACTGGCTAAACTAGCTTTGAGGACGAATTACTAAAATCAAAAACGTGACCCACGAGAGAAAATGAACGCAAAACGAGAATGCTCATGTGACTTTATGGGGTTTATCACTTACCAGTCGAGTAGAAATTCCGCCATGTCCGCATAGCTGGTTGGTGGCCACTTCTCTCGGGCAGATTCGTCTTGCCACCCTTCTTTAAGCTCGGTAAATGGGTCGGGAAGTCTTTTCCCATTCACTACCAGCAGTGCCGCATACTCTTTTGCTAGCGTTTTTGTTGTCTCCGATGCTGAAGGCACCGGCTCCTTTCCAAAAACGTGGCACGCCCAAACCAGTGCCACGAGTTCTTCTTTGCAGCCTGTTGTTTTTAAACCCCTCTCGCGTAGAAAATTCTGTAGAACGGGCACTCTCCAGAGTCTAATTGCATCCATCTCCATCACGCTGAACCAGCTTCTTACCTACACTCCTCGAATTCAAACGGAAAAGCTGCGAAAAACCAACACACCACGCTACTCTTGTACTGTCGTCTGCTGTACGACACGCTCGACCGGTACAGGTTGCGTGTTGAAGTCTCGCGAAGCGCGCGAGAACAGGCGGGAAGTTGGAATGCTGACAAGGGTTATTGCAGCTGGTCTCTGAACAAACCCTTTGCTTCGCTGAATGGCGCACTCCTTCCAACGAGGACAATCCTTTGATGATGAAGGATGACTACCCTCACAATTGACGCACTTGGGGCTGGCCGTACAAGCCGAACCCTCGTGGTCAGTGGCACCGCATTTGAAGCATGCAGCAGCACGCTTGCAAGTCGAGCGTCCGTGTCCATACCTCTGGCACTGGAAGCAGCGCAGAGGCAGAGGGATAAAGGTGGAAACTTTGAGGTAATAAAAGCCTACCCAGATACGCTCAGGCGCCTTATAGGATATGGAGGTGGTCACTGTTGAGTCCCACCCCCTGCCCTCGTCGCCCACCAGTTCCCCATCGAAGTCATCAGCCGCGACATAGCCTTGGTTGCTGTGCACGGTTTTTATCTTAATTTTTTTTAAATGGCTACTCTAGTGCATTGGAATTGTCGAGGTTTTCGGGCAAATTTTTGAAGAATTAAAGATCTTAGTGAATTCGCTTAAGCCGGGTGTGGTGGCCCTTCAGGAGACTTTTCTCCAGGAGTCATCCCCCGCATCTTTTACTGGTTTTAATTTTGTCCACCAGGGGTCCTCTTCGGCTCATGGTAGCGTTGGTATTTTAATTCGTAAACATCCTACAAGTCCAGTTCATCTAAATACCCAGTTGCAAGCCATTGCTGTCCGCATTTCTTTACATAAGTCTGTCACGGTGTGCAGCATTTATCTGCCACCGTCCGAACGTATCTCCCCGAGAGACCTTAACTCTCTTATTGACCAGCTTCCCCGCCCCTTTCTTCTGCTTGGGGATTTCAACGGTCATGCTCCACTCTGGGGCAGTGACCACTCAAACGATAGGGGTCAGGTTCTAGAGGATCTCTTTTCCTCGCTTGACCTCTGCGTCTTAAACACTGGCTCTCCTACTTACCTTCATCCAGCAACTGGTACTTCTTCAGTCCTCGATCTATCTGTCCGTCATCCTTCCCTCGTCCTGGATTTTGAGTGGCGTGTCCACGACGACCTGTGTTGTAGCGACCACTTCCCGGTCGTCCTGTCGACCGCCAACAGCGAGTAGGACGCAACAGTGGGTCGTTTGAACTTGAAGAAGGCAAACTGGGATTTGTTTAGTGCCTCTTGCCGGTCACGTCTGACCGAGGAGGCGGTAATGTCTTTGGAGGATCCTGCCTCCACTTTGACTAAAATCTTGATTGAAGTGGCCAATGATGCCATCCCGAAAACCTCGTCATTCGCTAAAGGTCCCAAAGTCCCCTGGTTTAATGATGTGTGTAAAAAATTAAAATGCGCAGAAAGATCGCAAGCGTGCACAAAGACGAGCCTTCGGGTGCCCCTCCCAGGCAAACATCCTATCTTTTAGCCCTAATTAACTGTTATGCAACTTGGAATGTCTCATGGCTGGTTAGGAAACGTGCCAGAGACCTGGCAGAGAAGGACTTTCTTTAGCCGGGAAATAGTCTTTGTAGCTTGCGCGGCACAAAGCCCTAAGTAACTAACTCTGCTTTCAGTAAAGCAGAGTCCCAGAACTCCTCAAAGAGTGTCTCTTAGTCCACTTTGACAGATGATAAGCATCACATCACATCAGTGCAAAAGAGGTCTCTAGGTCGTCTTTGACAAGTGATAAGCATAGCATCGCATCGCATCGCAGTGCCAATGAGTGTCTCTAGGTCTAATTTGACAGATGGTAAGCATCACATCACATCAGTGCCAGAGAGTGTCTCTATGTCTTCTTTGACAGACGGTAAGGTGATTTCAACGCCTGCAGCTCACTGTCTTTGATCTCAAAGTTCCCGGCCAGAACACCACGAGGCTGGCTCTTCAACACGAGCAGGGCTTGTGTTGTTTCTTGGGAGAGGCAAGATCTCTGGTCCGTCACATTCTTTTTGACTTTGCTAAAAAGCCTTTCGCAGGGTGCACTCGAGTGTGGGATTGTCATAATCCCCTTCATCACACTAGCCAGGTCCACCAGGTCTGGGAACGATGAAGTGATCATATTCCACAGAGCATCCACTCTCACGTCCTGTGCCTTCTTCCCAGATGACTCAGACTGCTTGTCCTCCTGCTTTTTCTTCTCCTGCTTTTCCTTCTCCAGCTTTGCTTTCTCCAGAATCAGCTTGATGTCCGCAGCCTGGTACTTGGAAAATTGTTCTAGAATTTCATCCATAGGCACATCCTTGGGAAGCAACACTGTGAACTGTAGCAGGAAGTACTCCAGCTGAGAGATCCTAACCTCCATCTGCCTGTGAGGGTCAGTGACGATGGCATTCTTCAAGACAGAGTTCTCTAGGGGCAGTTTCTTCAGAAGATGCTCCACCACAGTCTCAAAGTAGAGGCGGACATCAGCGTAGAATTCCTTGACCCTGCAGTCTCTCAGGTGATGCTCCTTTCCGTTCAACAGCATCTTCTTTGCCTCCATGCCAATAAGAAGGTCTTCACCAGCCTTTTGAAACAACACCACATGAGAAAAAATGTTAGGATTTAATAAATCCACATGACCAGTCATCCTGTCACAGCAGACTTTTCAGTCCCCTTTATAGTTTCCTGTTGACCACAAACACTAACATTAGATTAGCGCAAATTAAACAGGACTGAATTCTTGTTCACAACACTGGACTGGAGTATCAAATTACCTGGTCGACTTCTTTCCCTTGTAGAGATGAGGGAAGGCAGAATCGAGCATAGATGTCCCGGATGAGCTGGCAGAGGTACTCCCTCAGTTACTTCCTCAGGTAACTTGTGTTGCAAGAGTGGATGTTTGACGTTGTGTTGGAGTTGGACCCTTCGCCTTTTTCCTTCTTGGCTGAGTGGCGACGATGTCCTGTGCTGTCTGGTTTTCTGGCGATGCTTGTGCAGTGCTTGGTGATGTCTCACAATGTTCGGTATCTGACCACAAGAGACAGTTCATTTTCATAAAGGCATCATTGTTTGCAAAAATTTTGTGAAATTCACATTTTAATTTTGCTCTCAAGAGCTGTCTATGTTGTTCTCCTTAAGGTACAATGTATATTTTCAAACTGCTTTTGTGAAGAGGTCATCACTTAGAAATTTAAAGAAGGGAGAACAGTGAGAAGTATTATTTTGGTTTAAACCTGAAACAATTTTAAGCAGAGACATCCTTTTTCATAGTTATTTTGCAGAAACATACCATACTCTACTGCAGCACCCAATACAGGTTCTGTGTCACACTGATCAACAAAATGAAAGCAATAATCTTACCCAGTGGGATGATGACATTGTGGACTGTTACACCCTCAGGAAATGTTGGAGACAGTTGACTCTCCAGCATTTCATCATCTGCATTTATTAAAAAGAAACGCTCATGTCATAATTGAAATAAGTTCTGAAAGAAACGTGCACTATAACTTGAACAGAGAATCAATGACAATCATGTCTGTACTTTGGGAAATGGTCGCAGACCGTCCCTTCAGAAGGGAGGTCTACAGTAAATATATTTAAGTATATTTAAGCAGCATGACACGGTGCCAACCTTTTTAATTGAGAAGATATCGTTTTACCTGTGTTGTCATCTCTCAGGAAGCCACTGTGACGTCGCTAACTGCAGAAAGTTGTAGGTGCATGTGGGAAATAAGGAGCACTCCCCGCACTCCTCATCTCGTTACACACATTCCGGCGGGACCGCTGTCGTCTGCTGCAATGCCTTTTCCACCTTTGCCCCAGCGATCTTACATACCCTTTTACTATACTGAACAAGGCTTTTGTGGGATTAGCAGCTGCAGCGCTGAAATAGCAAAAGCATGTGAATGATGGAGAGAAGCATGGCCATACATTCATTGCACTGCACTGGCCACCTGGCCGGCTGAGCGCGCGGAGATTGTTTTGACTATTTAGGGGAAAAGAAAAGTGGCGTAGCAGTGCTCAAAGTGACTGAGTACAACGCTGCACAAAAGAAGAGCACATGATACCGCAAACGTGCACGCCATTCTTGCAAATCACGCGCCTGTACCTCGCGCGCACTCGAGGTCAAGGTCAGCACCGCATTAGTTCGGAAGTTCTCATTAAATTATCACGGAGCGCAAATTATTAAACTACGTTATGTTTGCTGCTTTTAATGATCAACAAATCCTTAGGTGGAGGCGTGTTAACATTATCATTGTGATTTAATTACCAAATTAGTGATGAATCCCAGTTATCATCAGTTTCTGCAATCTGTCTGTGAGTGCGAAAGACTGCTTGGAAGTGTCCTAGCTTGTGACATTTCCGGCATTTTTGTCCCTTTGCTGGACAATCATCCTTCTTAGTGTGTGATCTACCGCATTTACCACAATGTTGCTGACTACCTTTTATCTTTTCTTTCCTGTGGCCTGGGCCTCTACCCCCTCTTCCCCTTGAGGACTGAACAGAGTCTACAGCGGAGGTGTTTCTTTGAGTGGATATCTGTCCCTTCACTAATTCGTAGTGTCTGGCAGTGTCAGTGGCTGACTCTAGCGTGAGGTTATCATCCTCTAGTTGTAACTTCTGTGATAGCTCTTTGTCTGCTAGCCCCAAGACTAGACGATCCCTGATAGTTTCCTCCTTTTCTGAGAATTTAGCGTGTTTTGCTAATTCGTACAATGCCCGCACATATTGTTCAACAGTCTCACTTTGGTTTTGAGCCCGTGAATGAAAGCAAGCGCGCTCATGAAACACATTGCGCCTCGGGACAAAGTGCTCATTAAATTTGCCTACGACAAGATCAAAGTTCTTACAGTCATCGCCACTTAGGTTGAAGGAAGTGAAAATCTTCTCTGCCTCAGGCCCCATCGCATAGATGAGAGTGCTGACCTGAATTTCTCCGTCTTCAGAAGCGAGCTTCGTAGCGGTTCTGGGCCCCATGGGCTCGCCTTCACGCGGCGGGGCTGATTTCGCCAAGCTTGCCCACCCCTTTTGCTCTTTCTTTACTCTTATTTCTGCCTCCATCGGTCCATTCACCTGTCTTTTGCTGTCTTAAAATCTCCTCCGGGGGGAGGTCAGTAAGCGGGTGTCTGCTGACCCTTGGTCCAGTGAGACATCTGAGGGTCGTTTCTGAATTCTCTGCACACATAATACATGGAAACCCCCCTCCACCACCCACCCACCCTCCCCAAAAACAAACAAACAAACAAAATGAGGCTGAATCAGTCAGCTCAAGTTTCAGAAACTGAGCAGTACTGGCCTTGCTTTTTATTAAAAGCTGTAAGCAAGTTTAAAAAAAAAAAAAAAAAAAAAAAAAACAGGCTGGAGGCTGATTTATTCTGTTTGGGTTTCATTATTTGCCATTGCAAGAGTTTGTTTTGTTAGCATTTTGATTTGAAGAATGATCTTTTCCTTCTGCAGCATAGCCAATTCAGTCTGCGCTTTATTTCTTTCGATCTGCGATCGATTTTTTTTTTTGCTGTTAGTTTTCAAGAAGAGTTTTTCAAGTTCTTCTTTAGCTTCTTCTGGCTGTGGTGCACCTGCGGATGTTACTTGGGGATATTCCATTCGACGTTTCTTTCTCTTTGGCAGAGCATCTGGCTGTGGAGTCTGGCTGCGTGACGATGCCTGTGAAGTGCTTGGTTGAGGTGCAGCTTCCCTACATGCATTGTCAACACTGTCCGGTGACAAAAAGCAGAATGACATTTTTTTGGAGCACATGACACTAAGCAATAAATGCATTGACTTGTTGGTTTCTTTCTTTTTTTCTTTTTTCTTTTCTTTTCTTTCTTCTTTTTTTTAAACTTTGTTTTTCATATGTTGTGAACAGGGACTTGCTGTTTTTTTGTTGTTGTTGTTTTTTTACTTTGTTTTTCATGTGTTGTGAAATGGACAAAGGTGCTCTTTAATAGAGGTTCTTTTTAACCAAGAACTGATTCCTTTCATAACTGAACCATACTGTAGTAGAAATACTCTACACCTCGGTTGTTCTCTTGGTTTTTTTCGGCACATCTCTTAATAACATTTCGTCTGGCTAAAAGTCAAAACAGGTGAATAATGTGGATTTAAAGCACCCAGAGTCTTACCACTTTCTTAGGGCCATCGGTTAAAACACAAACAGACCAATTGTACTCCTGTACCTAATTTTTTACTTGATCAGTGTCTTACCTATTGGGATAACATAGTTGTAAACTGCTACACCCTCAGTCAGAGTTGAAGACAGCTGAGTTTCTGGTACTTCATCTTCAACACACACACACACAAAGAAAAATTATAGGCTAGAAACAATGAAACAATGTTTTAAAAGTCTGGAGAAGAATCCGCGACAAGTACTTCTCCGTGACTTCATTGAAGATGTTGTTCAGGGATGTCCCCCCTGACAGCATCTTCAGTTTCTTAAAGGAGGCAAACCTATTTTATCAAATTTAATCAAAAATTCATAGTCCTTCATTGACCTCCGTCCGTTTTATTTATAGTATATTTTAAGTCTTGTCAGAAACCTCTCATTTAAACACAGTAGATTTTTAGTATATATTTGCATCCTGTCTTATTGTATGCTCTTTTATTTTTAATGACCTGGCAGAAAGGGTCCTCGCTTAGCCGCAAAATTGTCCTTGTAGCTTGCGCGGCGTAAAGCACTAACTAACTACAGTGGACGCCGGATATAAGCAACTCGGATATAAGAAAACTCGGTTATTGCCAACGAATTTTTTTCCCCCGGCCAAACTCTTCTTTATTATGTATTACAAAAACTCGGATACAAGAAACTCGCTTATAAGAAAACTCGGTTTTAGGAAAGCAAATTTCTTGTCCCGCTTGATACAAAAACTCGGATATAAGAAACCGAAAGTACATTTCCAAGAAAATTTCACTCATTGTAAGAAACCGAAAGTACATTTCCAAGAAAATTTCACTCATTCTAAGAAAACAGGTCAGGTCTGACGTCACTTAGGACAGGCACATGATGGCGCATGATTTTCTTTTCTTGAATTGGTTCTTTACCATTGTGTTCCGTGCAAAATTGAATGTTGGCAAGAAGAAAAAATACGAGATGCATTTTTGTTGTTCTATTGTTATATGTTGTTTTTATTATTATTTTGTTTTTTTGCCTGATTGGGAGCTCAGTCTCTCTCTCTCTCTGTATGTCTGTCTCTGTCTACAGGGCTCGCGTTAAGGAGAATAAAACTATCAGTATTAGACTAACTGTTGATCAATTCCTTTCTTTGACAATATACGTGGTCCATCTTTCCTCCGGGGAGCCGGGGTGGTCGAATGGTAGAGCGTTGGACTTCTAATGCTCGGGTCGTGAGTTAGATCCCGGCTGGGGCCAAATATTTGTGCTGGCTTTTTCGTCGTTGCCCCGTCTTTGATATCACCCTATGTGGTGGAAAAGGACTTTAACCCCCCAAACACCCACCCACCCATCTTTCCTCCATCCCCCTTCCCCCCTCCCAACAGAAAAAAAGCTAATTTGCAGCTTTTTTCAGCCAAATTAGACACGGAAAGCATCGCATATCATACTCTAATGGGACGAGTGTTTTATAGATCAAAAGTTGATACATAATGCACTTTTAATATATCCTATAAATACAAGGGAATTCTCTCTCTCTCTCTCTCTCACTCCCTCTCACTCTCTCTCCCCTTAGTTCTTTTTTGTTTGTTTGTTTGGTTGGTTGGTTGGTTTGGTTGTTTTTTTTTCTTTTTGTTTTGTTTTTTCTTACCACATGACCGCCAGCGCTACAGTTGGGAAGCAAAAACAGTATTTTCATGTTCAAACAAACAAATCTGACATTGAAGGACACAAGTGCACTGGTGTATATTAACTCTACACATATATATTCTGTGCAGGTCTTTAAGAGAAACCAGATATTTCTTAATTTAATGCAAAACATACACGAACTGAGAAAAAAGAAATGTTTTAAACCTTTTTTTCACTGAACTCGGTTATAAGAAATATTTTTCAAAATACTTTCTTATATCCGACTTTCAGATATAAGAAAACTCGGATATAAGAAACCAAAAAATTCACCCCCCTCGAGTTTCTTATAACCGGCGTATACTGTAACTGGAGAAGAAATTGTGTGTGTGGGGGGGGGGGGGGGGGGGGACAGGAGGGGAGAGGGTGAGATGGCGTCTCCCTGACCCCCTTGGATCTGCCAAAGCAATATTACTAAAAGATAATTGTTTGTACCTGCAGTGTCATCCAAGATGAAGCCACCCTCATACACAGGTATGCTATGTGCAGGATCTGCAAGGGCAAAATGCAAACATGGATGAACTTCACGATGACAAGAAACAATAAATGTCCATGTTACATGGTCTAAAGCATGCTTGTGTCATTGTTTCTGTCTACTACTACTACTACTAATCATATTGCCAATGCTACATTAAAATTTTGTTTAGCCTTTGAAGTTTCATTGGACACTTCTTGTCCATAGGTTTTCACCTGGCTGACAAATTACATTAAATCTGAAATCATCTCCTTATGTGGTTACTACCAGAAATCAGAACCTCAATACAAGGACAAGAAGGTGTCACCCCCCCCCCCCTTTTTTTTTTTTTTTAATTGGCGGGGGGGGGGGGGGGGGGCGACACATTCATGTCCTTGTCCCTGTATTGAGGTTCTGGTAGTAACCACATAAGGTGATGATTTAACACTTTCAGCCCTGCCACCGTATCACCTACAGTCTCGTGGAGCATAACATTAATATGCGTGTATATGACCGACTCTCATACACTCTGCACAGTGGAAGATTCCCCTATAGGATGGATCCAATACTTCTTGAGAAATAGGGTTTTGTATGCAAGTGCCCAGCTTTAGATCTAGCGCACTCGCGTTATCGCTATTGAGATAAGACTAGCAGTACATGGCTATTTCCTACAATTGCATACTGGAAATAAGCTTTCTTCCAGCAGGTATTACACTACACTTCATTGTAGGCAAGGTGACACATTGTGTGGTTTTTGAATTGTAAACAAGGATCTCTTGACAAGCGGTTATGCTTGTCCCAAAGGAGAGCAGGCGGTACTGAAAGGGGTGGGGTGGAGGTTGAGGAGGTTCGCTGAGATCACTTTGTCGTGTGCAGAGACGTTAAACACCAATAAACAATCAATTCTTATTATTCATACCTTCACTTCCCAAGCTGTCATCATTCTGAGTATCCTCAACAGGCACGGTACCAATGAGTGGATATTCAGTGTCCGCGCCACCTGAAATTACACATGCAGGTTCAAACTAAATTAAGGATAAACAGACGTACATGTACTTGTATTAAAGCGACAAAAGTTTCACTTAGTCCAGGGTAGATAGACACCGTAGCTCAGCTGGTCGAGCATCGAATTTCTCACTTGAATGTTGTGGGTTGAATCCCAGTCGGAAATGTTTCCATTTGAAATCCAGCCGACAAGACCTTGGGTTAATGGGAAGGTTGCCATGCAGCCGAGTCTTTTCGATGAGACTATAAACCGAGGCCTCGTCAAAAGATAACCTCTATTGTTAAGTGACGTTAAACAACAATGATTCATTCATAATCTTTTTTTTTTTTTTTTTTTTTTTGGGGGGGGGGGGGAGTTAGAAATCAACGCTTATGTTGAATGCCGCTAATCAGACTGGAATTGCTGCCAACAATCTCACTGATGATGTCCTCGTAAGGGACAGGTGGTGACGGTTTTCCCCCTCCAGTCCCGGCGGCATGCTTCGGTTTATTCAAGGAAGCAGACTTGAGGTCTTTCCACCTCTTTTTGCATGCCTCTTTTGGCCTGTTGTGCCCTCCGTTGGCATTCACGCGGTCGGCGATGCGCTGCCAAATTGCATTCTTTTTTCTTTATGGTGACCGAAGTTTGGAGCTGTGATACTAATAAGGTGTATTCCACGCCTACTTCTTCCAACAAAACTTCGGTCTCTTTGTTAGACCAGTTTGGTTTCTTTGATTTTTTGCAGGCGGTGGCTTCCATCTTGAAACTGAAAGTAGGCCTTGTAAACTTTCGCGCAGCCAGCGGTGATCCCGCAACAAGCAGGCTATTTTTAGCATCTGACCTGACCGACAAACTTTAGGCCAGGACTTCGTAGTCTCACCTCCAGTCTCGCCATATGAATAGCAACAGGCTGGCCTACGTAGGTCGAGACTTTCAAGGCCCGGCCTACGGTTTAGGCCAGGCCTACGACAGGCCCGCCACATGAATCAGACCCCAGGGGCCTAATTCTTGTGAGCGGCCTACCACGGTAGACCCGGCCTACGGTCGTAGACCGGGTCTTCCACTGAAAAATTCTAATTCATGTGGCCGGACAAGGCGGTAGGCCAGGCCTACGAGACGGAATAAATCGGAAAAAGTTAGTCTAGCGAATTCGCTAGACTAAAACCGGTAGGCCCGGTCTACAGGAAAGAAAGAAAAAAACAAAAAAACAGAAAACAAAAAAACAACAACCCAAAACAACAAACAAACAAACACACAAAAAACCAAACAAACACAACAAACACAAAAAAAATAACAAACAACAAAAACATCCAGCAAAAACGAAAAAGGTGTTGCAAAACAGAGGTGGCAATGTCTCCGTTATGGTCTGAGGCTTCAGCCGGGGAAAGCATGCTGGGTGATCATCGCATGCTTCACGTTGCACAACCGAGCAAGACACCTGAACATTCCTCAGCCACCAACTGATTCATCCGATTCAGAGGACAGCTCTGACGAGGACGCTGGGGATTCTGACGATGACGCTGCGGATCATCCGACTATCACGGAACGAGCAAGGCTCGCGTCAGGGAAAATGGCCAGGAACAGAATCACCCATGAGAATTTCTGAGGTAGGGGCGCTCTCACTTAATTCATACTGTTATTACAGAATAATACACACAAAGACAAAAAAGCAGCATTGAAGGATGAAGAATTTTAGGTATGTATTATTTCAAATCGGTCTGAGAGAGACCGATATGTTTGATGGCAACTGTTTCATTACATTACAGCACATAGGATTACTTAGCATTTTCCCTGTGAAAACTAACCAATGTGATCACTACACCTACTACCTACACTACACTACTTACACCTTTTGGTAATTTTTCAATGTTGCTCAGCTATTGTGTTTTTTTTTTTTTTTTTTTTTTAACGTTATCATAGTGTCCCCACTGTCACATTCTCCAGTCAGAACCATATGATGAGACAACAGTTTTGTTCTTTTGTTTATTAGTTTTCACTGATGACATGCATTCATCATGTGAACCACTGCTAATACTGATAAATTGTGAGTCAATAACTGTGCAGATTAGAATTATCCATCACAAATTAGGAATGCAAAAGTATCATTTGTACAGTAATACTGAACAAATGAAAGATGAAATCCTAAAGACAATGGCACATACAAATGAACCAAACAAACACTATTGTCCTGGTTCATTTGCTGTTTCAGCGAGTTCCTTCTTAAGTTTCTCGATTTCCAGTTGAAGTTTTTGCTTTTTTAGCACAGCTACTTCTGCCAGTAGTTAATTTTTTTCCATTTCACTTTTCAACCAAAGTTTTGTCAGTTCTACTTCTGATTCTTCTTTGTGTTTCTCCTGTGCAGGTGAATGTCTGCGATGTTCCAGTCGACTGTTTGTTGTCTTCCTCTTCAAACCAATAGATGTCACCTGTGGTGTCTGGCCATTTGAAGACGGGGCAGTGGAGGTAGAAGAAGACGAAGAAGAATGCTTCCCCTGTGAACTCGATGCTGTCTCGCAAAAGTTGTTGTCACAGTCAGGCTGGAGAGTGATGATCTGTGCGCCCTCTGTTTCATCTGTAGATCACAAAATGTCTCTCTCACTCTCACCCCTTCCAGTTTCATTCTTGCCTGAACCCTCATCCTGGCCCCATGGGCTCGCCTTCACGCGGCGGGGCTGATTTCGCCAAGCTTGCCCACCCCGGGCCTTTGGCTCTTTCTTTACTCTTATTTCTGCCTCCCTCGGTCCATTCACCTGTCTTTTGCTCTCTTAAAGTCTCCTCCGGGGAGAGGTCAGTAAGCGGGTGTCGGCTGACCCTTGGTCCAGTGAGACATCTAAGGGTCATTTCTGACGGCCGACTTCACTGGATTCCCCCCACCTGGTCTTCAGCCTGGCGGGCTTTGTTCGCAGCGCCCTGCTGGTGCTGCTGAACACCTGTCATGTTGAAGACCTTCACAACGCACCCCTCTCTGGTGCGTTGTTTTCCCAAACAACCCCACGGCGGGGAGGTTCCGTGTTGGAGCGGTCTATTCTCCAACTGCCTCCCAGGCATGTTGTCTTGATTGGCAACTAAGGAATTTTCCTTCCTACCTCTCTGTCTATCCCTCACCAGCCCATTCGCCTGTCTCTTTCTCTTTAAAACCTCCCGAATTTAGCCGCTCTGTCTTTCCTCTCGTCTCTCAGCTGATTTCTAAGTTCGGCCCTTTCATCTATATTTCTTCTTTTTAACCCCTCACTCACGTCTGCACTACCAACCTTTCTACTATTCGCGTCAAAGCTGTCTGGCAAGAGTGTTTTGGTCTGATGCCTGATTGATGAATATGGAGGAGATTATTTTGATCAAGGAACTCAAGAAGGTGGGTATGAACATGCCTCTCTAGAGGCTTTGTTAACGCTGAAAGTACTGATATGGGACGACAGTTATTCAAGTCTCTGAGATCTTTTGATTTTGGAATGGGAACTACTTTGGCTTTGTTAAGTACCTCAGGGAAAACGCCTTGTTCGACACAGAGATTAAAAATATACGTAGCGACTCCACAATGTAGGGTAATGACATTTTTAGTGTGTCATTACTAATGTCATCAAGACCAGCGGAACATTTGCCCGATGCACCGGAAATATGCTTGCCAACATCTGCAATAGTTAAATGCGGGATTTTAACTTCCTGTGACACGTCTTTTGACTGACAATGTCTCTTTAAGTGATCAGGGACAGTGTAGGCTGTGCTGTTAGTGGCATGAGTGGACTGAGCCAAGCTTTCAGCAGATGTCAAGAAATGGGTGTTAAAAGTATCAGCCGTCAAATGAGGGGGGGTTTCAGGAACTGACTTGCTTTTGGCGACTGCATTTAGAGCTTTCCAAATAGAAGATGTATCACGATTTTCCGATATCATGTTTTTAAAGATCGATTTTTGGGATGTTCTGATTAAATACTTCACGCGATTGCGTTGCTGTTTGTACTCTTGATATCGCTTTTTTTTTTTTTTTTTTTTTTAGGTCGTCCCTTAAGGCCATTGCTCGCCTTATGTCAGCATTTAACCAGGGTGGGTGAGTGGTGTGCTTCACGCGCTTTTCTCTTAATGAAGCATGTTTGTTGAGGACCCCGAGGAACATATTCATCCAGACCGACAAGGCAGTGTCACAACAAGTTTGATGGTAAACCTCGTGAAATGGTGTATGGTTGAGGTCGTGCAAAAATTCATCTTTTTTAAACCTTTTAATTGAACGGTATATGATTGAGGTATGTCGATTACGTCTACGTTTGTCAAGTTATAAAGCAACTGTGCAACAAACAGGATCGAGAGAGAGAGAGAGGTGAAATAACTTGGAAAAAACCCTGTAACGGAAATGAAATAACACGTTATTTGTCAACGGTAAAACTGAGACGTTGGTCTAACAGTTCATTTTCAATCTTGCCGTTGCTAATCACACACACACACACACACACACACACGCCACATTTACTGGCTTGCACCCAGCATTACCTGCCCTCCCTAGTCCAGACGTCACAGAGATGGGTGTCAAGTGATGACTTCAAACTACACTCAACAGTAGCCCAGCCCTCACGATGTGACCGCTCTCTGCACTCCGGATCGCATGCTGTACATTCCAGCTTTTTGCTGACAAAAGAGACACAGTGGTAGCTTCACTTGCCATACTATGTATTCTAGCCATTTAGACGGCGTGCCTCAATGCTTTGTTACTGCCCCACCTTATGTTCCATTATCCCGCACCTCCTTCACGCCAGCCTGCCTTTGGAGTGTGTGTGTGTGTGTGTGTGTGTGTGTAATTATATGATGTTCTGTATTTTTTATTCTGTCTTGTCATGGACTGTGGCCTATACAATGAACATTAATATTCGTATTTGCATTGAAGGTAAGGACCATTTCGCACGGGCCTGTATACTGTGAAACCATACATAATCTGTGATGTGGCGAGGAACAAGAGTGGTCATGACACGTGAGAGTATTTTGTAGGCTAGACACCCGCTGGTTTCCGTGCCCTGGTAGTAAATGGACACCGCCCTTGTTTGCATACAGAAAATACGCCTTTGTATGAGACCAGTAGCAGTCTGTCATTGATACTGACGATCTCTACAGGTACACTCTTCACGTGTTTGGTCAACACTTTCTCAACTGATGTATTGTTACCTAGCTGAGGTATAACTAGCCAGATGATGTGTAACTAACAAGCTGACCTATGACCTTCAAGGTGATGTATAACCTACCAAGCTGATGAATGACGTTCCAGTTGTCGTATGACTAGCAGATAATGTATGACTACCTAGCTGATGTATGACTTCCCAGTCGATGTAGGACTTTCCAGATAATGAATAACTACCCAGCTGATGTAGGACTTCACAGCAACTACCTTATGCTATTGAAATTGCCAATGTTTGTTGCAGATCGTCACGTGACAATGACACGCTCATACCTGATGTGTCTGACGCTACTGGTGGTCAGCATGTACTCCACCTGGTGTCAGCAAAAACCCTGCAGAGGTGGTATGTGACAAATACTATTACTGTTGTCTATAATCTGTTCCGCCGGATGAATTCCGGATGGATCGAATACGAACCCTGAGGGACACCATGCCTTCCTCAGCCCTGACCAATTCCAGTCATTTAGTAATTTTCTGTTTTCTACCTTCGACAAAAAGTTTAGCTGTTCGTGGGCTGTGAAAGCGGAATTATGATTGTGATTTACACGGTTAAAGATGTAAGCTCCCAACAAAAAGCTTTCCGAAGTGTGACAAAATGTTACAGAGCCGACCGCGCAAGCACAGTCAAGTCTGTCACAGTTGCAGAGTTTTCGGCGTCCCTGAAACCACAATAAAAGCCAAGGGCGGCCTGATTTCACAGCTCAGTTTGCGTTTTGACACTGAGCGAGAAAGATCGTGCAGCACTCAACATCCGGTAGACACTGTAGCGATGTGTCTCGCTCACTGACCAAAAGCCAAATAATGTCACGGCAAACTCGTGCTCTGGTTTTATAAGGTCCCCGAAGCGCTGAAAACTCTGCAACTGTGACAGAGTTGCCTGGATTATGCACAGTCGAAGGAGTCGCACTTTAAAAAACGCAATATTTGCGGCTTTGTGCTGAGATTGCAGACCATTAAACACTCATAAAGTTCTATGAAAAGCGTAGATCTTGTTTGTTTTGTTTCATCAAGAGGGACCATCGGTATTGAACAGTCACCTGTGGGCCAAGCTTGTCGCCAACCCTGTAAAAGTGCAGACTGGTGAGACGTCTGTGCGGTACGCAGAGCTGTCGTGTGGAAAGTTTAGAACTCGTGGTCGTCCACCCGTGTCGGTTATTTGGACGGTGGGTGTACTGACGGATGAAAGTGTGGATGGTGTCAAAGCTGTGTTTCGGCAGCCTTAGCAGTAGTAGTAGTAGTAGTCGTAGTAGAAGTGATAGTAGCAGTAGTAGTGGAAGTAATAGCAGCAGCAGTGGTAGTTATAATAGTAGTAGTAGTAGTATCAGTAGTAGTAGTAGTGGCATTAGTAATAGTAGTAGTCGTCGTAGTAGAAGTAATAATAGCAGTACTTCCTAAATCACTTAGACACACAGAGTCCAGTGCCAGCTTCAAACGCTGCCTCAAGGTGTATTTAAAACTGATTCCTGACTTACTCTGCCTAGCTTCAACAGCGTGTCAGCCTGCTTGTTGTGAGATATTGTTTAACTTTGAATGTTCACTGTGAGTCTGTGTGTATGAAAGTGGTGTATGTAGTTATGATGTAGGGCGCTTAGAGCCTGTTTCATTTCATATATAGGCGCCTTATAAGTCGTCATTATTATTATTATTATTATTACTAGTGGCAGTAATAGTAGCAGCAGCAGCAGTAGCAGTTATAATAGTAGTAGTAGTAGTACCAGTAGTAGCGTGTGTGTGTGTGGGGGGGGGGGGGTTAACGTCCTTTTCCACCACATACGGGTGATATCAAAGACGGGGCAACGATGAACAAGCCAGCACAAGTATTTGGCCCCAGCCGGGATCGAACTCACGACCCGAGCATTAGAAGTCCAACGCTTTACCATTCGGCCACCCCCGGCTCCCCCAGTAGTAGTAGTACCAGTAGCGTTAGTAATAGTAGTAGCAGTAACACCAGAGGACTAAAACCCGATAAACCTCATGGTACCAGCTTGGGGCCCTCATGGGCTGACCAAAAACGCATGGGGCCCAGAAGTGCCCGTGAGTTGCCCTCGAGTTGCCCTCCAGTTCAACCCTGAATGACTACCTCCTTGCGCTATCGCGGATCAACTTCTGGGCCCACCGCCGGGCGCCCTTGTGGCACCATTGTGTCAACAGGATGCCTCGTTCATAACTCAAAGTTCTTTCAGAAATCTTACGTAAGCTATGTCACGTCATCCAAGCAAAGTGAAACAAAACACTTTGGAGCAACATCGAGGTGAGACATTTGTCCAAAAATATCTGCTGACTCCTACTTCGATTCACCGTTTAATTCTTAGCATTCGTGAACAAATGAACCTGGTGATGCTACTTCCGAAAATTATCAGCCAAATCCCAGCCCCCCCCCCCCCGTCCCATTCTTTACATTTTTTAACAGCTTCGTTTCTCCCTGTCTTGACCTAATCAACATCATGACGGTTTTCACTACAGTTTCCACACGTCTATGTTTGGCACTGGATAGGTGAGGGATCTATACATACTTTCAATGTTTTCTGGCACATCACAATCAAAGCAGTAACGCTGAGCTGTAACTGCATACGGTCAAAGTCAGTATGAAAATTTTTTTTATTTTTTTTCGATTTCCAGCCTTGTAAATGATTGTTTGAATCAGCTTTCGGCTAGCTTATTTCAACTGTTACTCCTCTCCTTAGAATAGAGAGAGAGATGATGATGATGAAACGTTTTTATTTAGGCATTGCTGCCTCTCTTATAATAATAATAATAATAATAATGAGTATTGTATAGGCGCTTTACCCAATTTCCTGAATCGGCTCGCCCCCCGAGGCAACCACCTTCTCGTGGTGGGGGGCGTATGTGGCCCGTTGACCCTGTGGGCTATGCTGGATAGGGTTACCCATACCAGACAGGCCACAGGCGAGGGTCCAGCTAAGAGTTGCCATGTCTTTGCTGATGAAGACTGTTGGCACTAGATATAGTGTACAGTATTCTTTGGCTTTCAGGAATGCAGGCGGCGGATATGTTGTGCATTCTTGTCACTTTTTGTCCAGTCTCTAGAAATCTTCTGGTAGGAGATATCCTATGGTTTTCTAGTCTGGTCCGTTTTTACCATCCCCTCAAACTCTATAGGGCCCATTTTAGTCCTGTAGTCCCTTTATTTTTACTGCGTTCCTTTAGGGACCGGAGTGTTAGCCGTGCTCCGCGACCTGTGTCGGAGGACGAGAGGATCCTGGTGGTTGAGGCTTCCTATGGGTGTCGTCCTGTAGGGGCCAACACGCTACTTTGGCCTTTAGTTCTTCTAGACAGGAGGCTAGGCGGCCCGGCCTAGTCAACCGGCTCTGGTCATGTCTTGCCCTGCTGATCCAGCAGAAGGCGGTGGCTGAACGGGTCAATTGGGGGTTTTTAATCTCCGAGTATATTCTTTGGGTAGCCCTGGTGCACGTTGGTCGGAGACCCACCAACACATGTGCATCCCCCTGTTGGGCTCCGTGGTGGGTGGGGAGCCCGGAGAACGAATGAAACCAAAACGCTCATGGCAACCAAATCAAAACGACCTTCCGAAAAGAGAAAGAGAGACGTTCCTTTCGAGATTGACAGTGACAGTGACTGTGAAGACTCAGGCCCTGCTGCCCGTCAGGAAACCTGGCCCCGTTACCTAGTTGTGCATTCTGTGCAAGAAGGTAAGACTGCCGCCCGAATCCATCCATTCCTTGTTGGTAAAGTCCTGCAGGCTACTGTTGGTCGAGCTGAGGGCAAACGTTTGCCTTCTGGCGATCTGCTTGTATGCTGTGAAGAGAAGAAACATTCGGATGCTCTCTTGAGACTGACTAAGATCGGTGAAGTTGAGGTGCAGGTATCCCCCCCCGCTCTCTGAATTCCAGCAAGGGGGTTGTGAGGGATGAAGCCCTGGCCTACTTGGCTGATGATGAGCTAGTGAGGTGCCTCAAGTCACAGGGTGTGATACATGCGAGGCGTATTATCAGCAAGAGGGACGTTTGGTATACCGACCAGACCAGCACGTGTCTGGGCCGGCTTCTATTGGCTTAGGGTTAAGCAGTTTGTTCCCCTGCCCCTTCGTTGTTTCAAGTGTGGTCAGTACGGCCACGGGAAGGACAATTGCAAAAACGGTGAACGTTGTTTCCAGTGCGGTGCTCAGGGTCATGAGGGGGCGAACTGCTCGGCTCCCCCCAAGTGTATCAATTGCAGTGGAGAGCACATGGCGTCCTCAAGGGAATGTCCGAGGTGGAAGGAGGAGTGTGAAATCCAGCGCATCCGAGCGGAGCAAGGGGTCTCTTTCCCTGAAGCACGCCGGATCGCGACTGGCTCCTCGGCCTCTTCTTCCTCAACCACTTTGTCCACCTATGCATCTGCTTTGCAGAACAAACAGCCGAAGATGGTATCAGCTGCGTGTCAAACGGACCCCATCGTGGAGACGTTCACTTTTAAGGGGAGGCAGATACCTTCACAGCAGCAGAAGACGACCACTCCAGCTGTGGTCATTGTAGATTCCCCCCGCGGCTCAGGGTGCCAGGCCGGTGGGGAGAGCTCCGGCACCACCACCGGTTCTTCGGCCCAGGCGCGGGGTCGGGGGGACGCAACGCAGCGCCAGGGGAGCGGTGGGATCCCCTCAAAAAAAACACCAACCCCACCTAAACCAGTAAAACCACCAGAGAAACCACCAGCAAAACCACCAGAGAAACCACCAGTAAAACCACCAGCAAAACCACTAGCAAAACCACTAGCAAAACCTCCAGAGAAACCACCAAAGCCAAAAAACAGGCTACTTGGTCCCCTTTCAGCACGCAAGCAGAAGGGGGATGGTAGGGAAATTTTGCTTGAAAATAAGTTCACAGCTCTTGGAGAAGAGGAGATGGAAGTCTCCAATGCTCCCTCTTTGCCTCTCCCACGTTCGGGTTCGTCGTCTCCTTCCAAGACCTGAAGCGGTCTTTCTTCTTTTATCTTTTAAATTATGTCCATTTTACAGTGGAATTGTCGTGGATTCCGGTCCAGTTTTGAGGAGCTGAAACTCCTAGCACGTGATTTAAAGCTGGATGTCTTGGCTCTTCAGGAAACCTTCCTGCGGGAGTCAGCTGAGGTATCTTTTAATGGTTTTAATGTTGTCCACAAGGGCTCCCCTGCGGATCGTCCCCACGGGGGTGTCGCCCTGTTAATTCGCAGGAACCTTCTTTATAGTCACGTTCCCTTAGCTACTCGTCTTCAGGCTGTCGCTGCTCAGGTCTCTCTACATAAAACTATTACCCTATGTTCTATCTATCTTCCACCATCTGAACGTGTTTCCCGCTCAGATCTCATTCAGTTGATTGATCAGCTGCCAGCCCCATTCATCCTGATGGGTGATTTTAACGGCCATTCTCCGCTCTGGGGGAGTGATAACCACAACGAGAGAGGTCAGATGCTGGAGGACTTATTTATGTCCCTTGACACCTGCCTCCTCAATGACGGCTCTTGCACCTATATGCACCCCGCCTCAGGTTCTTCTTCAATGTTGGACCTGACTCTGTGTCACCCTGCTCTGTCTCTGGAGTATGAGTGGAATGTCCACGAAGATTTATGTGGTAGCGACCACTTTCCTATAGTGTTGTCCCCTTGCAGTACAGCTGAAGACCCCCCACTTACTAGGTGGAACTTTAAGAAGGCAAACTGGCCCTTGTTTAGTTACTTGTGTCCTTCTCAGCTCACTGAGGAGGCTGTTTTTAACTCTGATGACCCTATCGCGTCCTTTACACGTATTTTAACTGAAGTAGCTGAAAAGGCTATCCCCAAATCCTCGGCAGTTCCAAAGGGCCCCAAAGTTCCTTGGTTTACTGAGGAGTGCAAGCTTGCTCAGAAGAACCGGAAGCGAGCCCAGAGGCGTGCGTTCAGGTGTCCCTCCCAGGAAAATATCCTACAGTTCAAACGTGCTCGAGCTAAAGCTCGTTTTGTCTACAAACAGTCTAGGAAGGTGTCTTGGAGACAGTTTGTATCTTCCCTGTCTTCCGGGACTCCAGCACAGACAGTCTGGAAGGCTATCCGCCGAATTAAAGGTAAAGGTGGTGCAACTTCTGTCCGCCATCTCCAGGATGGTAACAACACTGTCACAGACAAACATGCAGTCGCAAATCTTCTGGCTTCCACTATCTCATATAACTCTTCTTCAGATCATTATTCCACGGCATTTCAAGCTATAAAGAATGCCAAGGAATCAGTCCATCTTAACTTCCAGACCGACAACTCAGAACCTTATAACCAACCGTTCACCATGGCCGAGCTTTGCGAGGCCCTTCAAAAAAGTAATGACTCCGCTGCTGGATTGGATGGTATCCATTACCAGCTCCTAACACACCTTCCGGATGATTGCCTTAACCTTCTTCTGTCAGTTTTTAATCATATCTGGACGTCAGGCGAGTTTCCACCCTCATGGCGTGAAGCCGCTGTCGTTCCTATCCCCAAACCTGGGAGGGACCCTTCAGACCCGGGCAACTATCGCCCAATAGCTCTAACTAGTTGCCTTTGTAAAACTATGGAGAGGCTTGTCAACTCTCGTTTAGTCTGGGTTCTTGAATCCAAGGACTACTCACTGATCTTCAGTGTGGTTTTAGAAAGGGCCGTAGTACCTTAGATCACCTAGTCAGGTTTGAAACCTTCATTAGAGATGCTTTTATTTGCAAACAACATGTTTTAACTATTTTCTTTGATCTTGAGAAGGCGTACGATACCACGTGGAAGCACGGGATCATGTCCGACTACATGAGCTGGGCTTCCGTGGTTTGCTCCCGACGTTCATACAAGAATTTTTATCTGGTCGTTCATTCAAGGTGCGTGTGGGCTCCACCCTCTCAGACTCGTTTGAGCAGGAGATGGGCGTCCCGCAAGGCAGCATCCTATCCCCAGTCCTTTTTAGCATTAAAATCAATGATATTGTGAAGCTGTGACTAAAGGCACAGACGCTTCTCTTTTTGTTGACGATTTTGCCTTGTGTGTCAGGGGTAGCTCCCTCCACCGGGTAGAGCGTCAGTTACAGTTATGTGTTAACAGCGTCCAGGCTTGGGTCGCCAAAAATGGTTTTAAGTTTTCCCCGTCTAAAACAGTCTGCATGCACTCCACTAAACAACGAGGCCCTTTCCCTGATCCTAACATTTCTCTAGCCGGCAACCCTGTAAAAGTTGTCAAAGAAGCCAAATTCCTTGGGGTCATCTTTGACCAAAAACTCAGCTTCTTAAGCCACATCAAATATTTAAAGTCCTCATGTCAGAAAGCCCTTGACCTTCTTAAAGTAGTGGGCCATACCGATTGGGGTGCAGATCGCACAGTCCTTCTTCGCCTCTATCGGGCGCTGGTCCGATCAAAACTCGACTATGCTTCTATCGTTTACGGATCAGCCCGAAAGTCGTACTTAAAGATGCTAGACACTATTCACCACCAGGGTTTACGCATCTGCCTCGGTGCTTTTAGAACGTCCCCCGTTCACAGCTTGTATGTGTGAAGCCGGAGAGCCAAGTCTGGCGATCCGCCGTTCTCGTTTAACTCTGAATTATGTTCTTAAACTAAAATCTATGCCAGACAACCCAGCTTACAAGTGTGTGTTTAAACCTCAGTGTGTTGAGGCTTACGAGGCTCACCCCAATGAGATCGTCCCTCTGTCCCTTCGTGTCCGCCCCCTTTTACAGGCAGCCGGAGTGGACATGGACACTGTTGAGGAATCCTTGTTCCCATCTTCCCCTCCGTGGACGCTTCCCACACCTGAGGTCATACTGGACCTGACCCAGTACAGGAAAGACCAGACCCCAGACCCCATTTACATTCACGGCCTGCAGCAAGTCTTAGCAGGTTTTCCTGGCTACTGTCAGATCTACACTGACGGATCAAAGTCCGAGGATGGCAGGGTTGGTGCTGCTGCTGTAGCTGAAGGTCGCGTTCTTCATCACCGTCTTCCTGATAACAGTTCTGTTTACACTGCTGAGCTGCGGGCCATTTTACTCGCTCTCAAGCACGTGTATCAATCTAAAGGTAGCAACTTCCTTATTCTTTCAGACTCACTGTCGGCGCTTCAGGCTCTGCATGGTAGAAGACTGGATCACCCGCTCCTGGTGTTGATCCACGAACTCCATGCATCCTTGATAGCGGATAACAAGGATATTGTTTTCATCTGGGTCCCAGGTCATGTAGGCATCCGAGGAAACAGGCGTGCTGACCGGGCCGCGAATGCTGCTCGTGATGGCCCTGTGGAGGATGCTCGCATGGTTGTCAGTGATTTTAAACCTCTTGTATCAAAGTTTGTTCAAAAGGAGTGGCAGACCCAATGGGCTGCCCTCCCGGAGAACAAACTGTACAAAGTCTTACCTAGTATCTGTGATAGTCTCCCTCGCTGCCGACCTAATCGGCGCGAGGAGACCGTTCTTAGTCGTCTACATATTGGACACACGCATGTTACCCATTCCCATCTGTTAAAGGGGGAAGACCCCCCTTGGTGTGTTCCATGTCATCAACCATACACTGTGGAACATTTTTTAATCTCGTGCACGGATCTCACTGAGATTCGTGCCAAACATTACTGTGTGGATTCTCTGAAGATGCTGTTCCGGGATGTCCCCCCTGACAGCGTCTTCAGTTTCCTGAAAGAAGTCAATTTGTTTTACAAAATATAGTGCTGTGATATACATATATATATTTAGACTGTCTTTGACTTCTGATGTTCAGTATCTAAAGTCTTTAAGGATATTTCTCATTTAAACCCAATAGATTTTTAGTATATATTTACATCTTATTTTAACGTGGAAATTTTTATGTTTTAAAGGACCTGGCAGAAAGGGACTTTAGTTAGCCGCGAATTAGCCTTTGTTGCTTGCGCGGCGTTAAGCCCTAAATAACTAACTAACTAACTGAATCGGCTCAAAGCGCCGCGAACTGAACCCAACACGCACGCTCACGTGAATCACACGCATTCTCTCACACACTTGACATAAACACATTACAATCACGTGGTGCGAAGGGTCAGCTCAGCTATTTAAATTTCGGAATTTAGAATTGCATTTATTTTTCAAATTTGGTGGGCTGAACATTTCCAAAGCAGGGGGGGGGGGGGGGGGGGGAGGAAGCCGGAGAGAACCCCCAGGCTATTCTACATTGAAGAATAGAAGAAGAAAAAACCCAAATTAAGCAACTACAAACAATCTACAGGAAATGAAGGAGAGAGGAAATACACATGATAAACAAACAAAACATACGTGGCATGTGCTGGTAATACATGTATTGGCCTTATGCCACCTGACCTTCATAGCCATCACTAAAATGCAAAAACATGTTCTATGAGAGAGAGAGAGAGAGAGGACACTGGATCAAGAGAAGTCGCCGGCATAGTGCGACATCTTCAACGTCAAGCTGCCATCACCAGCGTCCAGCCAACATTGCCGGAAGTATAATCGGCCAAAGACCAATAACCACGGAAGACTTCTCAAAGACGAACACAAAACAGAGAGCGTGGTGAACTTTGATGCTGTGGCAAAAGTAGCTCAGATAATTAAACAGGATGATTCTGCATGTGTATCCCAAACTGGTCTTTGTGTATGCCTGTGCACGAGACGTCCTGTTGACCCAATGGTGCCACTAGGGCACCTGGCGGTGAGCCCAGAAGTGGATCCGCGATAGCGCAGGGAAGTAGTTATTCATGGTTGAACTGGAGGGCAACTCACGGGCACTTCTGGGCCCCATGAGCTTTTGGTCAGCCCATGAGGGTCCCAGGCTGGTACCATGAGGTTTATCGGGTTTTAGTTGTCTGGGGTAGTGCCTCGTAACTGTCTCCTCCCGTGTATGACATGCTTGAAGTAAGTGAGTGTAGGTATAGGGAATGACACCATCATCAAGACCACCAATAAGTTTGTCTATGTATACTGAGTGTGACAAAATTAATAGGATCCTCTGTCTTTTCTTTCAACCCCCAAACACCCACCCACCCTCTGTCTTTTCCTCTCGTGAGTCTTTCAGTTCAATATGACGTCCTTATTGTCTCAGACACCGTTCGGCAACAAACTACCCAGCTCGTGGTATGACAACGGAGTCTTCCACCTGATTCTGGACCCAGTGGAGACCGGGTACTACAGCTGTCGGGTCAACAGCACTGACCCGGCTCTAGACTGCCTGGACCCCAACTCTGACTTGCGTCTGAAGGCCGGTGTCTATGTGGACGGCGTTGCCGTGCGTCTTATGATCCTGGAGGCTCGCAGTGCTGAACTTGAGAATTACAACGCTGAGTTAAAGGCTGAAAATGCTGAACTGAAAGCTGCTGTTGCTGACCTGAACTCGACGGATGCTGACATGAAGGCTACTGATGCTGACCTGAACACTACGGATGCTAAACTGAAGACTGCTGTTGCTGACCTGAAAGCTGCTCATGCTAAACGTAAGACTACTGATGCATTAAGTAAATCCTGAAAGTGCTGAACTAGAAGCTCGAAATAAGTTAACTTTACAAGTGTTCTTCATTAAAGCAATGACTTGTCTGTGTTTGCTGACTTCTCGGTGACCACTGTGATAATGAAGTCAAAATTTGTGACCGACGCGCGCAGCGCGGAGGTGACAAATTTTGGCTTCAAAGGGTTTCACCGCGCTGATCACCGAGAGGTCAACAAACACAGGCCGTTCATAACCATTGTAACGCAATCTGACCGTGCCACGTGCTGTGACACACTCTCTGACGCGTCTCGCCATTTGTACGTCACTTCGAAAAATACCTCACTCCGTATGAATATACGGGGAGCCGGGGTGGCCGAATGGTAGAGCGTTGGACTTGTAAGGCAGTGAGTTCGTATCCCGGCTGGGACCAAATATTTGTGCTGGCTTTTTCATCGTTGCCCCGTCGTTGATATCAGCCGTATGTGGTGGAAAAGGACGTTAAATCCCCAAACACCCACCCCACCCACCCCTATGAATATATAACAACCAAAAGATTTCAATGATTTCTCATTATTCAGTAATTTAAAAAATGACTCAAATAAAGACAAATATGAACGGAGTGAGCCTACAAATGTGTAAACGAAACACTGGAAAACAACATCAAAAAGCACTCATTATGTCTGGCATTCCGAAGACAGGGAAAGTGTTCCAGAGCGTTGAGGGTGGGTGGGTGTTTTGGGGTTTAACGTCATTTTCGACCACACACGGGTAATATCAAAGACGGGGCAACGATGAAAGAGCCAGCACAAATATTTGACCCCAGCCGGGATACGAACTCACAACCCGAGCATTAGAAGTCCAATGCTCTACCATTCGGCCAACTCGGCTCCCCCCCCCCCCCCCCCCCCCCCCCCCCCCGAGCGTTGAGTGTGCCTACACGCGCACGCGCTTGTAAACTGACCTAAATATTTTGCAGGTTTTGTCTCATTGTTTCCGGAAAGAAAAATGCAAAAATTACCGTATCATTATTATAGGTAATTAAGTAAATTTATACAGATTATTATGTTAGGGGTGGTCTCGTGGTTAAGAGACTTGTCACCAATGCGAGAGGCCAGGGGTTCGAGTCCCATTTTTCCTTCTGGTATGTGGCACCGTTTATTCGGGCCGATCGTCGGGGGTTCTCTCCGGGTACTCCGGTTTCCTCCCCCTCTTCTTTGGAATTGTTCAGCCCACAAAATTTGAAAAACTAATGCAATTCTAAATTCCGAAACTTAAGTAGCTGAGCTGACCCTTCGCACTACGCGATTGTAATGTGTTTATGCCCAGAGTGTGAGAGAATGTGTGTGCTTCACGTGAGCGTGCGTGTTGGGTTCAGTTCGCGGCGCTTTGAGCCGATTCAGGAAATTGGGTAAAGCGCCTATACAATACTCATTATTATTATTATTATTATTATTATTAGTGACAGTGATAAGATAAGATTGGTTGAGATTAGATTCTCCTTGAGGCTTTCTTGGTTATCTCAGCTGAGAGATTCGCGCATAATGTCTTAATCTCAACGAATTAGCATTTTGGACATTGGAAAGTGAATCGTCATTTTACCTGATTCAAAATGTGTATTTAGTTACCAAGATGAATCTGGATGACTGCACGAGGTGTCCAAGAGTCAGCGGTGTATACGTGTTGCGGGTGCTAGATGAACTCATTCCCGTCTACTGCGACCAAGACAACGGCGGGGGTGGATGGACGGTACTCTGTGTGTGTGTGTGTGTGTGTGTGTGTGGTGTGTGTGTGTGTGTGTGTGTGTGTGTGTGTGAGAGAGAGAGAGCGAACGAACGAAACTTTATTTTACAAGGCTAAAAGATTAGGTACGCAGACCTGTCTTACATCTTGTCCTTGCTAGCCTACTGATATATAGAGAGAGAGAGAGAGTGAGAGAGATGAAATAAAACATTTTGGGAAACTTTCTTTGTCACACTTCGGAAAGCTTTTTGTTGGGAGCTTAGATCTTTAAGAGCCGGCTTTACAGAAACTGGTTGCTTTGTCTTGCAGGTGATACAAAGGCGTCAAGACGGATCTGTTGATTTCTACCGCAACTGGACGGATTATGAGAAAGGATTTGGGAACGTGACTGGAGAGTTTTGGCTGGGTCAGTATGGACACTGTGTGGGGTCTATCCGCAAACGTTGATCTGGATAGGATTTTGTAAAATGGGACAGACTTTCAAATATGTCTGTGAAAAATGAGTGACAAACAAAATCTTGTCACGAAAACCCTGATTACAAAACAATGCCAAAAACCTACGGTTTTATACTCTGCATCAAACTAGTGTGCACGATTTCAGTGATCAGTTCACATTCACTATATACCAAAGCAGCTGTACCAAAGGAACAAGATTTTCTTAACCTTCCGGCTACCGTCGCTAAAAAAACTTCTTAGTCCTACATCGTGTGAAACAACTTACCTATGGTTTTTAAATAGGTAATTTTCGACTTATTCCTAGTCCTACGTCGTGGGAAACAAATTACCCATGGTTTTTATATAGGCAGATTGCAGCTTATTCCTAGTCCTACATCGTGGGAAACAAATTACCAATGGTTTTTATATAGGCAGATTGCAGCTTATTCCTAGTCCTACGTCGTGGGAAACAAATTACCAATGGTTTTTATATAGGCAGATTGCAGCTTATTCCTAGTCCTACGTCGTGGGAAACAAATTACCCATGGTTTTTAGAAAGGTAAATTTCAACTTATTCCTAGTCCTACATCGTGGGAAACAAATCACCCATGGTTTTTATATAGGCAATTCACAATTTATTCTTTAATTACTCTGCTAATTACAAGTTAAACAACACAATTTTTGGCATGAACATAGTCAAACCATTTATTGACAAAGTCATGAAATTGCAAAGGTGTGACCTAAATATTGACCGAGATACGTTCATCTAAAGCAGTGTGTGTGCAACTTTTTACCCACGACGTCGTCCGAAGGTTGTTAAAATTGCCCCATGGCTCTGTGTCTGTGTGTGTGGAGGAGGGGAGGAGGATGGGTGGTTAGTATGCGCATTGGGGGTGGAGGTGATACGTCTTTAGATAATTAGTTATTAATTTAATCAAGTTGGTTTACTATGATCTTGATCGTTTTGACTGTTCCATAAAGCACTGTGTCATTCTTAACTATTCTAGTCTTCGAGCACTGTGTCTTTGCATATTAAGCGATTTTTTTATATTTTTTTTATTTTTTTTGTTCTTCCTTCATTTGTGGTGGTTTTGGCCAGTCCGCTGTGATCTGAATCTTGGTGTAAATTAGAGATCTGCTGTATCTGTTGTGCACGGTCACTTCTTTTTCACGCCTCATTTTGAGCATCAAGCGCCGTGCTGTGGGGGGAGCCGGGGTGGCCGAATGGTAGGGCGTTGGACTTCTAATGCTCGGGTCGTGAGTTCGATCCCGGCTGGGGCCAAATATTTGTGCTGGCTTTTTCATCGTTGCCCCGTCTTTGATATCACCCTATGCGGTGGAAAAGGACGTTAAACCCCCAAACACCCACCCGCCGTGCTGTGGCACCCCCCCCCCCCCCAAAAAAAAAAAAAAAAAAAAAAACCCACGAAAAACAACAAAATAAAAAAACAAAACAACAACAACAAAAACACCCCCCCCCCCAAAAAAAAACAAACAAACAAACAAACAAACAAAAAAACCAAAAACAACAACAACAAAATAATAAATAAATAAATAAATACTGTAAATAAAAAAAATATAAAAATACATTTTATAAACAGAACATTTCCGGCATTTTTTACATTCTACAGGTCTGCGACAAATTTACCACATTACGTCCTCAAGGAACTACTCACTCCGCGTGGACCTGGAGGACTTCTACGACAGTAAGGCGTACGCCGAGTACAGGGACTTCAGGATCAGTGGACCTGACGACTTGTACCGTCTGCATATCAGTGGCTATAGTAACACTAGTACTGCAGGTGTGTGTGTGTGTGTGTGTGTGTGTGTGTGTGTGTGTGTGTGTGTGTGTGCAGGGATGCCAAAGTTTATCTTACCGTACAGCTGTGCATTGTGCGGCAGATGTAAAGTTAGCACGAAACCCAAGTTTTCACTTTGAAAACACACACACACACACACACACACACACACACACACACACACACACACACACGCGCGCGCGCGCGCATGCGCGCGGCGTATTCACACCTTCCGATTTTGTTTTACGTCTGTACAAGTGAAACGATTTTTTATAAAGAAAACTTAGGTTTTTTTTCGTTCTTGGGTGTTTTTTGTTGTTGTTTTTGTTTTCGTTTATTTGCTTTTTGGTGTTTTTTTTTCCCCGTATGCGTTAATCGATTCCGTTTGGTTGATTGTGTGCTTATGTTATGTCTACCTGTGTATGTGCAAAATGTGAAAAACGGGAATAAATAATAAAAACAAGAAAACTGAGTGGTAAACAACGACCTGATGTGAGGTGTTTTATGGTTGTGTTTGTTTGCTTTTGAGCGTTTTGAAATACTTCCGCTTATGACTCACGGTCATTCAGTGTACTTACGAGAGAGAGAGAGACCCTCTACCGAAAGAAGAAGTAGTTATTAGGCAGATTTAGTAGGACTTCGTAAAGAGAACTTCGCTGAGCAGCGTAACCCATTTACATGTAAATTAGGTTCTAACGCGCTGCGATTGGCTAATGGCACCCGTAACGTGCCTTATTTACATGCAAATGGGTTACGCTGCTCAGCGAAGTCCTCCGTACGAAATCCTACTAAATCTCACTAATAACTGTCATTACTTGTCTTCACCAGGTGACGATATGGTGTTGACGTACCTTCCTCTTAACAACATGCAGTTCTCCACGCCGGACCAGGACAATGACGCATGGGAGGAGGGGCACTGTGCTCAGAGTCGTCACGGCGCGTGGTGGTATAACGCCTGTACCAACGCCAACCTCAACGGTCGGTACAAGGCGGATGGCGGCATTGGTGGGGACGGGATCAGGTGGTATCACTGGAAGAACAACAGTCGGTCCATGAAACGCGTGGAGATGAAGATCCGACCCCGGAGATGAAAGATCTGCTACGTGTACTATCTGATGGTCACGGTCGTACCGTGCACAGTTTGTGTTTGTGTATACACAGAGCAAAGATCAAGTAATTTGTTTTTCCACTGTTGACAAACAGAGAAACATGCAATATTCTGAAATAAGACGCACTCTCTCTTAAGGGAATATTTTTTGGTCAGTGCGCGCGTCTGTGTACATTAAAAGCGCGTGTGTGTGTGTGTGTGTGTGTGTGACGGTGTGTGTGTGTGTGTGTGTGACGGTGTTTGTGTGTGTGTGTGTGTGACGGTGTGTGTGTGTGTGTGTGTGACGGTGTGTGTGTGTGTGTGTGTAAATATTTAGATTCGTCAGACACATTATACTGATCAATTTGAACTTTGTCACACACCAGAGACGAGGTTTAGTGTCTTGATTTCTCTCACAGATTTCCAAAACGCAGTGGCAATTCGACAAAGATGTGATCAAAATTATATCACGAGAGTTAAACAAGATGGACTCTGAGAAAAGTCAACAACAACAACATACTGACATGACGCATGAAAGTTTGTACATGTTCATTTCTCCTAGATTTGGCACTCTTTTTTCCACCGGATAGTGGCTAAATTCCTAGAGACACAAAGGATCTGTTAATCAACAGCACAACCATTCATACTGTTGTAGAGATCGCGAAAAGCGACTGCATTTCGATGGAAATTTCTAGACCATCCCAGAACACCCAGGTGCAGTAACGTCAGTAGATTACGTAACCTTGGAAAGATTTCGAACTTGCCAGTAAGTTGAGGAATGTTCTAGATCTGACCTGTTTAGTATATAAGCTGCCCTGCACAGCGTTCTGGGTTCTTCTTCTTCCTTGATTTTGTTCTCCACGCATCTTCTGTTGATAAAGTATTTGAGTTGTATTCTGTTGTATCCCGTGTCTTCTCTGCGAGTGGACCAAGAGAGCGACATACCAGGAGCAAAATACAACACATACCTAAACACTACGACAGTGCATTAACCTGGACACATGCTCGTGTTGAAAAAAGTTCACATGTGACAGGGCTTTTCGTGCAGGGTTTGCCTTTCCAGTATCCATAACGCTCTCTCTCTCTCTCTCTCTCT
Organism: Batillaria attramentaria; assembly: GCA_018292915.2. Lineage (NCBI taxonomy): Eukaryota > Metazoa > Mollusca > Gastropoda > Batillariidae > Batillaria > Batillaria attramentaria. The sequence continues at coordinate 214,085 of JACVVK020000207.1, forward strand.
CTCTCTCTCTCTCTCTCTCTCTCTCGCACATTTGATCTTTGTTTTGTTTTGTTTTTTTCGCCTTCTTTTTCTCTTCCGTAGTCGTAGCTTTAGTTGTTGTACTTCAGTAGTTTATAGCAACGGCAGATCAGTACATAAAATGACTATGTGGACAACAATATCAATATCTTTACCGTTGAGAAATAAAGCTTCATTGATTCATTGATTGATTCTCTCTCTCTCTCTCTCTCTCTCTCTCTCTCTCTCTCTCTCTGCGTTATCGTTATCGTTACACAGAGAGAGAGAGCTGGTCAGTAATGATCATCCTGCGCAAGAGATGCTCCCAGGCCGGAATCACCTTCTTCCGACGAGCGGCTGTCGTGTCATCGTGTGTCCTGGTTGATAACAGAGACGGAACTGGCCAATGAAAAACAGGATACAGCCATCGGGGTTAAATACCGGAGCATATACATGGGCCGTTTGGTTGGGACTCGCTGGATTTGAACCAAGTGTTCTATACAAACTGGTGTAATAGTCTTGTTCATCTTTATTTGATTATATTCTCATACGGATGTATTTGAAATCTTAGCAGGGTGGCTGAGACAATGTTGTGTACAGATGGCCGTATTCACGGTGAGTCTGTATGTGTGTGTGTGCGCGTGCGTGCGTGCGCGCGCGCGCGTGTGTGTGTGTGCGTGTGTGTGTGTGTTCCTCCCCGATACATGGCATTCTAAAATAACGATCGTGACTACAGCAGGTCACTGAATGGGAACAACATACTGGGCTCTTGACCATCTTGTTTCTCTTTGTTCCGTTTGATTTTGTTTTAACGTCTGTATTTTGTTTTAATGTTGTCAGAGTTCAGTAAGGACAGATTACTCGGCAGATTCCTCTCGATCCTTATATAATAAGATTAATGATCGTCATCATCTCTTTGTGTGTGTGTGTGTGTGTGAGAGAGAGAGAGAGAGCTAGCTCATAATTTCATATTCCCCCCGACGCACACCCAATTACTTTCTCTACTATGGTTGTCCGCTTGTTCTTGTTTTCTTGCTTTTATTCTCTGGTATTCTTAACAATTGTTTGTTTGCGTGGCGTCTGCAGGAAACCTTTGAGCAAAACGCGTTGCCCTGTTTGAAATAATATTATTAGTGTTTTATATAAAGCCTATGATTACAGGAAAACGCATACAACAGACAAATTTGGTCGATATCTTTATCACCACTAAGAACTTACGTCATCGGTTTTTGCGCGCACGCACACGCACACACACACACACACACACACACACACACTGAGTCAAGATTATTGAAATTTAATGATAGACAGTTACAAATTTAAGCAAATGATACGTACATGTGATTTCAGCCCAAACGAAAACGATTGGAATAATATTGTTTTTGTATTATACAGCACATTATACTACACCTGGACTTGTAGAATAGTGTAGACATTTTACCTAAACGCAAGGCCCTGCGCTGATAATTTTTCTGTTGATCTCTGCGTATTTCATCCACCTTTCCTTTCCTTTTTAGAAATGTCCGTGTTGTTATCAAGCGCTGAGAACTGCGGTACATAATGATAGTTCAAAGCGCCCGTCATCTTATTCTTATCATTTCGCCGAGCTTTTCTGGTGTCCAACTGCTGAAAGCTCTGTGCTGATAACTTTCAATGTAGACTTTTGCGTACTTTTTACTTTTTTCAAATTGTTCTTCCTGTTTTCAAGCGCTGAGAACTGCTGTACGTAATGAAAGCTCATACATTATTATTATTATTATTATTTCGCCGAGACTTGCTTGTGTACAACTGCTCTGATGTAGTAAGTTAGAAATGCCTGTTGTTGGGTTTTTTCAGTCCCCTTCGCCGCTCGAAGACTTACTTTTGGGACATCGCCTCAAACATTTTTGTCAGACCTTGCACCTTCTTCCTGGGATTCTCTGTGCCGACGCTTGTCTCCTTTGCTCGGACACTCTCTGTCGGAAATTGGTTTGTCTCTTCCCGGCGTTTTTCCTTGACTGACCCGACTGCACTTTTGACGTCACGATTGGTGGATGTGACGTCAGCTCCTTTCTCCAGCGAATCGCTGCTATCTTTAGTGCTTTCTGGTTTTTGCTGCTGGTCTGGTTTTACAGCCTGCATTCCCACGATCTCATCTCTGCCTTTGGTACTATCCAGTGAAGTTTTTACGTCGAGATTGGTAGATGTGACGTCATCTCCCGTCTCCGGCATATCGCTACTTTTCTTCGTGGGTTCTTGTAATGGCGCTTTGTCTGATTTTGTTTTGCTGTCTTCGGGGAGACTTCTGGTGATCTCTTCACTGCCTTTGGCACAGTCCGGTGGAGTCTTTCCGTCATGATTGTTGGCTGTGACGTCATCTCCATTCGCCAGCAGATCACTGCTATCCTTCTCTCCGTCCGTGTCCTTGCTGTGGATGTCCGCTCCACGCGAAATCAGCAACTCCACGGTCTCGGTATATTCAAGCCTAGTTGCTTCGTCCAGTGGTGTGCATCCCATTTCGTTCTTGGCATTGATGTTTGCTCCATTGTCTAGTAACAGTTCAATCAGCTCCGCGTTGTCGTCAATGACGGCTGCGTGCAGTGGCGTGTCGCCTTCGTTGTTACTCGTGTTGACGTCACAGCCTTGATCGATCAGCATCTTACAGATGGAAGCATCTCCCTTACTGCAGGCTGCCTGAAGCGGTGTGTTCCCTGCATTGTCCTTCAGGTCTGCCTGGACGTTCTTCTCCAGTAGGAGTTCCACAAGCTTCTCGTTGCCCACAACCACGGCGTTGTGAAGTGTTGTGGATCCTTCGTCATCTCGACTGTTGACGTCAGCACCTCGTTCTATCAGCAATTCGACGATCTCAGCCTCGTCGAAGTAGCAGGTTTGAAGGAGAGCAGTTCCTCCATAGCTGTCAGCAGCATTTATACTTGCTCCAGCGTCTAACATGAGCTTCAAGGACTCAACGTGCCCCCTGGTGCAGGCGAAGTGAAAGGGCGTAGAACCGTTACCGTCTTTGCTGTTGACGTCTGCTCCATGCTGTATCAGCATCCGTACTATGCTCGCTTGGTCCGAACTTACGACGCACGCGCAGTGCAGCGGCGTCGCCTGCTCGCCATTTGTGACGTCAACCCGAGCGCCATGGTCCAGAAGCACGCGGACGCTGTCCTCGTGGCCAGAAGTGCATGCCGCGTGAAGCAAACTCCAGCCGTCGGATCTGGAAACGTTGACGTCCGCGCCATGCTGGATCAGCTTCTCCATGATCTCAAGATGCCTTTCTCCGCTGGCAATGACCAAGGGGTGGATGCCGATGTTCTCCATGTTAACATTCACCTCAGCTTTGTTGTCCAGGAGCACGTCCACGAGCTCAGCATTCCCGACTTGGCAGGCTGCGCACAGCGGAGGTAATCCTTTGGTGTTTTTAGCATTGACGTCAACACCAGCAGTCAATAACTTCTTGACTTCGTCAACATCACCAGAAAGGCAAGCGAGATGGAGCGAAGTTTCGTTGGGTCTATCGGTACGTTTGGTCTCAGCTCCCTGTTTGATCAGCAGCTCAATGGCTTCTTGAGAACCTGAACTAAATGCTTCATCAATGGGCGTGTTTCCTTCTGCGTTCTTGGCGTTCACGTCGGCCCCAGCGTCAATCAGCATTTCCATGATCTGACTGTTACCGTAACGGCTAGTAGCATGGAGGGCCGTGTCGCCAGCCTCGTTCCTGCTGTTGACATCACTTCCGTGCTCGATCAGCATCTTGACTATGGCGGTGTTTTGCCGCTCTGCGTTCTCGATCAGTGGCGTGTTTCCAGCTTTGTTCTTCAGGTCAACTCGAGCGCCATTCTCCAGCAAAAGCCTAGCGACCTTCTCGCTCGCCAGCGCTGCAACTTTGTGCAGCGCCGTTTCGCCTTCGTCGTTACAGGCGTTCACGTCAGCTCCCTGCTCTAAAAGGAACTTCACTGCCTTGGTTTTCTTGAATGTACTAGCCTGGAGAAGAGCTGTGTCTCCACTGGAGGTCCTCTCGTCCAAGCTTGCCCCGTTGTCTAAGAGAAGTTTAGCCACTTCAACTTCCCCTTTCTCGCAAGCCAGAATGAAAAGGGTACTGTCCCCTGCGTCGTAAATGTTGTTGAGATCGGCTCCGTGTTTGATCAACGCCTCAAGGATCGGCAGGTGGCTTGGGTGTATGGAAATCCAAGCAGGAATTTTGTCAAACCTTGACTCGAAGTCGACCTGCCGGGAAAAAAAAAAAAAATGTGTAGCCAAGGTCGCCACAGCATTTCCGTTGAAGTCTGATTTTACTTTTTCTTTTAATTGTCTTTGTACTGTAACGTACTGTGACATGTTTTGCTGTTGTATTTGTATTGTCACGTTGTTGTTGTTGTTGTTGGTTGGTTTGTTTGTTGTCATATGTTGATGTTAATTTTGTTTCAAACATGGCAAGAAATGAATTAAAACAAAAATAAAATTAATAAATCGTGCACGTGGAATTTACACTCATTTCTCTAAAATAAAAATACTGTGGTTGCGACGCGTTTTGTGCAGACTCATTACTTAAGGGTTTACTTTTTGGAGTTTTTCATTGTATAGACTATAGTACTCAACAATCGTATTGCGATGAATATCACATTTTGTGATGACGCATTGTAAAAATAGGTTTGGGAATGATGTAACGTTAAACACTATAAACGTTTATTGTAATTGTACACGTGATTTTTCTTGTGAATTCATTTCGGACAGCCTTCACTACAATGTCAATATTACAAGTGAAAAATATACTGCACGCACCCACACATGGAATAATAATGGAATTCTGGTTGCCCGGCATTTGAGTGACAACTACTGTGATTTTTTTTAAACATTTATTATGATAAGTTTTGTGAATCATATCCAAATGTATCCACTACCTGCCTGATGTACTCTGCTATACTAAGTGCAGTGCTGTAATAGACAACTAAAGATGGATTGGCTTGAGACAGATGAGAATTATATTATTAATAATAACTCAAGGAATCGAATGGAAAAAAAAAACCAACCAAACCAACAAAAACTAACGAACGAACAACAACGACAACAACAACACCGACCCCCGTAGTGCAGTGGTTAGCACCATGGACCGGGAGGCCCGGGTTCGAGTCCCAGCCGAGGCATGCGGGATTTTTCCAACCTAGGTCCGATCCTTACCATCATCTTCATCTCCACCATCAATAAAAATTGCCCCAGCTCTCGAGCCCTCCACTGGAGCTGACAAAGAGTTGAGGCAGCAAACAACAACAACAAAACGTCAACCTGTATAAAATTGAAATCACTCAAAGACCAACCTGGCTGGATCATTTACCTTTGCGCTGTTGTCCAGAAGGAGTTCCACGACCTCAGCATGACAGTCCAAGATGGCAAGGTGGAGCGGAGTCAATCTTGTATCGGTCACAGCGTTCACATCGGCCCCGTGTTCAATAAGAATCTGTCCAAAATAAAAACAGAAAGCAGACTCATGAGGGAGAATACCATTGACAAGCAGTTTCATAAGTCGTACTCTGCCGGAAACGCTGGCTTTATAGGGCAAAAAGGACAACTCAACTCTGTCTTTCAAAAGGCTCCCAAGAATCCAGCCAATTGCAAGCCGCTGAATAATAAGCACAAAACATGGCATGGTCAGGCAAGCTATCTTGTTAAATCTCCCTCCTAACCACCTCCAGATATTGAGTCTCGCCGCAGAATTAATCACGCTCTCTGAGCCTAAGTCTATGGCGGAAGCAGAAGAAGAAGGAGAAGAAAACAAAACAGTAGGAAAATATTGGAGGGGAGCAATATTTAGGCTACTTATACAGCTGTATACGTGGTTACAAAGTAGAAGGCGTGAAAAGGCCCAGCATGTCTTACTTTCACAATGGCAACATGTCCCCTCTCTGCTGCCTCGTGTATTGGCTTCTCTCCATCTCTCGCCTGAATTTCGGGACTGATTCCTTCCGTCAGTAGCGTCAGTAGCTTCCGTGCGACGTCCGCATCTCCAGCGCAACAGGCTTTCATCAACTGCTGTTCTTTTTCAGAGAGTCCTACGATTGGGAAAATGAAACGAAGATTGTCTGAATTCACGTTAAGGAGTGGGGAATACGTTTGGAAAAAAGGGCAAGGAGAGCCGGAGCGACTGATGCAGTTATGGCGAAGAATGTTAGCCAGAGTCTGGCGATTGGACTGAATAGGACCAATCACACACGTTTTGCTGTTTTGAGCAAGTTCATGGCATACATTTATGCTTACACCAAAGTTCAAATAACTGTGATATATTGAAGGGTGGGTGGGTGTTTGGGGGTTTAACGTCCTTTTCCACCACATACGGGTGATATCAAAGACGGGGCAACGATGAAAAAGCCAGCACAAATATTTGGCTCCAGCCGGGATACGAACACACGACCCGAGCATTAGAAGTCCAACGCTCTACCATTCGGCCACCCCGGCTCCCCAAGCCAGCACAAGATATACTGAAGAGACAGAGATGATGATGAAACTTTATTTCGCAACGGTAAAAGTTCTCACAGAAAAAAACCCATCAGTTTGCAAACTTGCCGTTGCTGACACTACAAAAGATTATAGAATAGCAAATAATAAGAATAAAAAGACAAGAAAGGAAAGAAACAACAACAAAACTGAAGAAAGAAAATCTGAAACCAGAGAACAAAGTCATGCACATTCGCAGACACCTGCTTGCGCGCAGGCACACCCATTCACTCGCACGTATTACATCCGCAGGCGCGCGCGCGCGCGCACACACACACACGCGCGCGCTCATACTGTGTAAAGGCCAAACATTTGTAGTTCCATTTGCAACTGAGCGTGTCTGGAACATCAATCATGCATAAGAAAAAAAAAGATTGTGAGTCCCTCACGTACTGATCTGCTTAGGAATAATTATGCATTAGGGAGAACATCAATTTGCAAATATTCGCACAACAGAGAGAAAGAGAGAGAAGGGGGGGGGGATGAAGAAGGGTGTTAATGTAATGACGATTCAGCTTCTACAACAGGACGAATTCATGATAAGCCCTGTAAGCCCATGCATGAACCGCAATATTTTACTTGAGATCTTCAAATCACTAGCAGCCACTTCAAGCCACTATTATGCAATTTGCACTGGTCTCGGGCCTAGCCGGGTAAACCCACACCTTGCGTAATAGTGGCTTGAAGTGGCTGGTGTACAGTGGCTTTTTCTTTTTAACCAGTCTTGGGCTTGGGCTCCTAGGAAATAACGTCAACAAAGCGACTGTTGTGCCGTGCGCAAAAAACCACAAAGCGGGGCGCGGTGGGCTAAAGAGCCGGGGAGGGAGTCGGATGGTGTACACAATTAGCCTTAGTGGCACTCGATCCTCTCCCCTGAGAGAGAGAGAGAGAGAGAGGACCTGGTTTGACTTCATGTTACAAGGAAGGAGATTATACGCTCGCAGTCGCAAGTTTCAGACCTGTCCTTGATACTACGCACTTCATAAAAACTGCGATGTATACGTCGGTGAAGACAGCAAACTGAGCAACACAAACAAAAACAGTGTAAACACAAACGACCAGACAGGCAGAGAGACAGACAGGCAGGCAGGGAGAGAGAGAGTGCAAGCCAGACAGACGGACGGTCGGAAGGACAGACAGACAGACAGACAGACTCACCAGACAAATCGATTTCCAAGGAATCGTCGTCAGAGTTGGTAGAAAGGACACGATTCACAACACTGTCGTCTTGACAACTATTCTCGGCCATCTTGTTTGTCTGCAAACCGTCATTACTATAGTGTTACTGCTTTGTGGCACTGAGAAAATCACCATTATCGTCAGTCGTCGTAGTTATCGTTATCAGCACGATCATCAGTCTCCTGTTTCACGTTCTTGTTGTTGTAAGTCTCGAAAATCACCTTTAACTCTGTAAGAACCCGAGCTCTAAAACCACTGCCCTCTGTATGACAAGAATTTTTTTTTAAAGCCACTGCACACCAGCAGGAGCCACTTCAAGCCACTATTACACAAGGCGTGGGTCTTCCCCGCTAGGCCAGAGACCGCTGCAGATTGCATAATAGTGGCTTGAAGTGGCTTATAGTGATCTGAAGATTCCAAGTCAATTTTCGATTTTTGTATGGTCTTTTAAGAGATAATAGGTGCGTGGCACTAGTTTTACGTGTCAAGTGTCCTGCGTGTCGATAGTCCTACGAAGATAGTCCTACGTGTCGATAGTCCGACGCCGATAGTCCTATGTGTCGATAGTCCTACGCCGATAGTCCTAGGTGTCGATAGTCCTACGCCGATAGTCCTACGTGTCGATAGTCCAAATTCTCAATAGTCCTACAACTGATTGTCCTAGGCGTCGATAGTCCTACACTTACTAGAAGTCTCGTCAGCCCTAGGTATCATTAGTTCCACGTGTCGATAGCCCTGTGCTCCTTTAGATTTTTTTCAATAGGACTGT